>JAKEEE010000086.1:0-600000 GCA_021498325.1 Bactrocera minax
TATAGCTGTAGTGGTATGTGAGATATGTACATTAAAGCAATTAGGCAAGGGCCCACTACCACTTTTTAAAAATGTTTGAACTCTCCTCCCTGCTCTTTCTTACTGTAATTTTATTTACTAAATTATAGTTTTGTATCTTAATTTGTGGCTTAGGTATAGCAATCGTCCATCTGCAATACCATCCTCCTCAGTTTGCTAAATTTTTACTCAATATGCTTACGTGGACAGACGGACGAATAGACAGCCACCCGGAATTCAACTCGTCCATCATCGTGATCGTTTGTATATATATAAATATATATCTAACTCGATTATTTTGTGGTGTTGCAAACAACCGTTAAATTAAAAAAACTATTATACTCTGTTACAACACGTTGCGAGAATTTTGCATATGAATTCAATATTCGTTATTCGACGAAATTGTGATTCGATTACAATCAATCAGAAGTGAGGAAGTAATGATATTGGGTATACCAGGTGTGATTAAAACTAACGGGAATTTTCGTTTTTCGAAAAAAATATTCATTTATTCGTCTACATTAACGTTGTCGTCTTCAAAATAGTCTCCATTCGATATTATGCGCTTACACCAGCACTTCTTCCAATTGTCGAAACACTCCTCAAAACCGATTTTTGGGATAACCTTTAGTTTTTTCAGTAATGCGCTTTTAATGTCATCTATACTTGTAAAACGACGGCCCTTTAAGGTTCTCTTTAATTTTGAAAAAAGAAAAAAGTCACACGGTGCCATGTCTGGCGAATATGGAGGCTGGGCCATCATTACAGTGTTGTTTTTGGACAGGAATTCGCGAAAAAGCAACGAAGTGTGAGTAGAATTGAGCAAAAGGGAGTAAAAGCCATGAATTGTTTTTGAACAAATCCGGGCGATATTAAAGTCGAAGAGCTTTCCCGTTATTTTTTTAACGCACCTCGTATGTTAACAAAATATCACTTATATAAACCAATATATTCGGAGCTAGAATAGAAAAGAGGGTTGAAAATCTTAAAATTAGGTATATGGGTGCTACTTTATCGAACTCGAAACTAACGAGACAAAAATCTATGGTCATTCATTCACTACTGGCTGACATTGGCTCGCACTCACTTAGTTGTAGTAAGCGCATTTGGTTTGTTGTCTGACTTGTCATTGCTTTGTTGTTAGTTCAGTAGAAATATAGTTTTGCGTTGGAGGCGTTTTGCCTTTCCGAGAACTATGTTGTTGTAATCTTTTTGATGTTGTTGTCGTGTGGCTCCGGAATTAAATATTTTAGTCACCCTGGTTTAGAATTTCACCCAGTTTAGGCGCCAATCTATAGTATGTCCATTATAATACGTCCACTTAATTTTGTTAATCTTTAATATTGACTGATATATATGGTTTAAAATCAAACAGAAGCTCGAAAATCATTATTTTGGGTATATGGGGGCAAGAAAAATCTACTAAGTTTAGTTTAAGTTTATAGTTTTAAGTTATCTACACTAAGTTTGGTTCATATAGCTTTAGCACTTTATGATACCCTTCTTACTGTAATCCTCTGCACCATAATTATAATTTAGAGAATCATTTATCACTTAGTTAATATTTTTTATGCAAGTTTTGTACCGAGTGTAATTGTTTTGTTCACCTAACGGTTTTTTATAACACCTAAAACTAGTCGAGATAAGAGGATGAGGCAAGAAGAATTCCGGATTTCTGTTTGTCCGTGCAAGTGATAACTTGCATTGTGTGTATATAATGCTATAAAATTGAGATATTTTGATGAGACTTGTTATTGTAGATGGATTTTTAAGCTTACAAAATGCCCTTATTGAAAAAATTATAAAGTACTTTAGCTAAGTCAAAAATCATGCTACAGTGCTTAAATTTGGTACAGACGATCACAGTAATGGGGTTTCAATGTGTGATTGAAAAGAGACGTGTCTCCGTCCTCGAACAGGTTTAATGTACATATCTCAAAAACTACTAAACTCTATTAAGCGGACTTAGTAAGAATATCCATTTAGCGTTCCTTCATACAGTGTGAAAAGGGGTGTAGTTGGACAATAACCACGCACATCTGCGACCAAATCGATCAACCTCTAACTTATCTTAAAGAGTTTTCTAGTATAGAAATTTTAAAAATTCGTAATTTTTGTTGCAATTCAAGAGTATCTTCTTAAGACGATTTTTCAAAATTCTAACTGATTTTTCATAAATCGAGCTTCTTTTTATTATCCAGCTTTATTTAAATGGTTCCAAACGGTTTTTTTGTGCAATGACTCGATGATTTTCATTGCGCGTCGTTAGCTGTTGCAGTGTCAAGACCTTCACACTATTCAAAATTTCAGCCGCCTGCGTTTTTATCTTTATGGAAGAAAAGTTGGTGTTCATCTTTGTCGCGTGCTCGAACAGTACTGAGTCAAGAAATTACAAAACTGCTTGCGAATTGGCCTTAGTACGAAATCTTTTCTTTCTAACGCCATATAGCGTAGGCCGATCGTACTTATACAACGCGATTAATAAAGTCATCTATTGTAGAAGTTATGGATATCGTTTTACTAGATATTTTATTATATATAGGCTAAGAGAAATATTGAATTGGCTATCCATTTTCGGCACATTATTATCGGAAAAAACGTTTCCTCAATTTTATTACGACATCTCGCAGGATGTTCGATATACATATATGCTATAAAGTCAACCGCAAATTCGAAAATCGTTATTATCAGGAAAAAGCGCTCCCTTTCATTAAAATATCTTACAGTTTTAGCGATATATTCGGTAAAAAGTCAGCCATAGGTACTGAGGTCCATATATTCGGTATCTGGGATCTTGAAAAGTTATTGTCTGATTTCGACAATTTTTGGATGGAAGATGGCGTACCTTGAAGCTACTATTTGCGAAAAGTTTTATTCCGATAACTTTGTTGGTGCTTCATACACATACATACATACTGTAAAGTTAATGACGTCACAGACAAAATTTGAAATTGCGTTATAAAGGAAGTAGGCGCTGCGTAGTATGATTTCGCTCATTTTCGCATTGTAACATGTGAATGTCATCATAATGTTAGGCACCGAATTGGGCTGAAATTGGTTACGTAGTTGCTAAAACATGGATTTGACCTATTCCAATTTTTATACCGATTCTCAGGCAGTCATTCCGTATCATTTGTGCTGTAAAACTTAATGTTTCTGACGCGTTTTCTTAGTGAGTTATTCCTATTTCAGTGGTTTTCAACATGTCCGTTATATTAGATGGCGGGGTTATGCCTGAAGTTACGTAATTTTTTGACGCTCAATAAAAAAAATAGCAATTAATATCTTTATCGGTTTCTGAATAATCTTTTTCCGTTTATAATCCATAAAAGGCTTATAAAGAAAATTCATTGCAAATGTAAATCGGTTGATAAGAACTTGGGATCTTTTGACAAACGCATCAAAAAAAGTTATTACAGTTTATTATTAGTTGATTACTAATATGTTCGTCTCCCGTGTAAGCGCTATCTTGGGTAACAATTGTGATATCTTGGTAAATCTTGGTACTCCTATCCTTTAGCAATCTAAAGAGATTGGTGTTTCAGATGTGAGAAATGGAAACACTGCTACGCCCACAAAATGACGCTAAGCGAAAAATAAAAAGGGTTATAACTAAGTCAGAAATTCAGATACAAAACTTCAATTTTGTATAGAAACACATCAGGGAGCGGCACCTATGGCTTAAAACTTTTAGGTCTAGTAAAAAGAAATCCATTATGTTTTCATATATTTTTCTATATCTCGCTTTATTTAAGTGCGATAACTACACTACGTTACCCTATATGGCGTTAGAAGGAAAATCTTTCGTTCTAGAAAACTTCTCAGACGGTATTGCGATTGATTGACTCTGTATAGTTTGAGCGCGCGTCAGAGATGTGCATCAACAGGAAGAAAACACGCCATATTTTACAGGTTTTTATTTCTGATACATAAAAAAAACACAAGCAAGTTGGCTGAAAATGTGAATAGTGTTTATGGTTTTGATACTGCAACCACCAACGACGGGCAATTTCTTATGGATTCCGTTCCGGTAATTCTATTTTCAAATATGCGCACATTCTAGAAAACCTATTGTCGAAAGTTTCGATAAAATAATGGAAGTCGTCGAGTCCGATCATCGTGTAAGCACCATTTTTATTGCCCAGGAGCTAAGAATTGCACAAGAAACCGTTTGAAACCATTTAAATAAGTTAACGCAAAAAACTCATTGACCGATTTTCCATCTGCGAATCGCTGTTAAATTACAACGAAATCGATCCATTTCTCAAGCGTACGATTACTGGTGATGAAAAGAGACTCACTTTTACTTTTACTCACTTTAAGACAACCTCAAGCGAACGCCGTCGTGGTCGAATCATAGTGAGCCGACGCAAATGGTGGCCAAGTCAGGATTGACGGTGAGGAATGTTTTGCTATGTGTTTGGTGGGATTGGCAGGGAATAATCTGCTATTAGCTACTCCCCTACGGCCAAACTCTTAATTTGGACCTGTACTGCTAACAATTGGATCGTCTGAAGGAAGTAATCGCCCAGAAGTGGCCAGCATTGGCGAATAGGAGGGGAATTGTGTTCTATCAGCACAACGCCAGGCCACACACATCGTTAGTGACACACCAGAAGCTCAAGGAGCTTGGTTGAGATATTTTTATGCATCCACCTTACAGTCCGGACCCGGCAACAAGAGATTACTACCTGCTCCTGTCTACGGCGAATGATTTTGCTGGAGAAAACTTCACCTCAAGAGAAGCTTGTGAAAATAGATTGTCCCAGTTTTTTACCAATAGGGACAAGGGCATTATGAAACTAAAAAACAAATGGTGCATAATTGACCTAAATCAGATCATTCTAACTCTACTCTGGTTGACCTTTCCTAATATATACAGTACATTAATTTTAGCCCTTTTGTTTGAGTTTATATGACATATATCAATTGGGTTAATTGGGTTGATTTTAATATAAATATTTCGAATACGAAGGAAAATGTGGTAATGAAACTAATTGAGTCTTTGACCCACGATATAAGTTAATAAAACACCAAAATTATTATAATCCAATTAAAATTTCGTCGAACAATGAATGTCGAATACTTACTCACGGAATTTTTTAATAGAAAATTTTGTCAACACCTGAAAATATTTCACCATCTTTGAGCATCACAAATTAAGAGAGTATTAAATATTCGGTTACACACAAACTAACACCTTTTTCATTTGTTATTTCTAGTTTTCAGACATTTTAGATGGGATTATCGGTTAAGTCTTTCTCATATACTGGTAGTTTAAAACATATAAATCTGCCAATGCTCAATAGTTATGAGAAATGTCAATTACAATGTTTTTGTTAAAACTTTTAAATATTATGGATAAATCTGTACATCATTCCCGTTACCTGAGGTAAACTTTAATGTCCTAACTCGTTTATCAAATCAGTTTAGACAGTAATCCCGATCAAAGGTTTTAGCTGAATGTATTTTAAAAATATGTCCGTTTGAATAAAAGAAAGAAAGAACCTTTTGGCACACTTTCCATAGCACTGGATTTAAATACTGATTGAGAAGCCGTAATAATTCTAGTAGATAGAATTAAGTACATAAACATACATAGGCGTTTTTAAAAGGTTAACCATAGTAAGGTTTTTAAAAGACATAAATAATGATAATTCTTCTTTCGGAATTTTTAAAATCCAACAAAATTTTGTTAAAGGCGTGACACGCACAACCTGCTGAAGTACGTATTTTGAGTTTCATACTATCTAATATTAAAACAAATATAAAATCGACTGCTTCATTTCAAGTATATTATTTTGTTCTGCCATGGAGGTAATGTAACAACTAAATAAAATATATGTATATAAAGCCGACAAGCTTGGAGCGCATGTGCATCACCGCCCATAGTATGTAATCGGAGATTTCCGCATAAAAGCAAGCGCCTGGTAATTTTCCAAAGAAACAACCAAAGAAAGCAAGTAAAAAAATAAATAAAAAAGTAAGTAAATGGAAAATGCGTGGTATGACTGGAATGTGGGTGTGGAATATTCAAGAGTATATAGATATACATATATTAGTACATAAACGCATAAATGCCACTGGTATTGATTTTACTGGCGCCTTTACATGCGTGTTATCGTTTCTACTGCAATAGCAAAGTATTATGGGAATTGTTATAGTTATAGAAATGGCAACAGAAGTAAAAAAAAAATCCAGATCGCCAAAGACGTCTCCGCCATCGGAATAAGAGCAAAGCATTGGTGTGAAAGCGGTCGTCGTTCAACTGACATGTGGAGAGAACGAATAGCTAAACTGTTCAAACTTTATACTCTTTTTAATTTTTGCCTGCTAATTTTTTCAACAGCAAAATTTTACCACTTTTTTTTTTCTTGTTGGCAGGGGAGAATGTTTCTTATTGGCTGTTAAGTGAATTGCTACAGCTTCTGTGCAGATTGAGCAAATATTCGAAAACCAGCAACAATTGGGGTTAGAAGTTCGCTCAACTGACGCATTGATGGCGAAATGTTTAGTTGCAATTTTCTTTTTTCTAAATAGTCGCAAATAATTTAGAATGTATATAGGCTACTTTTTAATTTTTTTTACTTCCTTAACACATATAGTACTACAAATCGCTTATTTATCTTAACTGAGTGAAAGTTTTTGTTGTTAGTTTGTAAGTATTAATAAAGAAACGACTTGTTGAATCCAGACAATTTATAGAAAATATTATTTAGTAAGTTGCAAATAGTTTTATTATTATTATAACTTAGAAAATAAATTATCGATGAATGATGCAACAAAGCGAAGTTTGCCATTCATAAAGTTAGTTAGCTTTATTCTCCAAAATAAAAAATCCAAAATCTCCAAAATAAATTATATAACTCCAAATACTATATAATTTAGTCCCTTTTTAACTCTAAAAGAATGCAAAATAAAATGAGAAAGTAAAATAGAAAATGATCATCATTTACAAATTATTTCTTTGTTGGAAATTTTAAAGAGTTGATTTATATTCATTTATTTATTTATTCACACGAATATATATACCTACGGTTATAAAAATATTATTAAAATTATTGAAATGGGTATCCTTAGAAAAATTCGTGGTTTAGTTGTGTAATATCTAAGGACTTTTATTGCAGATGCTTTGTAAAATTTTTAATGGTTCGAAAAGTTTGAAAACTTATCAATAATTGAAATTTTTATTTGTGCTTTATATCATTTAATTTAATAAGCCAACTAATTATTTTTATATGGTGTAATATTTTTCACTAACTTCGATATTCATATAATACACCTTTAAATCCACGTTAACGCTTTTTTGTTTTAATAATAATATTTAATTGAAAATTAAGGTTTTTCATCTGTATCAAAAATTTAAGTCAGCAAATTCTAGTATTAAACACGATAAGTTAAATTATCAAAACTGCGAGTAAAGTGACACCTTGCAGTTTTGAGACAGCCCGAGTATCCTTCCTTCCATATTTGTCTCATCTGTTATTTCCATATAAAAGCACCACTTTAATGAGAGCTGCGCAGAACAGATATGAAAATGGTAGATATATTTCAGGTGATAATGGTTTCCTTATGTGAATTTTACAAAACATTAACGCTACAGCATGAGCTCTGTATAATTTCCCAAAAAAGCTATTTGCATTAATGGCTTCCAATTCCCATGGGGATAAGCGATAAAAAGTTAAGTTCTTTTATCCTCCTACTCTTTATCATAGCATTGCGAAATAAGTGGTGGAAAGTACTGACTTTTCTGTGCATGATATGTAAGCCAAAGGGTTTACATACAACCAATCATCTCACAATACCTTCTCGTTGTTCTTCTGGGTTCGATAAAGTTTTAGAATCACTGTTCTGATCGGCCTTTTCTAGTGCCAGACTAACTGCTATATGCTGTATTTACTAAAATAATCTTTATTTATTATTTATAGTAAATATGGTATTGAAGACATGTTTTTCGCTGTATTGCTTTTATTGCTAGTTTCATAATTGCATGTCCTTCATATGATGCGTTTCAAATTTGGCAATTTTCTAAGGTTACATTTTTAAGTAAATCATACTTTTAACCAATTCAAGGTCATTGTTGTTTGCCAGTTACCTACACCTACCTACACAACCCAGATTAGTTTTTTGTTTGGTAAGTGCTGTAAATGCTACTTACCTGTTTTAGTGTATGATCGAATTTTTTATTCCTCTTATTCACTTACCTTGAAATATTTTGCAGAACAATTAAAACTATTACCATGGAATATTGACATTCTGTGGCAAAGTACAAGTGACCTCAGTTTTTCTCACCATAGGGCAATTGAAACATTTTAAGTAATGGAATTATTACAGGTGATTTCATGTGGCGATAGCAAAACCAGAAATGTCACAAAATTGGAGGTTCATAACGTTAAAAAGTGAGAATCCTTCTTCATATTTTTTTTAAACAAGTAAGTAAAAAAGTTTGGCCATAACCGAATATTAGGTATTTTTGAATTTTATGTACACGTGTCAATTACGTGTAAATTTTTTTGAACTGTCTACACCGTAAAAAATTACGGGTGAAAATAGTGGTTATGACGGAAGGTTTTATTGGTCGGAATCGATTTGTCAGTTTTGAGCAGACCCATACATAGGTTTACCTATTACTATATGATCTTTGAGCCGAATTTCATCTTTATGGCGTTAAACACATATTTTTTTGAGTTATCGTACTTCTCTGGTTTTTTTAAAACACATAAGTATAACCATAAAACGCTAACTAGTAGTTCTGCGTGTGCAAATAATTTAGAACAATGAAAGAAAATATCTGAAAATAATCCTTCCCAAACTGAAATTTGGAGGTAACCGCAACAACATTAGACTGTAGCTTGATGCTGTGGGAGCAACGAAGATGCAAGTCCAAAAAATTACCTAAACAAAGCGGAAATTAATTCCACTATTGAACAATTACAGAAGATAAACTAAGCAAATGTTGAATTTCTTAGTATTTCGTGAGCTGGAAGTAAAGAAAACAAGAAAAAACTATTTCAACAAGTAAGGAAGGGCTAAGTTAGGGTGCAACCGAACATTTTATAATCTCGCAATATGCAAGGATCAGAGGCGGGGAAATGTTCTCAAATGCTGGCATAACTTTACATTAAAAAATGTTGTGGAAGAATTCAACATTCATTATTCGAAGAAATTGTTAATGGATTGCTATCATATCTGGTATCTTATTAATTTATATTACGGGACATAGATTCATGTACTTTAATTGCTATATTTTGCTTCGTGTCAGAGATATTTATAGTAAAATCTACCAAATTAACTAGAAAGTCATATATGTGATATAAACTCAACTAAAGTGTTTAATAAATATATTAGACAGATGAGGAAAAACCCAACCACAGAAAAGGAAATCGTTAAAAATAATCCTCCAATTTCATTACGATATCTTACAGATTTACCGATATTTTCGGTAAGAAGTCAAATAATGGCATTCAGGTCCAAATATTGGGTATCTGGTTGCTTGAAAAGTTATAATCCGATTTCGATTATTTTAACACGTGAGAGGGCATATCTTGAATGCACTATTCGGGCAAAGCTTTATTTTAATATCTTAATCGATGTTCGATTTATTTACTTTAAGGGAAATATCAGATGAAACTTAAAATAGTTTTATATGATAAGTAGGCGTGGTTTTTATCAGATTTCGTCCATTTCACAAAGTGACATAAAGATGTAAATATAAATGTCTTGTACCAAATTTTGTTGAAATCGGTTAACGAGTTTTTGAGACATGGGATTTCACCTGCCGGTGCGCTGAACTTTTAACGGCGGTGCAACGCTCATCACCAAAATTTTACGCGGATTCTTATGCAGCACTTTCATACCATATTTTCTGTAAACTTAATGTTTATAACGTGTTGCTTCAGCGAATTAACACACTTTTAGTAGTTTTCAACAAAACCTTTGTATAGGAGGAGGTGGGCGTGGTTACTATCCGATTTTACTCATTTGCTCAGTATATGAAGAGATGGTAGAAAAACTTACTCGGAGCAAGTTTGATTGATATAGCTTTAATGGTTTCCGAGATATATATATTAAACATATTGGGGGCGGGGCCACTCCCACTTTTGGGACAACAAACAACAAATGTTTTTGCCCACAGATGCCCCGCCCTACTAGGATCCTCTATACCAAATAACACATTTATATCTTAATTTGCTGCTTAGTTATAGCACTTCTATATCACATAGTCTGATTTCAATTAATGAATATTCATCTGCAATACCAACCGTCTTACGGTGACAAAGAACTCGTGTACCAAGTTTCGTCAAAATATCTTAATTTTTACTCAAGTTATCGCTTGCACGGACGGACGGTCGGACGGACGGACAGACAGTCACTCGGATTTCAAACCGTCTTTTCATCCTGATCATTTATATATATATATATGTCAATATATAACTCAATTTGTTCTAGGTGTTTCAAACAACCGTTATGTAAACAAAACTAATATACTTTCTAGCAACATGTTGCGAGAGTATAAAAATTATGTTTTTGTGCTGGGCTTATATTTTTGCACAGGGTTCGGAATGTACCTCTCGGGGCTAAAAATCAATATTTTTTATTTCACTTGCCCTTGCTAACGAACATAGTTACCAATAGACGCAATGTACTATAACATATACATATGTATATAATCATTTTCTGTAAATTCCTAATATTTTACAGCTGCTAAAATGATACATCAGTATTATTAAGTTGACTGAGTCAGTCGGCAGAAAACAAAGCAGCTTAATTAAAAAGAGAATCGTTGCCACAATTGAGTTCGTTAGTAAAAAATATGCATTTGTACATGCGTCAGTGTTTTCAAGTCATTATGTGTTCAATACCAGTAAATGAACAAAAACCCATGAAATGTACACGATCTATGAGTCGGTAATTAAAACATTTTTATTGGTTAATTTGAAATCAGTGCGGTGATCTGTTTCAGCTACAACAATAGAAACCTTAACAACAAGTAATTGAAATGCAAGTTCAACTAAGTTACATTTAAAAAGAGAAAACAAAAAATTGAATAATTCTAATTAGTTGCCGCCTTCTATTAGTTACAGTGAGCGTACCAATCAACTGTTGGTTTACCAAGGCACCCTTGTCGAGTGTTAGCCGCTTTTCGGTTGCATACTTCGATTCATATATAGTGTTATATAAATCACTTCTGATGTATCATACAATACCTTGTTAGCTTCATCATTGCCGTTTGTTTGGTAGATATCCACATGCACTACGAGTGGAAATTACCTGCAATGTAATATTTAAGTATTTTGATTACGGATTATATAATACAGTAACGACAAGGAGTTGGAAAATATTTACCGATATAATTCTGAAACAAGCAAATTTAAGAAAATAATCCATTATATTTCTATTCTCTTGAATTATTACAAGACTTTACTTTCGATTTACTGTTCCTTTCTTTTGTGGTGTTATTGCTGTTCAGCTACTCATTTATTTAAGTCAATAATAAACAACTTTATGGAGTAAAAGTTGGCCGAATTTTAAAATGATGTGATTTTACTACTACTACTTTCTACGGAACATTGCATTCCAGGACTGACATTCCTGGAAACACAAAAAAAAAGAACACGTTAAAGTCAGCAATTAGACTGACTGTAAAATGTGAATAATTTAGCAAAATGAAGAGCTGGGAAATCAAAAGGAATAAAGTTACGTTGCACTCTTTTAATTTGGGAGTGAATAGTACAACAATGCAATGTGAGATTTATTAGCGAAATTCATTCCTTTCCTGGTAATAACGTGCCTTTGTGTCAAAAAGGCCCCATATACCTGGTATAAATCTTCGAACTTCCAGACGACTTTATACCGTACATATCGGTCAATATGTAATTTATGTTTATGAAATTCAGACAACGTCTCTTTCCGATATAACTGTGTGCGTGTGTAAAATGGATAAAATGCTGCTAATACTTCCCCTAGCTCCCATATACCTCATATAAGGATTTTCAAATTTCAATAGTTGACTTTTTCCTCATGTACATCATATGAGTGAAATCGGATTATAACCACGCGCACAAATCTCAGGCCCACGCTCCGATACAAAGGTTTTGTCGAAAACTATTAAAGGTGCGTTAACTCGCTAAAGAAATGCTTCAGAAATATTAAATCTTACAGAAAATACGGTACAGAAAGTACCTCTCACTTTCAGGTGAAATTCCATACCTCAGGAAATGCTACACCAATTTCCAAAAAATCTGCTACATAACATTATACTTGCATTCTCTGTTACGTTGTGATAGTGGGTGAAATCGGAGAACAACCACAACCGCAACCACATCTACTTCTCATATAACACAATCTTAAATTTCATCTGATTCTTTCACTTTAAAGTATATAAATCACGAAACAATTAAGATACTGGATTGAAACATTGTGCAAACAGTGGCTTAAAGATATGCCATCTCATGTGTAAAAGCAGACGAAATTGACATATAACTTTTCAAGACCCCATATACTCAATATAAGGACAAGTGAGCCTAGGGCTGACTTTATACCTTTTACACCTTTATACCTTTAGTATAACGGTAAATATATAACATATCCTATTGAAGTTCGAAGATTATCTTTATATGATAAGATGTGCCCTTGTGTCAAAAATTGATAAAATCAAGTAAATACTTCCCCTAGCTTCCGTACACTTAACATAAAAATATTCAACCTCCTGTTAGACCTTAGAGTCTCTGTCTGATAACTGTGGGTCCGTGTTCCTAAAATTGATTAAATCGAGTAAAACATTCCCTTAATAGTCCCCTATAAAATCATTGATTACACCCGACCCTAGCCCTTCCTTTCTTATTTTAAGTTTATGTTTTGACTTTAGGAATTTTTATGCCTTAAATAGATTTAAGATACATGGATACATTTATTTCTTATGGTGTTGTGAAAAAAGCAACTTGGAAACATATATTTCTGTTATTAAAAACTAAACCCAAGCTGAAATTTTATGTTCTTTTCCATTTTGCAAACAATTAATTACATACATTTGCATTTTTGTAATTTACGTCCTACTGCCTCTTATGGAGTAAATATATTGAATTATGCAATTTTATGCATTCCTATTTTGCACATATTTAGTATTGAACTTAGGCTTTCTTCATGTTGCTTTTCAGCTCCCACTCAGTTAATGTAAAATTTTGGGCTCTATTTTAAGTTAAAGTTAGTCTTTTAAATTCCAATCAGCCTCAATTTAAATTACGACAAGTGCTTCGAATTGCAGACGCAAACATTTTAAAGATTGCAGGCGCTACGTATGGCAGTAAACGCCATTCAAAGAGATTAAAATGTAAGATGCCTCACAAAGAACTTATACAACTTGAAAAGATACGAGTAACAGCTGCAAAACAAAATTTCTTCAAAGAAAACATCCACAACCACTGCAGGGGTTTTCAAACTTTAGCAATTTTTTGTTTTTCTTTGATGCCCAGATGTAGAAAATGATGAAACAACACTCTTGCATCCTTGCATGAAAAAAAGTACAAAGAAAATGTACGATTACACCCTTCAATAAAAAATTACAAGACTCAAGTTAAAGCATTTTTCTTAGACATCGTCTTTGGCAGGAAGAATAAAGGGTACTGGGAGGTGTGTCGGGTCATGACAGCGCCAGCTGCTGAACATGTCGGAACACACAAACGATCCGAGCTATTCCCTCACACTCGACAGTACACTTATCCTTAGAGTGAACAAAGTTGTTGGTATTTTTCAAAACTGAGTATGATGCTAATACATACTCAAACTTACATATATATGTATATGTACATATTGCAGGGTTGGTGTCCGGATGCAATGCTATTATAGGAACGTATTTGTATTTGTATTATTATCGGGTGCTACTGTTAGTATAAGCATACGTGCGACCAAATAGATGTTCGCGTCTTCGCAATAAATCTCATTTACGAGTACACACGGAATGGCTACAATGGCCGCAGGAAGAGAAAATGGGTAATGAGAAAATGAACCTAAGCGAAGGAAACTATTCGAATGGCATCCCAGGCGTCAATAGTAGGGGTTGAATTTTTAAAGAAAACACAAAGACGAAAAACATCCAAATGGTCGGCAAGGGAGAGGGGATAACAATGGAGAAAAAGGAATGAATGAAGGGTATGCCGACCATTAAGAAAACAAATGGCAAAGCTTGAAACCAATGCGATAAACACGAGCACAGCAGCAAAACAAACAATCGGGGTTGAAGTGGGGGTTTTGTGATGCTGGTGGTATATGATAGAAGTTTGAACGCAACGTGATTGTCTGAGAAACGGAAAAGCGTTTGTATACATTCCCATCCGTATACCAACAATCATGCGATGGAACTAGGAAGAGCAGCACGTGGGAGAAAAAAGTCTAAATAAATAATTGCGCAAGATAAAGAAGTTACGCATTAAACGAAAGCAAAATGAGAGAGCAGAATGAATGTAGAAATAAACGGCTTTTGAAATTCTTTATCAGAACCACTAACAGTCCTAGGTCTATCAGGTGTTTGTATATCGTTAATGCTGCACAGGAATTTATTTACTGGCTTTAAGTAGACTGGGTTTGTTGAGATATCTTCAGAGTTGATATTCCATATTTCTATATTTCTAAATAAAAATGAATTTGCCAAAGTAAAAGGTGGATTCAGAAACTGGTAAATTTTACTTCCAAATATACCAACGGTTACCCCGTTTTATTGTAAACGCAATTATTACTTGAATTAGAATTAGACCAAATGTACATAGTCAACTAGAAATAAAAAATTAGCATATTTATTTCGTGCGACATTTCAACTATACATATATGAATTTAATTTTGGCCTGCATACATCATGTTTTAAGCCGTTATTTTCTACAAGGTATAATGAGGAAATAATTAAGTTCAACTATTATGGAAATTTTATTTATCTAGGGATGCTTATTAAAGATAAATGGTAATATATTTACAATTTATTTGCGAAACATGTTTTTCGGTTGTAGTAAACTATCATCCCATATCAGCAAATTTTATTGAATGAGTTCAGGAGAAATTAATAGAAAGAGTTCCTAACCAAATCTTAATATGAGTGTGTACATAACTAGTAGTCATTGTATAAAAAATTTTGCTTTAGTTTTTTCTCATTTTAAATGAAATAATTGCTAGTACTTTCGAAAATGTTTTGTTATTAAATTAAGAGAATTCAAAGCTTTCAAGGTATTGAAAAATGTGCGCTATAGGATATAAAAATTAAAAATTTATAAAAACTTGTCTCCTTTAGCGGTGTTTTCGAAACCATCAATATTATTAGTTACACTACATCTAAATTCTTTAAAATCATATTTAGAATAAAATTGGGGTAGGTTTAGAGTAGGGTGCAGAAATGTATACATGTTTGAATGTGGTGTACTTATTAATTCAAAGAGATAAAAGTAGTTAAGGAAATGAAAAAATTGTTGACTTTCACATTAATTCATATTTAATTGGTAACAAAACTGTACATAACCCAAAATATTAAACAAGAACTCTTAGGAAGGAAATTAACAAAATGTAATCATCCTATGTATATTCAATTGTGCACAATAGAGGACGTTAGAGGGTTAGACTTTATTTTTAACAATTATTTTAAAAAAGTTTGTAACGTAGATTATCTAACGTTTTTTTTTGCATGCTTTGGTCATATTATTTTACTAATTCCTATAAAGTTTTATTTAAAAACCAAGCTTGCGAAGGCTAACGATTCATATAAATTTTGTGAAGGACATTGTTAAATTTATATTGAAGAGTGCCTCTATTATATAATACAACTTCGAGTTTTTAAACGATTTTATAGTTAGTTGATATGTTAATACAACAATTATATTTGATTATTCATTATAAGATTTGAAAATAATGTATTTAGAAATCTTACTGACTGATAAGTCACATCAATTCGAAATCGAGGCTATAATAAAATCTATAACGCAAAAACAATGTTCGCAAAACGCAAAACAATTAAGGTTTGCTCATCTCTTTCTATATCCTTTTAGTATATCTGGCCGATATACACTACTTTTACAATGTATATCAAAATTCCTTTTTCTAAGAATATTTCCATGAACTAAAAATTGGAAATAATTTTCGTTTTGAGCTCACATTCTAACGATATTTCAGTGATTTATGGTGAAAATTTGTCATATACATGCCTCTGTAGTATACAAAAACAAAAGCAAAATTTTGAATAAAAGCAATTGTTGGTACCAAGAGCGACATCTAACTAATCACACTATACTGCACAGGTTAGTTGGATTAATTCTGAGTATGCTTATGTATATTTGATAGCAGTAATTGCCCATTAAGTACATACACATGAATTTACATTAGACGTTACGAATACATGTCCACGTACATTCGATGTGCTGAGGTAATATACACTACCAAAACATATACTCGTAAATTTAATTAATCGTTGGTCCTCCAAAGAAAGCACAAAGTTTCTATGTACGACTAAATGCATGCAGTGTTATGCACACACACGTACATTGGCAGTTGAACATACATTCACACATTTATATACATTATATGAAAGTACAGAAGGTGCATACGGGGGGATGCTAAACAAACGTTATATTAAGCAAACTCAGAAAGTTGGACTACTGCTGGGGTTTGAGGTACTACCATGTTTTCCAATATTGTGTAACTAAAATAAACGATTATTGCCAGGAGATGAAAACAAAGTTCAAAAGCATAAATTACAATAAACGTGGCTGAGTCCACGTCTACCCAAAGGGGAGGTTTAGGCCAATAAATCGAGAGGATTTGCTCATAATGGGAATTAATTGTTAAAGATATTCATTTCGGTATCGATTTTGAAAACGTATATATACAAAAAACAAGTCAGAATAAGCAAAACTAGAACACTTTATACCCTCGCAATTTGATCGAAAACAGGGAAATATTTTTAGTTGTTGGTAGAACTTTATATTGAACAAGTAAGGAAGTGCTAAGTTGGGCTGTAACCGAACATTTTATACTCTTGCAATGTGTAAGGATCAGAGGCGGGGAAATGTTCTCAAATGCTGGCATAACTTTACATTAAAAAATGTTGTGGAAGAATTCAACATTCATTATTCGAAGAAATTGTCAATGGATTGCTATCATATCTGGTATCTTATTAATTTATATTACGGGACATAGATTCATGTACTTTAATTGCTATATTTTGCTTCGTGTCAGAGATATTTATAGTAAAATCTACCAAATTAACTCGAAAGTCATATATGTGATATAAACTCAACTAAAGTGGTTTAATAAATATATTAGACAGATGAGGAAAAACTCAACCAGAGAAAAGGAAATCGTTAAAAATAATCCTCCAATTTCATTACGATATCTTACAGATTTACCGATATTTTCGGTAAGAAGTCAAATAATGGCATTCAGGTCCAAATATTGGGTATCTGGTTGCTTGAAAAGTTATAATCCGATTTCGACTATTTTAACACGTGAGAGGGCATATCTTGAACGCACTATTCGGGCAAAGCTTTATTTTAATATCTTAATCGATGTTCGATTTATTTACTTTAAGGGAAATATCAGATGAAACTTAAAATAGTTTTATATGATAAGTAGGCGTGGTTTTTATCAGATTTCGTCCATTTCACAAAGTGACATAAAGATGTAAATATAAATGTCTTGTACCAAATTTTGTTGAAATCGGTTAACGAGTTTTTGAGACATGGGATTTCACCTGCCGGTGCGCTGAACTTTTAACGGCGGTGCAACGCTCATCACCAAAATTTTACGCGGATTCTTATGCAGCATTAATGTTTATAACGTGTTGCTTCAGCGAATTAACACACTTTTAGTAGTTTTCAACAAAACCTTTGTATAGGAGGAGGTGGGCGTGGTTATTATCCGATTTTACTCATTTGCTCAGTATATGAAGAGATGGTAGAAAAACTTACTCGGAGCAAGTTTAATTGATATAGCTTTAATGGTTTCCGAGATATATATATTAAACATATTGGGGGCGGGGCCACTCCCACTTTTGGGACAACAAACAACAAATGTTTTTGCCCACAGATGCCCCGCCCTACTAAGATCCTCTATACCAAATAACACATTTATATCTTAATTTGCTGCTTAGTTATAGCACTTCTATAGCTCATAGTCTGATTTCAATTAATGAATATTCATCTGCAATACCAACCGTCTTACGGTGACAAGGAATATGTGTACCAACTGTTAGGTGAACAAACCTAATATACTCTGTTGCAACATATTGCGAGAGTATAAAAATGTTGCGTAAGAATTCAAAATTTATTACTCGACGAAATTGTGATTGCATTATAATCATATAGACTCACTTAGTTTCATCAATATATTTTCCTTCTCGTCCGAAGTACTTATATTAAAGAGAACAAAACGTAATATATTGTGTATATTAGGAAAGGTTAAGTCTGGACCGATTTCGTTCATATTCACCACTAAACCTCATTTTGTTTAAGAAATTAATTAAAATCCTTCAAAATATCATACACATTGTCCAAGATAATATATAATAAGGAAAATCATTATATGTAGCACACTTTAGCTACTGTAATTCGTTTGACGATTTCACACATTTTCGGAATTATACTATGGCTTATCCAGGATTATACGGCTACTTAATTTTGCTAAGATATCATACATATTGACCCATGTGTGCCGTATAAAGCCAACTGGAAATTTAAAATTTTTATATTAGGTATATGAGGGCTTGTATGAAGTATATTACGCCTGTATTGATTCAGTTTTGATTAGGAAATTATTTCTTTTCAATTTGATTAATATTTCGTACAGATTGACCGATATTTTCGGTAAGAAGTCAGCTATAGGTACTGGGGTCAAAATATTCGGGATATGTGACGCGATTGGGTAAATTGCGATTTTTACAAATTTTAGACGTGAGAGGAATTACCTTAATAGCCCTATTTGTGCTAAGTTTATATCGATATCTTCATTGGTGTTTGAATTGTATTCTGTAAAGTGAAGTAATCAGAGGCAATTCAGAATTGGGATTTATCGAAAGTAGACGTGGTTGAACTCCGATTTCGCCCATTTTCACAAATGTTGTTTAACAAATTTAGATGAAATGGGTGTGTTAGTCGGTGAGATAGAGGATTTCACCTAAACGTAGGCGGTGCCGTACCCATTATCCAATTTTTATATCGATTTGTATGAAGCCCTTAGGTACAGTACTGACTGTGAAATTTAATGCTTCTGACGTATTTATTTTGCGAATTATCGCTTTTTAGTGAAATCGTTATATGATGAGTGGGCGTGGTTATTATCCGTTTTTATCCGTTTTAACGCAGTCGGAGGAGATGCGGGACGGATTTGTCCTCTCCAAATTTGATTGATATAGCTTTAGTGATACCTATTGACCACTTTTTAACAATTTTCCAACCGCAGATGCCCTTTTTACTGCAATTTTATATACTAAATTCTACTATATTAATAAATACTCTTAATACTCTTAAATTATACTCTTGCATCCTAATTTGTGGCTTAGTTATAACATTTTATAGGTTTTCGTTTAACGGTATTTTGCGGGCGTGACAATTATCGGATTCCGGTCATCTGTAATCTGTAAGGCGCCTCGCCATCCTGAGCATTGGTTTTAGGATTTAGCTGTTACAAACAACCGTTAGGTGAACAAAACTATTACTCTGTGCAACATGTTGCAAGAGTATAATTAACAGGGCATGTTTTAAAAACCGACCTTTAAGTGTTCATATTTGACATTGTAAAAGATGAACAAAATAATGGGTTTGAACAACATAGAAACAAAAAAAAATCCCCTTAATAAAAAATTAAAAATTATATGTGCCGTCAGAAGTCTGTGTGGTTTTAATAGCTGGAATTTAGTAGTGCCGATATCACCGTATACCAATACTCAACGCTAATCGAGATAGATATAGATATGACAATGATTAGGATAACGAGTCAAATTTATTTCGGGATATCTGCCTGTCTATCGATTCGCTGTTCTTCTGATCCATAACTTTAGTAAGAAATGTGATGAATCCGATCTGAGCAGGTTCATATTTCATATGAATAGAGTAAGTCTTTTCAATGAAACTTCATAGCTCAAGAACTATTTTGCAATTTTGATTCAATTAGTTTGAAATATCAAGGGATTAGCTATCTACAGTGATCGAACACGGTATAGTGAACGTATAGGTTTTGGAGATGAGGTGGTTGTGAACCGTTTTTAACTACCAGTTATCTTCTTCTTAATGCTTTAGATGCTCACTAAAACATAACGTCAGGCGTTAAATAATTTCAATTTTTAAATAAATAATTTCAGTTGCGTTTCTTGAATTTTCTCACAACAACTTTAATATTTACGCAAATCGGAAACCAAATTTCTTCACAATATTCTGGAAATAAGAATTTGCCGATAGTTTTCGGTATGACAGCCGGCACGGCGAATATGAAACCACATATCTTGAGAATCAGTGTTCATTCATAAGGGCAATACCAATAATAATAAGTGATACCAATATAAGTACACAATTAATATGATATATTGCTTCATTTTCGAAATAATTATTTTAAAGTCAAAGCTGCAACTGCTTGCTACTGCATCACGTTATATTATTCTAAGAGAAATCTCAATGTTTTATATATGGGAACAATGAAAAGATCTGATCTGATTTTATTAATTTTTGACACCAAACTACATTTGTTAAGTATGACGTTCTTGTGTACGATGCCACGTGTCAAAAAAACATGTCTAACCGATGAGTTTGAGTTTGATACGAAGTCAACTATGCAGACGGAGATCTTTATATTGGATATAATAAGACTATGAACCAAGTTACTCCATTTTTGGCACTAAAATATCTCACATAATGACCTATATATACCCATATAATAATAGTATTAACATAATAATAATATATTATATAATAATAAATATACTTATATTATTATAAAGAAGGATGTGGATTCAGTGTATGTGGGAAGGTGAAGGTAATATTTAAGCAGAATTATTTGTGTTATTGTTATCGGTTTAGAATGATATGGTATTTAAAACGGGTTTGCTTACAGTCTGATTGATAATCACTAATATGTTTATTGTTGTAACCTCGATATAAAAAATACTTATTGTATTAATTCAACAAAAATTTGTAATAAAATTTTTTTCATATGTATTGAATTAAGAAATTCACTTGAAAAGTATTCCTGACATAGTGTGAATCTCGGTGAAAGTGGACCACACACCAATTTCGAATATAACGCTATTTTGGTGGTTATAAATTTTTAAACTTTAGAACACAGAACTTAATTATCAACAAAGGTAACGAAATAAAACCTAGCTCGGGTAGTTCTCCTCTCATATAGTAACTCTAGCCGAAAAAAATAGAAATCGGTTTATGCTTTTAGCTAATCGCCGAATACAGAATATGAAATTTTACATCTTTCTGATTAATTTATCGCAATAAGATTGGGCGAGGCTATTTCGCTTAGCACAATACGATTCATTATTCCGCATTTTCCCTTACTCCCATATATCGAATATGTTGCTTTACATCGCTCAGAATGACCGTATTCATCGTTCGGTATCTATAGATAGGATCATAGATTACTCCAAAATTAACCACTTTTTATATATATATATTTAACATTCAGATGTGCAGGGTAGAACGAGCACATTCCAACTTGGCACGACAGATGTGTACTTGTGTTCAAATCATCACTTTATAGAATACGTACAGAACATTACTTTCGAAACTACTTTTTACTGTTAAAAAAAATTAATTGCGAAAATGAAAAGATTACATTAAAGTTTTATTTTCATTCAAAATTTGATATTTCTGTTCATTCATTCATACTATAAAATATATAGTTTCACTAACCAGCGTCCTAACACATCTGTCGACTACATTATACAATAATGTTTTAAAAACAAAATTGTATATGTAGTGAGTAACTTTATGTTCTTCTAAAAGAAGCCAAAACTATCAAAGTCAAACGAAACTTAATTAACTTTTAATCATTGCCATTCATGTCGCTCTATGTAGAGTTCAAATTACACAACTAATTCTAGTACGGCAGTCGTTATATGAAAGGACTTATCCCAGAACCATGCATGTATTTTTTCAAATACATTACTAATTAATTAATACTAATTAATTTATTAACTTTTAATCTCAACTGCATTCGCTGAGATCTTTCGGACCACCCCTCTACAATCTTATATTAAAAAAAATGTTCTTGCCATAATCGGTTAATTTTAAATACATTTTCTATAATAGCTTAAACTTAGACTCTTATATTGAACTTTCAAAAATTTACTTGGGTTGCACGCATTTTCTTACACTCATCGGGTTTTGTATAAATATCACATTTTATCACAGCATTTTAGTGAAAGAAAACAAAATGTCTTTATTTTAGTTCCCATGACTCCAAAAATGTTAGAGTGAGGGGAAAAATAAATATCGTTTCAGTTTCTACGTCAAAAACGAAGGTGAGTTTTCACCTACTTTGTGCCCTCATGAGGTAATAGTCTGCGTTCTAATATTCTATATTCTTATTGTATAACATATTTCTGTACGCATCCTGGTAATATCAATAAGTATAAAAATATGTTCAAAAGCAGAATTCTCAAATAACGTATTAAATAAGTGATGCACTGATGGTAGGAATCTTCTGTACCTTGAACTTACAGTGGCAATTTTGATTTCGACACGTCTTAAACATTTGAAGTTAACGAAAAAGCGTATACCGTTCAAACGATAATTTCATGTATATAAAGTGCATACAAAACGAATATCAGTGAATCCATTGAATGAAAGAAATTCCTTAAAATTATGCAAATGGAGCGAATGAATTTGCAAATATTTGCAAATATTTTTACGTAAAATAAAAAAAAGAACTTTGGAACATATGAGCATTTATTTCCATTTTAGATATGATTCGAGCTGTTTACTTTTTTATTACTTTACATTTTTATTAAATTTAAATTATTTTAAACAAGTAAGGAAGGGTTTAGTTCGGGTGTAACCGAACATTTTATACTCTCGCAATTTCCAAAGGTTAAAGGCAATATATATCTTACAGATTGACCGATATTTGCGGAAAAAATCAGCTTTGGCACAGAGGTCCACACATTGGGACACTTGAAGAATTATTCGATTCCGACAAATTTTAGAAGTGATATGGCATACCTTAAAGGCACTCTCTGTGCAAAGTTTTGTTCCGATATCTTCATTGGTAATTGATTTATGTATTGTAAAGTTGATGAATCATATGGAATTTAAAATTTTTATATATGGGAAGTGGTGAATTGCTGCTTAGCATATTTTCACCATATAATATGAGAATGCAAATGGAATGTATGCCAAGTTTCTTCAGCGAGTTAACGCGGTTTTAGAAGTTTTCGATAGAACCGTTGTACGGAAGAGGTCGCGGATTTAATCCGATTTCGCCCATTTTCACACTGCTTAAGGATGTGCCAGAGAAACTTTTCCACAGGGAGTTTGGTTGATATAGCTTTGGTGTTTTGTGAGAAATTTACATTAAACCTATTAGGGGTGGAGTCATATCCACTTTTTAAAAGTTGTCAACCCACAGATACCCTCTTTACTTACTTCAAATTTAGGTTTTATATCTTAATTGAGAGCTTAGTTATGGCATTTTATGTTTTCGTTTAACGGCATTTTGTGAGCGTGGCAGTAGTCCGGTTACACCTATTTTCAACACCAACCTCCTCAGAGTTCCAAGGAAGGAAAGGAAGTACCAAGCTTTATCAAGATATTGAATTGTTTCTTAAGCTATAGTTTGCACGCACGGAAGGACAGACATGACAGACAGACAGTCATCGGAATTCAACTCGTGTCGTCTTCCTGATCATTTGCACATATATATATATATATATATATATATATGTATCTATGTATCTATGTATATATGATATATCTATCTCGATTAGCTTTAGGCGTTACAAAAAACTCGAAAGTGAACAAAACTAATTTGCGAGAGTATAAAAATTATATATATGCGTATATTTGTATACATAGTATACATGCAAGTGCTTGTGCGGTTTTCAGTGTAATGGCATGTGCAGGTGCACACAATTTCATGCTTCATTCTTCGTTGCTACTCACCCCTCGGCGATGAGAACCTGGAGTTAAGATTTACTCTATGTTTCTATGTTTGCGTAATCAAGTTGGGGAATATCTTGGGGTGCTTAAATGGCAGATTGAAGAGCAACGTGTAGCAGGACGTCGGCAATAATAAAGCGAATTGCGAAACTATGTGCAAGATGTGCCATTTAGTGCAGTAAAAGTGCTTGTAATGACTCTTCTAAGTGCCATTTTCTTGAGTGTATTACCTATAAAAAATTTAGAAGAAATAAATTGAGCAAAGAAGTCAGTTCATATGAAAACTTTTACATATTTGTCATCAATATTGACATTGTAACTAACATTCTCCATAGTATAGAATTGTGTAAGCTCAAAAATTCCTTAAAGAACATATGGAATAAATAAAGGAGAACTTTGACCAGTATAAAATTATAAGGATTTACCTCACTGATCAGAGGACTCTAGAAGTCTAGGTTTCCTACTTTTCTTTCTTTACTTAAATTTTTTTTGAAAAGTTGAATGTACTTATCTCACAAGCTATATCAAATGGGTGAAATTGTAGTATATATATATAATATAGAATGTAGTACAATACAGAAGCATTAAAGAGTTCAAATATGTGTATGTATAAATCATATAATTATGATTCAAATATAATGGAAAATAAGATATGTGGTTCATTTCTGAATTAACTCAGACCATGCCACTAGTTCACATTAATTTCCATACGTATCCAAATAATATATAATGAATTAAAAAACAAGTGTTACTATGAACGATTCTTGCAAATTTTGGAAAGTTAAGCCAAGCCTCACCTCACAGTAAGCCTCACCTCAAAAGTAAAGATTTTATATTGTATTGTGATTTTATATTAAATTATATTGGGCATTGCTTGGAAGTTTGTTTCACCTCATTGTTGTTGGCGCTTTGAACTATTACTGAGTTCACTGAATCTTCCTGAGCACTTCAGTTGTGTCTTGTTTTACATGGTTCTTCCAAATCGAAGAGGCCTCTTTCTCTACTACCAGGAGTAAAATTGGTGATGCAAATACATCTACCGACACTGCTAAGTGCTAATGCTAAAATGTTAACAATTATCTCATTACTAATACCATTCCGCAATACAATTTTACAATGCCGTACAAAATTTTAATGTATTCTGTAACCAAGCGTCACGCCATAAAAACCGTTTAATCAAGTTCATAGAAGACGGTGTGATAATTTCTTAACCAATAGGACGTAACCAGAGCTGACACGGAATTTTACTCGGCGAAGGACTGGCTACTCGGTAGAACTATTTAATTGCTTTAAGTAATATTTTCTGTAGTTAAAACAAGAAGAAACTACGTAATAAATTTAAAGTAAATTTATTTCTTTTCGATTTGTTCGTACTCGTAACCTACAGTATAACCGAGGTTATTAAAAATAGTTAACCGAAATTTATCTGTTAACTATTTAAATGTATTTTAAATCAAACAATATTTCTGGTCTACTTTTAGTAGATAAAATATTTTTTCATTGGAAACTTGTTTTATAGGTACATTAACGGCAGTTTTACTTGAAGTTTGATTTAAAGTTACCAATTTAAGGAATTAAGTTTAACAATATAAATATTAGCAGAAAATGTTACTTGTATTAAGCGAACCAGACCTATTTACACCTCGCAAAAATTAAGAACCCAAGTTACAGGAAAATTTTAGGAATGTATGCATGATGATGTTCAATATTTAATGCACATTTTGCGCTGCTCCGTCCCTTATCAACCGAACTTCGTGAAAACAGATTCTGCTAGCGTATCTTTATACAGTGTGAAAATCATAGAAAATCATTGGATTCCCACTTCCCAAACAAAGGTAACATTTAAAACTACTACTGAGAAATATGAAGATCACCGCGCCTATATATATAGTCAGCCGCGCCGGCTGACTCTATACCGAAAATATCGTTAAATTTGTAAGATATCATAATGACTTTAATAATTGTATTATTAATATTAATATTTTACTTAGCAAGGGATTTCAGCTTGTTTAGCAGTTCATCTCGTTATCGGAACCAGTTTGATATAAATAACTCCAAATCACACCAAATGTATATATTTATGTATATATATATATATGTGTAGAATGAAATATAAGGTTTAGATTAGAGTTTTAAGTAGGTTAGTCAACACGAGCTGAAGGAACTTATTGATATTTTGGAAGAAATTTCTAGTAGACCTTCTTTAAGATAATGTATGATGGTTCCCTTGCTGAATAAGTATCACCAAGTTTTATTCCCCGAGTTATAGCTTGCATGTGCAGACAGATTACTTCATATATTCTTTTTGAATACATAGATATACCAAATTATATACATCTCGTTTTTTTATCCTTCTACAAGCAACCGCAAGGAGAACAAAATGCCATCTGAGTAACATATTGGGACCGTAAAAATTAATTTGAAAATATGGAATTAGTAAGTGTAGTAGTGTTTATTTTTATCGTTATTACTGTCATGTTTACAAATGGGTTTTCATAAGTAACATAAGTTTTTTCTCTTCATACCATATCTAGTGAAGTGGAACTTATCGATACCGACACACAGCAATAACAGTCGCAATCATCATCTCATAAATTGTCAGTTGCAAACCCAAACACAATTAAAACAATAGCCATTTCATTGACATTCAATGTCGATTCAAAGAAGCACTTGTCACTCTCACCTATCTATGTACGTTATGCTACAGTAATGCTCCATCGTATTGCTCTACCATGCTTGTTGTGTTGCTCGTCTACACAACAGACTATTAGTTCGTTTATTTCTTCCCTTTCCCTTGTTTCACTAATTTATATCGTTCCATTGCGATGCCTACTAGAAAAATTGAACAAACAGTCGTTCCGCGTTAACACATACACAACTAAGAATTAAATGAAATCGAAATCACTCCATCGATGCTCAGATAAACGGGGTTATTCTTCCCCCGAATATCTGTTGTTATTTCTATCAATTACCATGCTCTTATTATGATACCTTATTATGATAATATTTAGCTAATGTCGTTCGTTACGTATTTGAAAGTAGTAGTGCTTTTGTAAAAATATTTATTTACATCTGATTGTAAATTTTCTGGGCAATATTTATTTATGAGGAAATATTGCGAGACTGGCAAAACTCACTCAGTACTTCAATAGTCTGAGGAATAATTTAATATATAAGTTCATTTTATTCTCGTGGGGAAAAATAAAAAACAACTGATTTAAAAGTTTCGAACAACCCTTATTTCACAAATCCAAATAGCAAATGAACTCTTATCCTCAAGCTAGCCTTATAAATAGCTGTGTAATTTAGTTTCCGTTATTCTTAAGTTCATTGTACTTCTCGATCTTCATGGAATTGCTACGGTGCCTTATTGCTATTGGCCGGGTTTAGGAAACCCAGTGCGAGCGGGAAGTTGGGAAGGCGCTGAACTAGTATTTTGTTATAACAACTTGTATTTCGTCAATATTATCGTTAACTCTTCCTCCTCCAATTTATGTTATACTCTTTTGCCTTTGACTTTACGTGTGCAGTCCCAAGATGAGTGTCAGAACAATGGCAAAAAGCGTTATTAGAGAAATGCTGTTGACCATTGAATGTGCTTTTATATATTGCACGTGTCCTGTGTTGTTTAGATTCAACACCTCCAGTACTTCCAGGGATAAGATCCTTAGTCGTTCAGTTTCTTTAGGTATAAACTGTACAAGAGGAACTCCTGGTTTCAGAACGATTGGTTCCAAGTTGCTGAATTGTTTTTTGATGATAAGCATTATGTTCTGGAAGTATATCACGCAATGCGCATTTTTGAGACCAAATGGAAGTCGTGTAAACTTATATTTTCTCTATTTACGGAGAAAGCGGTCTTTTCTATGTCGCTGTTCTTTAGTGGAATTTGGTGGAAACTACTTTTGAGGTCTAAAAGAGGGAATGGTTTATTGTTGCCTAATTAAGCAAGTATCTCATTTATTTGTGATATAAGGTATTTATCTGCAATGGTTATTTTGTTAAGTTTAGTAGTCAATAACCAACTGATACTATTTTCCCTTGAGGAGTCTGTTTTTTTGTTTTTTTTCTGTTTTTTTGTACAATCCACGCTGGAGAATTGTACCGGGACCTAGAAGGCCGTGTTTTTCTGTCTTCTAGAAGTTCTTTTATTTGTTTGTCAGTTCATCTTTGAGTTTCTTAGGATATCGATAGAAATTTTAGTAAACTGGGGTGCCAGATGAGGTTCGTATCGCTACCTTCACATTAGTTGTGTAGGTCAGTTTTTGATTAGGGTCAGCGAATAGATCTAGAAATTATTTGAATTATTTGTTGAGTCTCGCTTTCTATATTCGGACAAATGATGTGTATTCGGTACAATGGTATTTACGGCTTCGAATCTCTTTTCTTTAATAGGGATTCTGAACCGTTTTTAAGAGTCATAATGTTTTTGCTGATTTTAATTCCAGCACCTAGATAAACTATCATTGCCTAAGATGGCATCAAAAGATTTGAGTGTGGATGATAGGAAGAACTTTATTTCTTTATTTCTAAGTCGTGAATGTTAAAGAGATTTGCTACCTTGTGTTGCCTAACTAATGTACTGCCTCCTACGGAAATAGCGTTGAATGAATTTTGGTTTGGAATTGGGTTGCTTACGAATTTTGGTTGAATATAGTTCATATTCGAACGCGTGTCTAATAAAATGTTTATAATTTGCGCGTTCCCCATCATGCAGCACTTCCAAAGTATCACAGTGAGGAACTCTTTATTCTAAAAAACTTAAAGAGTCATTATTGTGGAGTTCGGAAGTGTTGTTGTCGGAGTCAACTTCATCTATGTATTTGTTCTAAATATTCGTCTCGATTTTCTTCGAGCTTATTATAGTTTTCATAGTCTGTGATTTCCTGTTCACATTTTGTCATTGTAGGGTCTATATTGGAAGTTTGTATGTTAATTAAAATTCCTTTGACGCTTTTGACAATCTGTCATTGGACCCGATGGATTTTTAATATCTTTGAAGCGAGATCGGTTCATGTAATTTACGATTTTCATTTGTACACTACGGTCCACGTCGATAGGTTCCGGACGGGGAAGTATTTTTTGAGCCACAGGCTTAAGGTAGTATGCTGGTAACCGAATTTGAAAAAGTTTTGCGTTGGTTGTGCGTTTGGTGTGTGTTGCCTGAAGGTTTTTGTCCATGTATAAATTGAATGTTGTGTGCAGCAGGTTTAGGTTTGGAATTCTAGTTCCTGAAGTTGCTCTTAGCCTTTGTTTGCAGCGTGGTTTGCACAAAAAGTTTGATTCTCCAATTTCAAACACAAATTTAGTGCTTAGAAGGTAAATCTACGGGTTCTTTGATTCCTAATAGGCGAAGCAGGTTACCTCGCAACCCGCATCACAGAAGTATCTCGTGCTTTGTTTCTGTACATTTTTGTCATTAATTGTAATACAACCAATTTTATTTAAAATACGGGATAAATGTTTACAAACTGTCTGGTGAAATTCTTCCACTGATTGATTAGAGGTTTGGATTCAATTAGTTTTTAGTTTTCAAGAGTGTTGATGTCGCGCTTGTCCGCGTAAATAAGTGACACTCTTAAATGGCTGACAAATTAAGGGGTGTATTATAAGATTCTAATGCCATATGGACATGTCCTATTATTTTATTAAGTGTGGTATGCAAGATAGCATAGTACTTTAGTGTGCCTTGACAAGCGGTAATAACTACTTGCATTTCGTCAATACTATCGTTGTTAACTTATATTATGTTCATTCAAATATTTACTGCTCATTGCAGAGTATTAAAAACTCAGCAGCTACTTGCATGCTCTGGTAATTGTGGAAACATATTATTATATAGCATACTCTGATACAAAGCGACAACGTGAAAATGAATTATCCATCTCTAAAAGATATCATCTTCGATTTCATATTAGGTCCGTTTCTGTATTGCTAACTATCAATATTTGGGCAATCTTTTACAGGAAAAGCGTTTCTTTACTCAAAAAAGCAGCAGAAAAGAGCAGAAGCTGAAAGCTAGAAGCTGAGAGAGCTGCTCATCAGTTCTGCTAGTAAAAAATTCACTTTATATGCCATACATGTTAAATACATGTGTAAACAAGCAATATTTGGCGCATTTGTTTCGATTTGATTCGATTTTGTTCTGTTTAATAGTTTTTAATTGTTAAAACAAATGTGAGTGTTCGGACTCATTAGAATTGGATTCAAATGATAATATACAGATAGGTATAGTTATGTATTGTTGTTATTAAGTTGTATTGTATCAGTTTTTCATTATAAAAATGAGTTGAGATGAATAACCTATATTCATTCGTTTACATTAGTTTAAAGATCTTAACGCGCAATTTGTTTAAAATTGCTATGATTAATTTTCAAGTGCTGATATGATATAGATATTAAAAACAACATTTATATCCTTGCTAGTTTCCTTTCCAGTTTCTGCTAATTTTCCCTTATTATCATTATCGGGAAATTTTCTTTTGGTGTTGCCCATTGCATTCAATAACTCGGTAGCCGCGCGATTTACTGCTTTCCCTTTCATATCACGTTCTCAAATCATTTTACGCTTCATTTAAGCGGTAAATACTTTTAATTATCTAATTTGTATTCTTATTCAGCATTTTTTTAAATAATCAATTTCGTATATATATTTTCATATTACATAGAAAAAATAGATGATAAAATTAAAATTTCCCAACGTCTTGTAAATATTCATTGGAAACCGAACACAATTACACCCATGCAGAGAATGTCAAAATGAACAAGTAAGGAAGAGCTAAGTTCGGGTGTAGCCGAACATTTTATACTCTCGCCATGTGCAAGGCTCAGAGGCGGGAAAATGCCTTCAGGTGCTGGCATAACTTCATATTGAAAAATGTCCGGAATAATTTAACATTCATTATTCGACGAAATTGTCAATAAATTGCAATCATATTTGGTATCTTATTAACTTATATTACAGGTCATAGACTCATGTACTTTAATTGCTATATTTCGCTTCGTATCAGAGATATTTATATTAAAATCTACCAAATTAACTTAAAAGTGATATATGTGATATAAACTCAACCAAAGTGGTTTAATAAATATATTAGACAGATGAGGAAAAACTCAACCCGAGAAAAGGAAATCGTTATATTAGAAATTAGCGGCTTAGACCATGGTCTAGATCGATGTCTTTCATATTTTGCGCGAAACCACACTATGTTTAAGAGAGCATATCCATTTAATTTAATTAAAATTTTACACATATTGACCAACATAAACGGTTTAAAGTCAGATGGAAAGTCGGCAATTCTTATATCGGGAATTTTTGAAATAGAGGAAGATCTGAACTGATTACATGAACTCTTTTCATTATTCAAGTATATTAGGGAACATGTTTTCACCCAATTTTATGAAGGTAACTCACATAGGGACCGACATATTCGTCATAAATCTGCTAGAATTATCATTATTTGCAATATATGGGAGTTGGGATAATTCGTTTACCGATTTCAGACATTCTCGGCATTAAACTATCGTATATCCAATATTCACATATTGACCGAAATATATGGTATAAAGTCTACCGGAAATCTGAAAATCCGTATAATAGGTACAATTTTCCCCATTTTTGATACCATCACATTAATATCATCGAAAGATAATCCCCTAATTTCATTACAATATCTTACAGATTTACCGATATTTTCGGTAAGAAGTCGGACAGAGGCACTGTGGTCCTTATATTGGGTATCTCGTGGCTCGAAAAGTTATAATTCGATTTGAACTATTTTTACGCATGAGATGGCACTTCTTGTACGTACTATTCGCGAAAAGCTTTATTCCAATATCTTAATTGCTGCTTGATTTATCTGCTTTAAAGCGAAATTATCAGATGAAACTTAAAATTGTGTTATAAGAGAAGTTTTCAACATAACTTTGGTATGAGAGGTGGGTGTGGTTGTTATCCGATTTCACTCATTTCCTCATTATATAAGGACGCGGTAGAACAACTTACTCGGAGCAAGTGCAGTTGACATAGCTTTAACGGTTTCCGAGATATATATAGTAAACCTATTGGGGGCAGGGCCATACCAACTTTTACAAAATACAATGCCCACAAATGCATCGCCCCGCTAGGACCCTCTATAACAAATAACACGTTTATGTCTTAATTTGTTGCTTAGTTATAGCATTTTATCTGCTTTCGATTAATGGCATTTTGTGGGCGTGGCAGGTGCCCAGTTACGCCCATCTGCAATACCAACCACCTTACGGTGTCAAAGAACATCACTCAGATGTCAGATCCATCAAAATATCTTAATTTTTCTCAAGTTATTGCTGGCACGGACGGACAGATAAGTCACTCGGATTTCAACTCGTCTTTTTATCCTGATCATTTATATATGGATATGTCTATATCTAATTCGATTAGTTCTAGGTGTTACATACAACCGTTAAGTGAACAAAACTAAAATACTCTCTAGCAACATGTTGCGAGAGTTTAAAAAGCAATGGAAAATTACGTACCAGCGAACTGTTACGAACAAGAACACAAAACATGTTGCCCGAGCAAGAGGAACTCAATGCTTTAAATAGAAGAAGTAGAAAGATCTGAATTTTTGATGAATAAACTTTTTGAAACTGTGAACACAACAGGTTAAGTCACAATTTCGCATATACTAATTTTAATGTTGGTTCTTATTGTTCTAGCAAGCGAATAAACCTTTTTATATAAAATTTAGCTCCTTTTGTGGCAACAGATATTTTATATTTTCGCATAAATATTCTATAAGTGAGACAAATTTTACCATATCTAGATATAGAAAGATATAGAAACCGATTGCTTTGAGGGCGCGAATACCACCCTGTGGGTCTTATATTTAAATAGCGGTAATATGAAAGGTTACATAAAATATATAACTTATGACCCTCGGCTGAAACAGTCTAAGACCACAGAGTTTCAATGGCAATTGTTGCAAGACGGATTAACACCAGCAGGACCCTTCGTTTGTTAAGTAAAATAAATGCGCACACCACAATTTTCTACACAATTTTCTTTGTATATATTTTCACAGATCAATTAGCATAAGCATGTTTACTCGGTTTTGTTAAAAATAAGTATCACAACCCCACAGATTGAAATAAATAAAGCAAAAAGGAGCTAGGCATTTCACTATACGACTTGTCTACGATTTGACTGATTTTTATACCAATAAAATCATGCATCCAAGACTAGATTATTTTGAGAGTGTTAATTGTATAAATAGTACGTAATAAACTAATCTAAATTGCCATTCTTTGCGTCATCCTACGTTGTGAACGTGGATGAAATTGGACGTTCAAAACTCGCTCTTATTATAAATGGACAAAACAAAAAAGTATTTACTTTAGAAAACGGTGAAGCATTGATTATCTCTTCTTATTTACCTCGACTAGAAGGTTGAAGAATTACCATTTTGTAACATCAAAGGGTTAAACTCATTCAAACCAGTTTTGATCATTGCTCAAGGAACATCAGCTAACACAATTGGAGCATATATGCACAAATATGTAGCTTTAAACTCCCACTTTATCAACGTGCTTTGACTATTGGTCACCAGATGTCAGCGTTATCTATCACAATATGACATATATACGTGGAACGAAACCATATAGAACACTAAATTATAAAAGCCTTATCAGTAGAGATTAGAGTACAGAAATAATACAAAAACATTAACGTATTGAGAAATATGTGTACGCTCCTGCACTTACTTACGTTCCTGCATCTTCGCTGAAAATCAGTCTAGAGACTGAAAAATTAGTTAAATACACTTATCTAACTCTATTTAACTATATTTTTCTCTGGTAAAATTCGGGAGTGTTATTGCTTGGATTTCGAAGTTTTTCATTCCATTTTGAAAACATAAGTTTACACAAAAGACACATGAAAAGAAAAAATTTTAAAAGTGCTCCTTTTTCTGTTAGTAAAATCTTGAAATGAAATATATTGATGTTAAATTGTGTTAAGCAAATTCCGAACAAATACCTGGATGTATACCTCATTGTCTCTACTATATGTTTGGCCAAGTTTCAAGCCGATAAATTCCTTTATTGAAAACACTTCATTCTTTCAAACATTCGCTGACGAAGTCAATATTTGAAGTGCAAACATACAGTTCATACATACAAAAGTGTGTTCCTAAAAACTTGATCATTTGTTATATTCCCACTGTATGAAATTCCATTTGAGACTACCACGGGTTTTATTTACTAACGGATGACGAATAGAAAAATGCTTACCTGAATGGTTTGAGCCGTTTTAATATTATTTTTTTGCCAAGAGATATGGGAGTTTACAAGATTAAAAACAAGATTAAAAATAACTTATATGAATTAAATAAAGAATATTTTTTGTCTCTTCCTAGTTGACCGTATCTTGCGCAGTGTGTTGTTTGCATGTTTGAGCGGCGAAGTGAAACCATTAAAGAACCCTAACTGCCTGTTTTATTTGGCATTATAATTAACTGTAATTAACAATTCCCTCTTATTGCCAACAAATGCTTTTAGTAATTTAGTTTTTCTAAAAGTTTAGTTTTTTGTTCTCCTGGATTTTTTACTACGACAATAAAATGTAAAATAGGAAGGCCTTCTAACAAACCGAATACTAAAAGTACGTGTATATAGTATAACATATAAGCAGTCATCTTAGGCGGTCGTCGATTGGCATGTCAGAACAATTTTTCGAGTGTACTTTTACCACTAACAAGCTTAAAACCAAATAGCAAGGGAATGCTCTCCACGAATAGCAGAAGAAGCTGCAGGAAATATTTATACTTGCATATATATAAACAACATATATTTTTAATTTGTAAGTATAAGTAGTTACTAAGCCAGTGGGTTCGTAACCAGTTAATGACATATGCATGCTTAAACAGTTTTTTCTTTTATTGGAATGTATATAATATATATAGAGATATCTTTGTATGTTAGGACTGTTTCAGTGAATATTTGTACACATACATAGATACTAAAACTTTACGTTGCTTACTCGACAGCTATGAACTGTGTAGAAAGAAGGAATGAATGGAGCTGAGTTTGCTGGCCGCTACCTAGTGGTATGATATTATATTTCATTGGGTGCGCGAGCATTTGTTTTGTTGGTCCCCTCAGTTATCCTTACTCTTATAGCTGCCAAAAATGTTTCCTTTTTGTGTTGACGTTATTTAATGTTATTTCCATTTTAGCAAATAAAGAACTTGCGTCTTCATTTTTTGACTTTGTTGCATATTCACACAAGCAGTGTTTGACTAGAGGTATAGGCGTAGGCAGAGCCTTATTTTAGAGGGTATGTGGTTGCTAATTTTACTTTTTTATTTTAAATTTTTCAACAAAATCTTTGTTAATGTTAAGTACCTATAAAATTTAATTCTTTTTAAAAATAAATAAAGAAGGGCTAACTTCGGATGTGAGCGAACATTCTATACTCTTGCAATTTGTTAGGCTAAAATGCAGTGAAGTATTTTAAGGTGTTGAGAAAACTGTATACTAAACAAGTAAAGAAGCCCTAATTTGGGTATAACCGAACAGTTTATACAATCGCAAATTTCAAAGATTAAAGCCGTGGGCATATTTTCAAGTGTTTTCAAAACTTTATATCAATCTTGCGTAAGAAAAGGTGAAAGATTACAATCATATTTGGCATGTTATTACCTAGACCATAGTTCATATGCCACTTAGTTTAATTACTACATTTTGCTTCGTGCGCGAGATATTTATTTTAAAGTCAAAGTAATTAACTCAAATGAGATATATGTGATATAAACTCAATCAAAGGCGCTTAATTCAACTAGAAAATCATCACACATATTCACCAACATAAACGGTTTGAAGTATACCGGGTATCATAATACCGGTACATTGAAGGTAGCGGAAGGTCTGGACTGATTGCATTAGCTTTTGGCATTACTCAAGTATATACGAGAGCATGTTTCCACCCAATTTTATGAAGATAACTCACACATTGACTGAAATATTCGGCATACTAGAAATCTACTAGAGTCTACTAAAATAACGAAACTCATTTTATGTAGTATGGGAGAACTGGGGTAATTCGTAGACCGCTTGCACACATTTTCGGTTTAAACATTTAAACTATAGTAGATCCAATATTATATGCTTATTTAATTTTGCTCAGATATCATACGTATCGACCGATATATAGACTTGAAAATTTAAGGTCTGATTTCGACCGGGTTTGGGTGAGAGGTGGTATATTTTGAATGTACTTATGGTCCAATGTTTTGTTTCGTTGTATTTGTTGGTACTAGATTTGTATACTGTGAAGTGGAAGAATTAGATTGAATTTAAAATTTTGTTCTATGGGAAGTGGGCGTGGTTGTACTCCGATTCTGCCCATTTTCATACTGTAACCTAAAAATATCAAAATAATACTTTGCAGCACATTTTGTTCAAATGGGTCGGATCGTTCCTGAGATATGGGATTTCACCTAAAGCGGGGCGGCACCATTCCCAGTGTATTAGGAGATATGTACATTAAAACTATTAAGGGGCGAGGCCATACCAACTTTTCAAACTTTTTACACCCATAAATACCCCTCCCAATTGTGATTCCCTGAGCAGTTCCGGTAAAATTCCAGTTTTATGTCTTTATTGAGATTAATCTATAGCATTTTATTGGCTCTAATTTAACGGCATTTTTTGGGCGTGACAATAATCCGATTTTGCCCATCTGCAATACTAACCTTTTCATGATACCAAGGAACATATACATCAACATTTTCAAGACATCTCAATTTCTACTCAAGTTATCGCTTGAACGGGCAGACGGAAGGACAGCCGAAATTCAACTAGTCTCGTTGTCTTATTCATTTTGATATAAAAAACTCTACATCCATTTCGATTAGTTTCAGGTGTTACAAATAATCGTTAGGTGAACAAAACTATTATACTCTGTGCAATATGTTACGAGAGTATGAAAACTCTTGTACAAGAGGTAATCGTTCGTGTCGCGTAAATGTTGGAATAAATGGTTAAATGTAAACAAATTTTAACTTTCAAAAATGTACTAACATCGATTGTTGAATTGTATATAGAGTAAACGGTAAGGCAAGGAGAATATAGGTTGCAGGAAGCGAAATTTTCCTTCCCCACTACTTTAATTGTCATATCATTCTAGCTCGTAACTCAGTAAAAATTATTTAGCCGGTTTGAAAATTATTCAGCTTAATTCAGCACTAATTGAGATCTGAGTGATGTTTGCAATATACAACAGACCTGCGATTGGTTTAAGTCCCCATTAAAAATTAAGGTTATTCACCCCCCAGCACGTATCTGCATTCAACCAGGGCTATGATTGCTTTTCGTTGTTTTAATGCTCTTTTTATGGTTTCGATTGCAGTGGCTTTTGTACGAAGACCAATTTCAATATTTATGCTTGTGCACAATATGCGTCCACAGTATGTGTATATATACCCGGCATTCACTCTTCTTCGATAAGACAATCGCTTCGCTGCAACTATGTCACCATATATATATATATATACATATATATATATATATATATATATATATATAGTATAGTTTTGCAAAAAAGATTTAAATTTATTTCTTCATTTGCATATTTTAAAAAGTACACAGATAAATTTATTTATTTTGTTCAATGATTATTGTTGGCGAGACTGAATACCGCGAAGATAATGGTGGATTTCTAAAGATAACGTTACTCGGTCGCCCCGTCATTACTTCGATATTCTTTAAAATAATATTGTGACACTTTCTCGTATTTTAGACTATCGATGGTGTATACGCACTGCTCTTATTACCAGCAATAAAAGTTATAAGCTCACAAATTGGGCGTTTTAATTTTTTTAAAATCTTTGTGGGAAAAAAAAAAGCTTGTGGGTCAAAGCTGACCGGACAGGAGTTAGTAAATGTTCTTGAAATTTTATATAAGCGATTTATGTTCTTCGCAGAAGAGGCTGCATAATTTACAATACCAAAACGAATTGAATCACCTTATTATAAAATCCTTATTTTTTCAGCTATCAGTGCATATGTTATTAAATTGTTCATGTAGGTTATGGTCATTTGCTTCCGTTAACCTCACCTCTGCTGATACAAATTGTAAAAAGTTTTTTGCGCATTCCATTGCTGCTGCAGGTATTCGAATTATAATATAGTAATATCTGGATCACATTGTACTATAATTAATGCCTATCGAGTTATCCAACCCTTCGGTCGACAATTTAAGATGTTATGTTCCTAGGCAAAGAATGTATTAATATAGAATCACAAATTCCAATGTTAACAAAATGGAATAGAACAATGTGGATGTATTATTACACAGTATAAGATTTAAGAATACTGATTTCCGACGCCTCGTTTTTATACTCTTGCAACATGTTGCAACATAATATATTAGTTTTGTATACATAACGGTTGTTTGTAACACCTAAAACTAATTGATTTGGATATAGAGTTATATATACATATATAAATAATCAAGACGACGAGGCGAGTTGAAATCCGGTTGACTGTCTGTCCGTCCGTTCGTCCGTGTAAGCGATAACTTGAGTAAAAATCGAGAAATCTTAATGAAACTTGGTGCACGTATTCTCTGTCACTGTTAGAAGGTTGGTATTGCAGATGGGCGTAATTTGTTAATCAAAAACCTATAAGGTGTTATAGCTAAGCAACAAGTTAAGATATAAACGTGTTATTTTGTAAAGAGAATCCTAGTAGGGCGGGGCATCTGTTTGTAAAAAAAGTTGGAATAGTGGGTATGGCTCCGCCTCCCAATAAGTTTATTGTTCATATCTCATAAACCACTAAAGTTATAACAATTAAAGTTGATCAGAACAAGTTTCTCTAGCATGTTCTCATGGACAATAAGTGAAATCAGATGATAACAACGCCCACCTCCCATACAAAGGTTATGTTGAAAACTACTAAAAGTGTGTTAACTCGCTGAAGAAACAAGTCAGAAGCACAAAAATTTAGGTGAAATACCATAGCTCAAGAACGCTTTGAGATATTTCAACCAAATTTGGTTTATGAGATTACATTTATATCTGTATTACATGCTACTTTGTGAAAATGGGCGAAATCAAATAACAACCAAGACTACTTCTCATATAACACAATTTTAGTTTTATCTGATTCTTTCACTTTAAAGTATATAAAGCAATATATTAAAATGAAACTTTGTACAAATAATTCCTTCAAAATATTCCACCACTTGCGAAAAAGTTATTGAAATTAACGTCGGCAGTTAACGTTTCAACCCACCATATACCCAATATAAGGACCACAGTGTCCATGGTTGACTTTATATCAAAAATACTGGTAAATCTGTAAGTTTCCATGTTAGTAGTGTTCCCTTATGTGAAAAATGAAAAATCGGGTAAATACTTTCCTAACCCCATATACCTTGTATAAGGATTTTCGAACTTCCGGTGGATTTTGTACAACATATGACAGTAAATGTTTGAGATATCGTAAAGAAATTCGAGGATTATCTTTCCATGAAAATAATGTGATCTGGTACCGAAAATGGGTAAAATCGGGTAAATACGGTCACCTAACCCCCATACGCTTAATATACGGAGTTTCAACCTTGCGGTAGACTTTATTCGATATATTTTTCTCAGTATATTAGTTACCCTTTTGAAATTCAAAGAGCGTCTCTTCCTGATAACTGTGCATCCGTGTGCATGAGGAAGGATGCATACCTTCTAATAGTATATATATAAGGGTTGAGATGAACATTGTAGTATTGTACGCATTTCAAGTTTTAAATAGCTATATTTTTCCTATTATACATAAAATACATAAAATACATTTATATAATATATTCATACAGTTTTACAGTTTTTGGGTGTAGAATAAGCAACCTTTGAATATTTCGTACTTTGGAGTATATGTTTCTGTAGTTCTGAAACATATAGGCAGACCCAAATACAAGCATAATACATATACACTTTTTACACAGAACCATATTAGAGAAGAGGGAGAGTGCTGACTTTCTAAAAATCTTTTCTGATAGATTTTCTAAATAACGGACTGGATCAGGATTGCAAAAAAATTTTATGGATTTTAGCTTTAAGCACTTCTATATCTAATCAAATGTGCGTTTACAAAAGCACTTCTCTATCTACCCATATAGGTATATTTAACAATGTTTGAAACTTAAACAGATTTTAAGTCATCATCCAACATTTTTAACAGACATGCATTCTACTGTCCATTCCGCTTTGATTGCAAAATCCTAAGCTATGTGTAATCTTCTTAATGGGTGAAATGCGAAAATTGCTTCCTAAATTCAAAAGGGTTGAAATATAAACTTACATGCAAAACAGTTTAATACTGAATAAATTGCAGCCCTGTTTGAAATCATAGCAGATAGTGATGTTATTCAAGGTTGGTACCCGTATTTCCTTAAATACATACTAATTTGGAGAACGAATATGGCATACCTTAAAGCCATTAAAATTGTTAAAATGATAAACCACTGTTTTCACACCTCACACGTTCACTATATTACTTTACTCACTGTTTTATCAAATTCGGGCAATAAGAGGGATATTTTAACTGACTTAGTCATATTTGTTAGCATTACAGGAGAGTAAATGCATACTGAATTAACAAAGCTTTATATTAACTAACAATAGTATTAATCTTTTCAAATGCATTCTGCATTTAAAAGTTTTCAATTCAAAGTAAGAATAATTGAATTCAGTAATGTTTATTATAAATAAAAATATTTGAATATGTGCTTATCAAATATAACAGCACTATTGACCATTTCAATTCATGAAGTCGTCATCATGTAATGGATGGAGTAGGTGATATCTATCAGAAGTTACCTTCTTGTTAAGTACACATCAACTACCAGATGTACTGCCATCGTTGATAATAACTTAATATGCTTTTATAATCCTAACATATCATCGGTGGGTCTGAAAATCCTCGTTGATGATTAAAAATTATAAAAGTATACACTCATATGGCATGATGGTAGCTTGCAAATGGATCCCCGGGGCACACTAAACCGCTATACTCACATTATAAAATGGTCAAAAGGATTGTCTGCGCATGTAAATAAAAGTACATTTGGACACACATATGTATGGGAAATGATGTTACCGTTTTTATTGGGATGTTTAATGCTGTTAAGGGAGTGTAGGCAAATTCCAAACTTATACGTTAAAACAATGTTAAATTATTCAAGGGTAAATAAGGGAAGTGTCTAACTTCGACGCTTCGCAACATGTGTATATATCGAGTTCTTGTAATAAACACTGCTATATATCCAAAAAGCAAAGCAAAAAATTAATATTTCTTTATTAGCACATTGTAAAATTGCAAAAGGTTTGCAAATATATGTAAAGTATCAATTCATATATACATACGTTGTGTACACATAATGAAGTTAATCGCTTACGTTAATCACTTACGTAATTAATTTAAGTAAATTTAACTAGTTTAAATTTTCGAAATAACTGATTTATTATTACTTCGATCAAGGTCGAACAATGATATAGGGTTAGGCAACGCCATTCCTTCTTAATAAGCTCCCGTAGGTCATTTTTGTTTCATGGCTTCTTTGAAGCTACTGCCCGTTTTATACTCCCCTATGTGTGAAATCGAAATTTTTTAATCTCCACACAATACTAGCGTCGCTTTTCGTAATGATGTTGCGTTTGAATATTTTGAGGTGTTGATTATGCTCGATCGTGTTAAAAATTACAGACCTTTTAATACAGCTCCAACACAGCTTTCAATTTCAAACAACTTGTATGAACTTTTATTTCTGTTCATTGCTTTGAAATTTAGTAAAACCAACTTGAAATTGCTATAATAGTTAAAACATAATTTTTGTTTATCTCTAAGAATTTTAAATTTAAAATATTTGTTGTGAGGAATCAATATATGACCAAAAATATAAAAATTTTTTTCAATTTAGTAAGGACTACTACTTAGAATGTATTTCTAAGATTTCAATTCAGTTGAAAATAAACCAAAATATTAATTACATTCAAAGACAAAGATTAAAGATAAGTCCGTGCATATTAAATTATTTATGTTACTCTGTGCTTAAGTAATTTAATATTGACAATATTGAACTACATGAGTGAAATTGTGATGAGCATTAAAACCCTAGATATAATCCTGTGCACTCTTCTTAAATTGTGCAGAAAATACACCTTGCGTAAAGCTTTTGGCACTTTTCTTAATGTTGTTCTCTTGCGTTTAGCAAAATACATTATTAAGTGAAACTAAAAAAGGTGAAATTAAAGGAAACATTTGTGGAAAACCAATATATTCGTATGCATATATCGGTTGATAATGATATCATATATTATATATCGTTTCGTGACAAAGCTTTTAAATTTTGAGCAGTATATAAAGCTGGGTTTTAGTTAAAAACCAGTATTAAAGTAAAAATAAAAGAAAAAGAAGAGGCTACTTTCGAGCAGAACTGGGAAATAAAAATTTTTGAAAAACACAGCCCTTTGAGAGTCGCTAAACATAACTAAAACATTTATAAGGAAAAAGAATTGGGATCTGAAATATTTTGAAATATCTGCAGAGATTCATTTTACAAAATTCTATAAATGAAATCAGTGTTCATCACAAGGGAATTATAAAACGATTCCCTCTATCTTCGGTATCAATTGAACTTATATCGAATGTCTTCCTTTTGAGCATTTTATTGAACATTGAATCCAATGCACATCTTTCTTCATATTCCAAATACAATATTAAAGTTAACTGAACCAAAGAAACTCAGTGAATTGTGATAAGGGGATAGGAAAAATATAGACAATTATCACTCCACTTTTATTTTGAAATTTAATCACTGACTTGGGGAATATACATATTATGTAGATTATATACATATTTATATATTACCTGCTAACGCCTCTCCCTTCTTTTTTAGTATATCCATATATGAGGTTTGCTGAATAAATTACACGACTTTTAAAGATATCATAATCGCGGCTAGTTGTGACTCTTCCATTAATTAAGATGTTATGTAAGAGTATAATATAATTATTTAACAAAAAATGGAAAAATCGATCCACCGCACCTAATTCGTTTTGGCTGAACATTTTTATATTTATGAAATGTGGAATATTTCTCACTCGACGTTTAATTCTGTCAAGACTTGTCTCTTTCTTTCTTATTGTTATTTGCTCTTATATTAGAAAAAATAATAATAGATTAAAGTCATTAAAGATCCGCAGGTTTGAGATCAATTCAAGCCACACAAAATTACATTAATAGGTAGGTAGAGTATATTTAATGTTCGTAATGTTCAGCTAAAGTGTAGCAATTCGTGGACTACCACAGAATCAACACCCTACATAGCTTTTTGTTCCAAGCCCATCGTCAGTCCGCCATTCCCTTTTGTTTCTGCAGTGTCTGACGAAATTGCAGTAAAATCATTTTATGATGCAACTATAAACATAAATTCGAGAGTACATAAGCCTCGAACTGTTCCGGTCAAAGTACATGAGACACTTAAATATAATGGGTAATGTATACACGTGTTTGCATACTGTGCATGGAGCAGTATGTAACGGACTGAAACAAAAACGATTAAATATATAAAGCGCCAACGTATTTGAAACCACACAGCAGCATTTTTGGAGTCATAAATTCTGGGTCAAAACGAGTCAAATTATGTCCGACCAAATTGGGGACCTAGCATTGTTAGCAAAGATGAGACTGGGGTATTGCGACATGTTGACCTGCACTCAGTCCTGCAATGTTACTGGTTCGCAAAATTGAAGGCAAGAATAGCGATGAGGTATGACAACCGTTATACACACTGCGTACACATTTATATGAAAGAGCAACATTTATTGCTTTATCTATTTATTGAAAAAAAAAACAAAGTTGGAACGGTAGACGCCACTGCAATGCAACCGTGCTGTTACTGTACTTATGTGATTACAATAAAAATGCAAAGCGCTCAAATTGATTTAAGTGGGTTTCTTTGTTGAAGTGATTTGCTTTTAACACAATTTAAACAAAATTGCTTGACAAAGGCAGCATTGAATTAGAAATTCAAGAGATTTTCTGTAATCATTAGAGGATTTCTAGCAAAAATTAATAGAAAATTTGTTTCATCCATTCAAAGAAAAACACATTTCTTACGCGTATATTTTCAGATGCTAAGATAGCTAAAACATGAAACATGCTGAATAATCATGTCATGTCATGTTAACACAGTGTTATTATCAGCTTTTCTATATGAGGCGAGTTATGTTTCATATGTTTTTCATGGCATAATTTAATTTGGGGGATTTGCCATTGCCAACAACTACACCACGGTAGCAAATTACTAGTGTGTCTAAGAAATCCCTTTTTAAAAAAATTTTAAATTAAATTATTTGGAATTTTCGATTTACAAATCTACGTTACTTATATAACTTTAAGTTAATCCCAATAAGTCAGCATTTAACACCAAGCATATATAAATAACATTAAAGGATTTCTTTTGTAGACTATTTCCTGCGAAGTCCGACTGGGTACACCGAATATACATACGTATTATTGCCACATGTATATGAAAAGCGGACTATTTGCAGAATACATCTTGATTTACTATTTGCACATAAATATATTCAGTCAGATGAAATTTATGATGAAACGTAACTCATTTAACACCGAAACTGTCAGAACTCTCGAAGCGCGTGTGGAGCATATACAATTCGCTAGCCGTAAAATTATATTTTCAATTATGTAAATTTAACGTTCATGCTTCATGTGTACACATATCCGTACATTTGGGAATATATCTGATAGTAGCTAAAAATGCCAAAGTGTAATGTCTGCCGCGGTTATTGATTCAGTTAATCGCTTTCAGAAGCAAAATTGTAATGCATGTAAAACCACTTGAAATCGCATTTTACTCATAAAGTACAACACATACCTATAAAAATTAGCATATATATTTATATGTCAGGTAAACTAAGTGTACATGTAAAATGTACACCACATTTGGCACAAAATATTCCAAAATGATGCGCTACGAGAGAACCAAATATTTCAATTTCCATTCCTGTAGGTATTTACTTTCGAATGGGAGAATTTTTATGAAAAGTAAACTCCAAAAATAAAAAAATTTACTTCAAACCCTTAACTTTTATTCATACCAGCAAATATTATGCTATTATGATTTATGTATGTTTGCAGACATACAACTAAGGTATGCCTTTAATTTGATTAAATATTTACGTTTTTTACATATTCATAACACCAACTTTTATCTCGACGTCCAATCGATCCAATAACGCAAATTCATATTGTTTCTTGGTTGTTTCACGATGATCGAGGTAGTCAATGAAAATAATTTCATGCATATCCCGAAGCAATACTAGCTACAATCTTTGCCGGCCAAATGTTGTGTTTTCGGGCACTTTGGACTACTTTCACCAGGCGAAAACCCTTCAGCGGACTGCCGGTTCGACTCAGGTGTTTATTGAAGTATCCATGTTTCCTTCATTGTCACACATAGGAGCAAGAACTCGTTCTTTTGCGTTTGATTAGTGCAAGATCGTCCTTTGAGCGTTTGTCTTTTTGTGTTTTTGTTTACCAATTGTGCTGAAAATAATGAACTGACCGTTGAATATCCTGGAGCATCTGCCATAACCCTTATAGTAAGCAGCATTATAGGTAAGCATTATGTATGTACTCCTCTATGATACAAATGGACAAATAAAAATTTAAATAAATATATCGATGCGCGGAAAATCATTTTTAGTCTTCTGCGTTCATGTTCGATTGCGTCGTGTCATTTCGGCCCGTTGAAACTCAATTTTATTTTCACATTAGTATTATTTATTCTTAATTAACCAATTTCTATTTGTCATGCCATTGAGAGTTTTTAAATATTTTATCTTGTCCTATGAGTGTGTATGATCTCATGTGTATGAGTAAAATACAATAGGATTATAATGTACATAGCAATAATGTGAGAAAATTCATTTCCCAGTTTTATATACTTAAATAATAAATATGTTTTTGCCAATGGAGTACATGCAACTGGATTCAGAGAGTACAATTTATTGTTATCAACTCCCTATGAACACCTGAAAGAGTTGGTAATAATAGTATGTTGTACCAGAATGAAATTTTTTTGAGGAAATTAATATTTCTGTTCTTGCACAAACTTGCCTTTTTTTATTGTGAGAACACAAATAATGGCGAAACCTTTTTAATTGAAACAAATAAATATGAAAGTACCGTAGTTACAGTTCAATTCTGTATGCGAATGTATTGAATTGAGCTGAATTGGACACTTTATTGTATAATTATTTACATATTTTTTTTGTTAGTAAATTTTAATAGGAACCAAAACCAAATTTTACTTTTTTGAGTAAGTAAAGTAACTCATGAATTGGTAAGAATAACCGGTTGGAGGTGCAGGTAAATGAGTAACCGAGCTTTGCACATTGCGAAATATTCTCTTTCTCTTTGGTATATTTTGAATTTAACTTAATATTATTGAAGGTAATACATCGATACATTTAATTACCCTACATTAATTATGTCAGATGTTTGCAAAACTGTCAATGTATTTTAAAATTACGAAAAATGATTTCGAATTATGTCTTCAATTATTTAGTTGTGCATTGTTTTTGCTTAGACTTATTTTAGAAACAAGTAAGGAAGGGCTAAGGTTAGATGTAACCGAATATTTTATACTTTAGCAATTTACTAGGATAAAGGGTGGGAATATATTTTGAAGTGTTGGTTTATAACTTTTCAAATGATCAATATTTGTTTTATGGCGAAGCTGTGAATGGGTTACGTCATATTTCGTATGTTATTAACTTATACTACAGGCATGTATTCACTTAATTTCATTACTACATTTTGGTTCATATATATGTATGTATATAATACATACTGTATATTACAATCAATCTAACACAAATCAGTATATCATCATATTATTGATGGTGCTGAAAGGCACATATTGATATCAGTAATTTTTATATAACGTAATCGAAATACTCTTGCTTAACTTAATGACGACATTTTGTACTACTACCGATACATTCTATATATGGAATTTAATATAATATAATAGGTATATGAAGAAAAATCCAAGGCAGCCAAGGGGGTGGAAATCATTGTATTAGGGGTATGGGGCCTAGGCCAAGGTCTGGACCGATCTCATTCATATTCAGCACTAAAGGATATTACGGTTAAGAACACATGTCCACTAAATTTCATTAAATTTTCGAACAATGTTATACGACAATTTAATTGTGCTAAGGTAGCTTACATATTGACCGATAAATATCGCATAAAACCGACCGGAAGTTTAAAAATCCTTATATTAGATAATTGGCGACTAAGGGAAGTACTAGCCGATTTTATCTATTTTTGGTAACTAATGTTTTTGGTAAAAAGCACACCTCTTGGTCTTGGTCTTCATCATCGGCATCGAGGGTCTTGAAAAGTTGAGATTCGACTTCACCCATTTTAGACACAAAATCACAATATATCTAAGGAAAATGTTCCATTTAATTTAAAATGTCTTACATATTGATCGATATATGCGGTATAAAGCCAACCGGATGTTTGGAAATTCTTGCATTAAATATATGAGAGTTATCGGAAGTAGTGCACCGATTTTATTAAACTTTCGCGCCGGGACACACCTTTATCAGAAAAATATTCTGTCTGAGTTTCACAAAGGTAAACCATAATTTGACCGATATTTTTAGTATAACATAAACCATAGACATTGAGGTTCTTATATTCGATATCTGAGGGATTGAACAGCTTTCTTCCGTTTTCGTTCATTTTCAGATCAGAGTACCTCGAAAGCACTATTTACGCAAAATTTTATTCCGATATCTTTACTGTTGCTTGATTTGTAAGTTGTAAAGAGAAAAAGTCAGTTGGAATTTAAAATTGTGTTCTATAATATGGAATGGGATTGGAGGTTGTAGTCCAATTTCGCCAATTTCAAAACTGTAATTTTAAAACTGTAAACTGTAATGAATTTAGTTTAATTTCAGCTAAAAGTGGATGGTGTAACGCCCACTCGGTTTTTTATACCGACTGGCACTCACTTCTTCCATACTATTCTTAATGTAAAATTTAATGCTTCTGACGTGATTATTTAGCGAGTTAAAGCAAGTGATAACGGACGGACGGACAGAGAGACTTCCGGAATTAAACTCGTCAAGTCATCCTGATAATTTTGATATCATCTTTATTCATTCCGATTGTTTTTAGGTGTTAGACAATCGTTAAGTGACCAAAACTCTTGTACACTGTGCAACATATTCGAAAGCTATAAAGATATGAAATATACACCGAATTCAAGTTTACAGTTTGAAGTTACAATTAATCCTTAAATTACTAAATTTCTTTCTCCTTCAATATTACGATTAGCAAAAATATTATTTGATTTCAGTTTTATTTTTTAACTAATATATTTAGCAATTTAAATAACGATAAAATTATTATTTGAATTGGTTTTTTTTTTTTATTTCAATTGTCAAAAATATACCTTCCATATGGCACAGCACCAATACAATAATTATACAACAGCAAATTTGTTCACCCCAAAGCAACCTTTGTGGAATAGGAAATATGATGTCATATGTACGAAGTGTATGAAATATGAATCATGACCAAAATATCTCTTTTAAAATATCTCCAAAATTCATTTATAACAGCGTCATTCTATGCGATCACTTTTGTACTTGACCCATTAAATTTTGAAGTCATCTTGATAATCATATCTGGATTAATAATCATGATTTATTTTTTTTTTTAGCTAGTTGGTGCCAATTCGAAATACTAAGTAAGCTTAGTTAGTCTTTAAGTAATACGTGGTGTGTTCAGTAAATAACGGAATGTTCTTCGACTGCGTTCTTCGACTTTAATGGCTTAGTTCAACGTGAATTTTTTCCTCAAAGTCAAACGATCAATAAGAAGTACTACCTACAAGTTCAACACCGTTTGCGTGAAACAATCCGAAAAAAACGCCCGAATTTGTGGAAAAACAATTCATGACTTTTGCTCACTCTTGCTCAATTCTACTCACACTTGGTTTCTTGTTCGCGAATTCTTGCCCGAAAACAACACTGTAACGATCCCTCAGCCTCCTTATTCGCCAGTCATGGTTCCATGTGACTTTTTCCTAGTTCCAAAAATACAGAGAACCTTAAAGCACCGTCGTTTTACAAGCATAGATGATTTTACAAGCGCATCACTGAAAGAGCTAAAGGATATCCCAAAAATCTAGTTTGAGAAGTGTTACGACGATAGGAAGAAGCGCTGGCATAAGTGCATAATATCGAATGGAGACTATTTTGAAGCCGACAACATTAATGTAGACGAATGAATGAATAGTTTTTCGAAAAACGAAAATTTCCGTTATTTTTGAACACACCACATTTAAGATATCGTAATGAAATTGGAGGATTATCTTTTCATGGTAATAATGTGCTCTTGTGTTAAAGATGGGGAAAATCGGCTGCATACTTCCCATACCACCATATACCTAACATAAGGATTTTCAACCTTCCCGTAGACTTTACAGCATATATAACGGTCAATATATCTCTTTTAAATTTAGAGAGCGTCTCTTTCTGATAACAGTGTGTCTACGTGCTTAAAATTGATAAAATCGGGTAGTACTTCCCCTAGCCCCCACGTACCTAATATAAGGATTTTGAACCTCTGGCTGGACTCTATACCACATATTTCCGTCAATATGTAGGATATTTTAGCAGAGGTAAGTGAACGTGTAATATTGGATATACCAGAGGTTACTGCCGAAATTGTGTGAAATCGGTCTACGAATTATCCCGCCTCCCATATACTACATATAATGATTTTCGCTATTCAAGTAGACTTTATGGCGAATATGTCGACCACTTTGTGAGTTATCTTCAAAAAACATGCTCCCAAATATACTTGCATAATGTTATTGTGATCAGTGCAGATCTTCCTCTATCTTAAAAATGCCCGATATAAGAATTCCCGACTTGCCATCTGACTTTAAACAGTTTATGTTGGTCAATATGTGGGATATTTTAATGAAATTAAGTGGATATGTTTTCTTAAACATAGTGTGGTTTCGCGCATAACATAATAATTTCCTTTTCTCTGCTTGACTCTTTCCTTATATACTCAATATATTTAATTAAACCTATTTGGTTGAGCTTACTTCGCTTATATCACTTTTGAGTTAATTTGATAGATTTTAATATAAATATCTCTGACACGGAGCAAAATATAGCAATGAAAGTACATGAGTCTATGACCTGTAATATAAGTTAGTAAGATACCAAATATGCTTGCAATACGTTGAAAATTTCTTCGAATATTGAATGTTGAATTTTTCCACAACATTGCCAGGACCTGAAAACATTTCCTCGCCTCTGATCTGTGCTCGTTGCGAGAATGTAAATTGTTCGGTTACACCCGAACTTAGCCCTTTCTTGCTTGTTTTTTAGTATTAAATATCAAACAAAATGCATCCAATGTAATCATTAATCTGAAATTGTTTGACAGGGCTTTCAAAAACAAGAAACTACTTTTGGGACATAAATAAGTTGCAAGTATCATTGCGAAGTGACTTTAAAATTTAAATAGATCCATTCATTCGTCATTACCTAATGTTGTACATAGCATACAGGTAAATGAAAATGTAATAATATTATACACAATTTACACAACACGTCATCTCACTTCCAAAAATAGTAGAATTTCTAATTCTTTTCAATTGACATTCCAAAGATTCTTTTAGAAATTTAACGTGAGATATATTATTCCGTACAAGTCCATCGGTTATAAAGATTTATATAGATTATGACATAAAACGGCTTCAGTAAATAACTGACTTTTCCCAAAAGTTGCTGTAGATATTTCGTTTTATTTTCCATGTATAAATTACTGTTCAAATGTCGATTTCATTTTCAGTGGAGTAGTCTCCTCTGATAATCACCGTCTCTTCTACATATGATATGAAAGGCATGATGTTCTCCACAACTAGGTCTAACAGTACAGCTCGTATTTTTGTAATTTTCTCGTTCCTCTCATTTAATGTGTCACTAACAATTTATAATTAATCCTAAGCACGCAATTTACAAATGAAAATAAAAGCGATTCCGCACTTCTCCTTTGCAACTGCCAACACTTGTGATTCATGCTCATTTGATGACCAAAAGTGGTTGGTCAATTTGCATGAAAATGGTCAAAGCGTCAAAACGTAAACATACTTTAGTAAATGTGTGCGTATACTTATTAACCCAGCACGGTGAGTAATTAAAATGCATTTGCCGTTATGCTCATCAACTGTGAACAGTGCTTGTGGATTTTCTGAATGTGTGAGTGTTTTAGCAATTAGTTATCAATTTTGTCCATTAACGTTATTGCTGCTATTATTAAGCTTCACATGTCCATTGTATGTTTGGTCTGCCGATCGGTTCAACCAGTTAGTATTATTTTTCGTGGGCAGTTGGATCAACTTTGCTGAAGTAATGCCATCCACAATAATATTAACAATATTTATTTTAACGGTCATAACTTATTTTAATAAATCCAAGCAAGTTTTAACTCATTTCATTACAAAAAGTTCAGATATACTAAATATTAAGTTAAAATCAGGATTTTGTACATAGCTATAGATTTTTTTTGAAGATGTTTGAAAATAATTAATTGCCAGCACAATATTTGAGTTGATGTATATTTTTTTGTTTTTCTAAGTTAATGTTTTGACTTTTATCAGTTTTGTGAATTGATTTAAGATATATTCACCTATATTTTTACGAAAGAAGAAAAATGGAAACATTTAGTTCTGCTATTAAAAACTAAGCCCAAAACTGAACTTTCATGTTGTTTTTCATTTTGCAAACAATTAATGGACAATCTATAATGTACTTTGCAATGTGTGTCAAATATAAGAATCGTGGCATAGAGATTATCTTTCGCATAAAGAACAAATCCTGAAAAACTTGAAGGACAAGTACTTATATTTACGGCATATATTGGTTTCCGTCTCTTCAGTTAAATTTGTAAATGTGACTTATACGAGAAATACGATTCATTACCAAAACTAGATTAAATCGTGATATCTTTGCAATGGATATCTCTTATCTTACTGATATTCGTCGTCTGCTTTTTATTGGCTGACGAACAAATTTCAAGTGAACATTTTTGTTTATACTGATTTGTAATGACTGTATATGACTAATGACTAGTAATATACGCACACATAAAGTTACATCTATCTAGATTTCATTATAATATTAAAAAACAACCTTTGAATGAATAAGCCTGCTTTATTTATAAAAATTTTAATTTCCAGATGCTCAAATTGAAAGTTTTACATTTTATTTCAAAAGTGTTCCTGCCCTCATCAGAAATTAAATTATTGTCATTAGCTTGTAATTTCTGCATAACAAGCAAGAAAAGGTTATGTTCGGGTGTAACCGAATAATATAAACTCTCGCAATTTGCAAGGATCAAAGCAAGGGCTAGTTTTACATTCAAAAATGTTGCGTAAGAATTTTACCTTTATTATTCGACGAAATTGTAAATGGATACAATCATATTTGGCATGCTACTAACTTAGATTATAGGCCATATAATTTAGTTTCGATACTAATCTTTACTTCAGGTCCGAGATATTTATATTAAAATCAATCCAACTAAGACAAATCACTATATCCATTACGTTTGTGCTATACTTTTCACTACCGAGTGGTATAATACTAATCGAAATATTCTCGATTAATTTTGTTGAGACATCTTCTAATGAGGCATATGCGATATAAACTCAACCAAACGGACGAAATTTAATTTATTGGCTTACTAGGAAAAATCAACCAGAGCGTAACAGGTTCCATCCATATTCAGCTTTAAACGACATACTAGTTAAAACAATACTTAATTTCATTAAAATATCACACAAATGGACTTACATAAACAGTTTAAAGTCAGTTGAGATATGAAATTTCACCTAAACGTAGGCGATGCCACAACCATGTTCAATGTTTGCCCTGATTCCTATACACCCCTTCTGTACCATCTATATAATATATAATATAACCGTTATATGCGCGTAGGCATGATTTGAGTCCTATTTCAACCACTGTTCAACACTGTACGAGGAAGAGCTAGAAATACTTGTTCTCAGCAAGTTTGGTCGATATAGCTTTAGTAGTTTGTGAGATATCTGCATTAAACGTATTAGCAGGCGGAGCCATACCCACTTTTTAGAAATTATAGTTTTGCAACTTAATTTGCTGCTTAATTATAGCATTTTATAAGTTTTCTCTTAACGACATTTTGTTGGCATTATAATGTTCCGATTATGTCTATCAGCAATACCAACGTTCTTATAGTTGCAGGGAGTATGCACACCAAGTCAACAAAATATTTAAATTTTTAAACAAGTTATCGCTTGCGCGGGTGGACGACGGAAAGGCAGTCAACCGGATTTCAACTCGTCTCGTCATCTTGATCATTTATATGTCTAAATATATATATAACTCTATACCTGTCTCCATTATTTTTAGGTGTTACAAACAACCGTTAGGTGAACAAAACTATTATACACTGTTGCAACAAGCTGCGGGAGTATAAATATGACGCTGGAAATAAGGGATAAATCATCAAAGGAAAGGTTCTGGATCGGCTTTGCTCCTTTTTAAATCTAGTTTAAAATAAATGCAATGTGCGCACTTAATTTAGTCAAATTAGCTCATTTTTTGTTTGGGATACGTACCTATCTATATACTATATACGGCTATACGGAAATTAGTGCACATGTTATAATGGGCCTGAATGTGTTGATTTCCATCTGTTCGTTTGTAGTTATGGCGCACAGAATGCAGAGATGAGCCAATACAAAATTAATTATTGGTACGAATAGGCAGGGAATAAAATTAACGATGCGATATATTTGGTGTAGAGTATTGGGGAAAATATGCACGAAATGTAAAATTTTCACCCAACTTTGTCAATCGGTATAAAGGTATAAAGTCAACCGGAAGCTTGAAAATCCTTATATTAGGTATGTGGGGGCTAGGGGAATTATTGAATCGGTTTGATATACATTCAACATTTGGGCACATTATTATCAGAAATGATGCCCTCCAATTTTAGGTTGACCTTATACCGTGTATATCGAACATTACGTAGGATATTTTATTAAATTTAACCATAATGTGGGAGCTTTACATATGAATCAAATCGGTCGATCCTTTAGCGTAATAAAATAATAATTTCCTTGTGTTCACTTCTTCCTCAAATACTCAATATATTGAATTTCGTCCCTTTTGGCTTAGTTTATATTGCATCAGGATGACGCAATATCCGATAGTAAGAATTAGAGATATGGGTATGTACTATACCTTCCCACAGCACTAAAATGCGAAAAAATGCAAAATGTAGTATTTAAACTAAGCTTATATTATTAGTTGATAAGTAATCAAAAATGATTGTAAAACATTCCTAATTTCATCGAATAACATGTATTGAATTCACTTGCAATATTTTTTAATACAAAATTTACTAACAACTGAAAATATGCACCCGTCTTTGATCCTTGCAAATTGTGAGAGTGCAAAATGTTCAGTGAACTTCACCCTTCCACTTACCTTTATTGGTTTGGTACTGATATTGCTCTTATTTATAGCTTTAAAAATTTCGATAGATCTCTTATTCCTTATCTTTGTTTATTTGATAAATCTGTGATCATGTAGATATTGTATGCTTTCTTCCTACATAGAAGAATGGTAAATAGGGATTGTACTCCTACAAATATTGAAAGAAGAATAATTATATAACTTGAAATTCGTTGCTATTTGTTTGGTATTCTCCTTCAGTTAAGATACAAATGAGACTTTGAATATGCAGCTGAGATATAACAACTGAACCTTTTTGGCCAAATGGAAATATCATCTAAGGTTCTCATAAAATTTTCTTTCATTAGTGTAAGATTTTTACAAACTGAAAATGTTAGGACATCATCAATATTGACGACTCTTCAACTCTATATTATTGAGACAATAGGAAGCTGAGTTTGTTTAAGTAAGTATAAGTAAAGTACCACAAAGATTTGAACCGTTATGCAAACAAACATGTGTTAAAAATTTTATTATAATATTCAACTGGGAAATTTGTAATTTGAAGCGAGTATATTCTTTCCTGAAATGTATGACATGACACGTTGATAGGACTTTAGTTTAGAGAAATTGGACTATTCAGAATTAAAAGTGACAAATTTTGTATGTGCTGTACACGTACTTACTTACGTCCTATAGGAATTCGGAATAACGCACTAAATGCAGCCGCTTTACGCTTTGATATTTTGGTTAGTATGGCGGGTGAATTCGAGTTGGCCCTCAGGATTATTCATTGCCTGATAAATCCAGTTTTGGTCTCATTTTATCTGAAAGCGCACAAATAACAAACGCATGCGAGCAAAACCACTACCAAAAGAACGATGTATACTGGTCGCTGTTGCTATATTTCCCATAAATTTGTGTCAGAGACCTTTTACGAAATTAAATCTTGTTACATGTAACAATAACAACATCAACTTGTGTAAATCGCTGAGCTATGTATGTACATGCATATGTTAAAGCATACAAGTTATTGCGGCAAGAATAATGACAACAAAACAGGCAAAAAAAAGGTATACGGAAAATATATTTTAACGGCAAACAAGATGTAGTATAGTATTTTCATATTCGTGCATTTGTTAGCACAGCCAGTAATATGCTGAAACTCCTTTGCCGTATTTTTATTTTTATTCTACCAGTAAACTTATGATTAGCTACACTTATAAATATTCCTTTAAAGAACTTAATTAAGATACAGGCCAAAGAAATGTCTAATCCTTAGATTTAACATTCCATATAACTATTATATAGAGAACCGAGTGGGGGTTGAACTCATTTTGACTAGGAACTGAAATATCAGGCTTTTAAACTTTCTCAGACAGATGGTTATGTTCAATACGAGGCGCCTGATCAATGTTTTGTAACACTTTGCTGCCAATCATATGTCCCTTCGGATAAATTTTGATGTATAACTTAACGTGGTAAGATGTTGTGTTTATGGACACAACGTATTTCGTAAAACAAATTGTGTCAAAAGAAAAATAATTTAAATTATCTAATAGACAATATAATAAATAATTCATCTCTTTAAAAACGAACTGAAAATATGCCGTGTTGACCCATATTAACCTACTTTACTATGTAATGAGTTCCTGGTATGATTAGAATTAATTCCAAATCTCTACCATATTTTTTCGCTTTCAACTATTTTCGCTTGTGTATTTAGGGACGAAAAGATTTACGCGCAACTGGCTTTTCGCTATCCCGCCCGTGCAACTCACATCTACATCCGCGACACGATTTACAGGCCAAGATTTGAGATTAATAAATTTGTATGTTCAGAAGGAGATGTAGGCGGAAGAAAATGTGAAATTACGACGTGATGGTGTAAGCGCGGAACGCTTATTTAGCAAGAGCTGGTCAGTATATGGTCGCAATTGTGGTATATTGTACCAAATATGTATATAAATATACACATAGTAATTACATAGCAATGCGAGTGCCACAGCGCATGACACAGGGACTTAGATAACGTTTGTTTTTTTATATTCTCGCAAACATGTTGCAACAGAGTATAATAGTTTTGTTCACTCAGCGGTTGCTCATAACACCTAAAACTAATAGAAATAGGAATCGAGTTATATATAGCGTTAAATAGATATCATCAAGGTGAATAGACGAGTCGAATTCCGGGTAACTGTTTGTCCGTCCGTCTACCATTCTATCCGTGCAAGCCATAAACTGAGTAAAGATTGAGATATATTGATGAATCTTGGTACACATATTCTTTCGCACCCTGAGGAGGTTGGTATTGCTTTCAGATTAGATGAGCGCAAGCGGAACATTTCAACGCCCGCAAAATGGCGTTAAACGAAAACCTATAAAACTCTGTACTAAGCTCCCAATTAAGGAATAAAACTGGAATTTGACTTAAAGTATGTTAACTCACTATATAATACTAATACGTCATATCCATTAAATTTCACAGCCAAAATGGCACTTAAGGGCTTCAAAGGAATTTCTGTAAAAATTGGACAACGGATGTGGCACCGCTCACCTGCAGGTGAAATCCCATTTGCGAGGAACCGCTTAGTCAATTTCAATAAAATTTGGTGCGTGATATTATATATACATCCTTATATTTAACAAAAAATGGACGAAACCGGAATCTAACCACGTCCACTTCCCTTATGTCACAATGTTGAATTCCATGATTATTTCACTTTACAGTATATAATAATAATATCAGTTAAGAGATAGGAGCAAAACTCTACCCAAAGAGTGACTTTAGGGTATGCAATCTCACGTCCAAAAATTCGAAATCGGACTCTAACTTTTCAAGCCCCCAGACACAGAATTTGTGGACAAAGTGTTTATGGCTTACTCTTTACCGAAAATATCGGTCAATCTGTGAGATGGGTTATTGAAATTCAGAGGGCATCTTCGCATCATAATATTGTGTCTTGGTGTAAAAAATGGGTAAAATCGGGTAAATGGGAAGTATTAGCCCCCTTGTACTTAATAATGGAGTTTCAAACTTCTGGTTGACAGCATCTTTTCATGGTAATAATACATCGTGATGACAAAAATGAATAAAATCGAATAAATAACTTAGCCCCATATACCTAGTCTAAGAATTTGAAATATTCGGTTGGCTTTATACTTTATATATCGGTCAATATGTATGACATCTCAGCAAAATTAATTAAGCGAATAATATTGGATATGCTATGGTTTAGTTCCGAAAATGCGTGAAATCCCTCAACGATTTAAACGAGTTCCCATATACTATATATAATGATTTTCGTTATTTTAGCAGACTCTATGACAAATATGTCGGACAATGTGTGAGTTATCTTCATATAATTGGGTGTAAACATATTTTCGAGTAAAACTGAGTATTGTGAAAAGTTGCAGCAAATAATCCAGACCTTCCCCGGCCCCAATACTAACCTACTACCTAAAGTCTACCTAATATAATAATTTCCGATTCTCGGATTGATTTTTTGCTAATATGCCCAAAATAAATATTGAGTTTATCCCTTTTGGTTGAGTTTATGTTACATGTATCGTTTAAGTTAATTTTTTTGATTTGAATATAAATATTTCGGACACGAAGCAAAATGAAGTAATTAAATTAATTGAGATTAATTCCTAAATATAAGTTATATTATTAACTTAATATGATTATAATCTAATCGCAACTTGGTCGAATAATGAGTGTTGAATCCTTACGCAACATTTTTTAAAACAAAGTTTTGTCAGCCGGCCTTGATCGTCGCAAATTGCGAGAGTATAAAACGTTCAGTTGCATCCGAATTCAGTCTTTCCTTAATTGTTTTTATTTTTAAGTCACATATTTGTATATATCCCGATATATTTTACACTACTTAAATACCTATGTATAGCGATATTATTAAAGTTATTCCTTTCTTATTTGATTAATTTCTGTCCATTTCGAAAACTTCCACAGAACCTAAACGTTGTTTGCAACAGTACATAATATTTTATATATATGTATGCAAATATTAAATATATTTATTATAATGGTGAAAACTACATATGTCCGAATGACATTAATCTAATGACGAGATTAATATATGCTGCTAAAACTTGGAGACCAGTTTCATCTTGAAATGTATAAAATTTTCAACTAGATAAAAGAAAAAATCCTGCTAAAGGATTTTATAGAAAGCTATGAACGTATGACTAAATCAATGACTAAACGAACATCATGAACACTTCATTCAATGTGCGTAATAATAATGGTAGAATTTGCACAAACTAGTTTCGCTCAACATGAAAAACACGCTCACTTTACTTCTTGGGTACTTCACCTAACTATTATCTCGTCGATCATTCGATCCAATAACGCATAGTAATATTGTTTAGCGGACTGGCTATCGGACTCAGATGTGTAATGATGTATTAGTTTTTCATTGATTGTCACAAATCGGCAAGCCAGTACTTGGCCATTGAATATGGCGGGAAAAATTTGCCATAACACTTAACAAGCCACTTGCATCAACACTTTGCATCAGCGGCATTTTCTCCAAACCCATTTTCTTTAGAATGATTCAATGAAATGTCATAAAACTTTGAGAGTATTCTATTTAATGTTAGTATTCTAAGGAAAGGATGAGGAATTTCTGTTTTCCGTTATCGTTTATATGAATGCACAAACTTGTATAAACGAAAGCAACATATACTTTTCTTAAGAAACTTTTTAACCATATTGTAAATAGCAGGCTGGCGTACTTTTATAAATATTTGAATTATATTCTTCAAATTGCATTCGACGAAAGTGCAAGTTTTTATACCTTATTTTTTTAAATAAAATGTATCTATGTTCAGGAACAATCAGCTGAAAATTTTAAAACATTGCATCCATATGAAGTTTATACAGACATTTTTTATATGTTGAGTACAATTAAAACATTAGAAAAACAGTTGACATATATGTTAGGGCTTCGTCATATTTTGCTCTTTATGTGGGCAGATATGAGGGAAGTCCAACTTCATTATCCAGCAGGATACATATTTAACACTGCTAGAATCTTCTGGGCATGAACTACGCATTTTTAAATGTTGAAAGGCCATTTCTACCCTGTCTGGATATCTAAGACCTTGGTTTCCCAATATCTATTTATAACAGGTGAAAACAGCATGTAGGGGAATGCTATAATGATTAAAATTTTCAATGGAGAAAGCAATTGTGCAGATAGCGCAGTTGTACGGTTTCCGAAGCAAATGTGTTCAGAAAAATGCTTCAACTTGCTAGCTGCAATTAGGTCAACCAAATAAATCATAAAAATATTAATTATTACAAAAATTGTTGTAAATCACAAGGTCACAAATTCAAGCTTGTGGTTTTTGCTTTAATTTTTGCTAATGCGTATATTACATCTAAGACCACCTGATGAATACCATTTTTAATAGCCTTGCGGCTGCTTCGTAAGGACAATAGCGGCGTTACATTGATCGTACAAGACGTTTTGTAGGTGCGGTGTACATTAGCTTTGTGTTTTTCAGTTGTGATAGTAACCAAAAAAGGTAGCATCACGGCTTCTGCTCAATTAAGAGAATCAGCAATTCTGTACTTGTGTTTTTTAAACTGTGGCGACTGTCCAGTTTCGCAGGTACAAATTACTTGACCTTGGAAGCGTATTCTGTTTGGGTAGGTTAGAAACCAATTTTTTAATATTGTCTAACAAAATCAAATCCATGTATATCTCCTTTTTGCCAATATGACGGGAGTGTGTTTTTAGTGCTGTTTTTTTTTATTAATTTCGCAAAAAATAGCGTGAAAATTTACGGACCATTGTGGATACGTTTGTTGCGCTGTTGTATGGCATTCATATTATACGTTGGGTATTTTTTCTTAAATTTGATCTACGGCGACCCTTTCGATAGCATGTGATTTTCTGTGATGAATAAATGTATCTGCGCATATGTGCGTTATGTTCTGATGTTTTTAATATTTTGTCGAAAAAGCATTGTATAGTAAACATATGTGGCTGCTGTTTTGAAAACAATCAGTTGGAGTTCTTCATCGCGACGACTTGGACGTAACCCGTGTATAAGTTAACATAAGATATATAATACGGTAAAAAGAAAGATGTTGATAGTACGGGTCGAACCGTTTTACATGCATATGTGGAAGAAAGTGGAAATAAATAGTTGATTGAGCTAGTATTTCTTATTACTAAACAAACAGTAAAATATTATCAGAGTTACAAATGTGTCAGGAATGTAAATATCATATATCATATATCATATATATATCATACGTGTTAACATATGCACTAACTCTAGCATCGTGCTTTATAATAAAAAATAATTGAAACACCAAAACATAATGTACAATAATAATCAAAGTGATCATGACCAGATACAAATTATCTTGGTCAAACTAATATTAAAATAAAAAAATTATTTGCTCGAATATCAAATCATATTACAAACAGCTTAGCTTTTATAAGTATAGTTCTGAAAAGTTGATTTATTCAAAATGTTTGCTAAAATTTATTTCCGCATGTCACCTAAAACGTATATCGCCTACATTTTCGTTCAGTCTCTAGTTTGTCCATATAATTTATGTGGATTTTATCGGTCGTAAAAATGTGCCGTAAAAGGTCTACACCGCAACCGCAATGCAGCAATGAGCAACGCTATAATAGACCAACACGTCGCTGCAGATAATTTTTACGACGTGTAAATTTAAAACATTGTCTAACAACTCGTTCAACACTTTCGGGACCACTAGAGGCGCTAGACCACCATTCACCAAAATCAACCACCAACATCACCCATGTAACTGCAAGTGCTGCTGCAGGACTCATATCATATTGCAAAGAAAGATGGGCGATTTTCCATGGTTTGCAATCCCGTGCCGCTTCACAAAACGATCCAATGCCTGCTGCCGGTGGCGTCAGCGACTGACGTCGTAAAAATCGCCTTTTACTACTTAAGTGAGCAGTAAAAGTGCGCATAACAAAATCACGCGCCTCCCTCTCTCTAATTCATCCCTTTATCGTTCTTTGGCCGACTGTATACGCTTCATTCACAAGTACTTTATATCAAATCCAGCAATTGAACTTTTCTCTATTTAGGTTTGATGTTCATACACAAGAAGTTGGGGTAGACAGTAGAGTTCTTCGAACAATTTTTGTTTTGATTTTCATAATCAGGTGAAAAACGATATTGTGGCTTTAGCTTAGCCCATTTATATTTAATGTTTATTGTTATGCTGTGTTCCCTCTGCAGTTGTTTGCTACTAATTTCGTTTGCTCCCAGTAGTCGCCACGTGGTGTTCGAAGTTTGGCATTTAGACCACATAAAAGCCACAGCATCATTTATTTAAACAGATAAGTGCAGCATTAGTAAATTAGTAGCGCCAGTACTTTGATCTTCTGAGTTATTGAACTTTGCCTAATGACTAGTAATGATCATGAAAATATGGTGTCGATATTATCGTTCAACTAGATTATATATTCTCAAAGGTAGGTTATATAAACAAAGTATTTAAATTCTTTGTCTATATTTAATTATTTTTATACCCTTAGAGTAAGTTTGAGTGTTAATTGTTTCAAGTAAAGGATCAGGGAAAGTTGGCTGAGTTTGAATTGAAATATCTCACTTCGACGGAGCCCGCTCAAGGTAGTGAAACAAATTTCTATTCTACAGGGGGATCTCTATAGATGCCGAATAAGTAATTTTACTAAATCTTTGGGATATACCATTCCCTATCTTAGACAACCTGAGTGAGGGAAATTTAGTCTGTTTAACATAATAAGTTATAATATTAATTAAATTATTCTAAAGGGCCTATTTTGAATATTTTCAAAAGCCAGTTATTTCATACTGTGCCTACCATTTAATTTGTGATTTGACGAACAGTGAATTTAGTGATCTCAAAACAGCTTCTCTAATTGTTCCCAAATAAACTGAATGAATTGAAAATAGCAACGTCTACAGTTGGATGATGTAAAACTATGAAATATGGATGTAGAATATTAAAAAAGTGATGTGCATTTAAATTCGAAGTATAATACCTTTATTAAAGTAGTAGGTATTTTAAAGGATGCAGATTTCAAGTTGAAGGAAGTTAATATAAATCACACATTTACCACAGTTGCTCTGATTACATCCAAACACTCGTCCCCCATTTATTTATTTATATCTTTTTAATCGTTTATGTTGGCCTGAAGTGGAAATGTCGTAAACGTAATTGTTATGAATTGTTGGGAGTCAAGCGAACATATCACAAACATAAAAACTGAAATAACGAAGAATTTTATGGCAGGATAATAGCGATTTTGAAGATAAGTGCTTTTGGTGGCACGTCGGTATACAAGCGCTAGTATTTATAACTCACTTGTCAATCACTTAATAAAGCTGAAGCCCTTTTATTTCCTGTCTCGTCTGAATCGTCCATGAAAAGAATTCATGGAAATTTTATGTCTTTGGTAGATTTTTAATGGATCAATATCAATAGATCCAAACATCAACCAGTGTTCTGATAATCTTCGTGGTACATAAATATTATTTGAAACACTTAGAAAACAATAAATTTATAGGCTTCTTTGCCTGTGCTTGTGGGTAACGCAGTGTGTGCAGAAACTCGTGTAATGTGGGTGGGTAAAGTGTTTTTTTCGACATGTGTAATGCCATGTCTCAACGATATGTTGTTAATGTGAAAGAATTGACAAAATGTTTGTGAAAAAAAAATCTCTCCAATAAAATGTCGAAGACAGGTTGTTTGGTTTGGATATGAAGCAACCGAGAGCATTTGCTAATATGTATACACTTTATAGTGCCTTGAATTATAAACGAGGTAAGAATATTTATTTGACGAATAAAAAAGATAGTATGAAATTCATTTGCAGCCGAAAATTATATACTCTCTCACTTTATCTCCGACCTCTAACTCAAGGATGTTCGTTGAAGTAGTTGCTGAAGAATAAGGTTCCCCATAAAATGGGCGGTGCCTCATATATACTGTATTTCCTTAAGGATAAACTTTATCACTTTTAATAATTTTCAACATAGTCTTGATATGGGAGGTAGGCGTGGTTATTATTCTGTTTTCACGTTGTGTAATGATGCTAAAAAAATGCTCTCAATCAAGATTATTTGATATAGCTAAAGCACTTTATGAGATATTTATAGTAATCCTATTGGAGAGTGGGCCACGCGGATTTATAAAATATTAGATTTGAGAAAAATAAATACATTATTTTTGCATTAAATAGAATGTTTCTTCTGTATAGAAAGAACGCTCCGATTTAGGCCAAATATTTGCGGTTTTATTGGATAACTTGTTGCCATTTTGAAGGTAATTTCATAATACCACTCTCATAGAATCCCTCGTCCTTATTGGTAGAAAACTAGGGTAGTCGATTTTCACCAGCTTCTCTCAGGCGAATTTTTTATTAACGTAATCATTCGCCATAGACAGAAACAGGTCTATAAACAGAAACGGACTATAAGGTGGATTCATGAAAACATCCCTACCGAGCTCCAGGAGCTTCCGGGGGTCATTATAGATGTGTGTGGTCTGGCTTTGCCCTTATGGAACTGAATTCCTCTTCTAGTGGCCAAAGATGGGGATTGGTTCCTTCGGGCAGTCCAATTGTTGACAGCAGAGGTTCGAATTAAAAGTTTTGGCCGTAGGCGAGTAGCTCATAGTAGATGATTCCCTGCCAATCCCGCAAACACATAGCAAAACATTGCTGAGCATCAATCCTGGCTTGGCTACCGTTCGCGTCGGCTCACCGTGATTCGCCCACGATCCCTTCACTTGACGTTGTGATCTATTTTTCATCAGCAGTAAACATTCCTTTGAGAAATGGATCGATTTTGTTGCGATTCAGCAGCGATTCGCAGATGTAAATTCGATCTATGAGGTTTTTTGCGTTAACTCGTGTGGCACCCATACATCGAGCTTCTTTTTGTATCCAGCCTTATTTAAATGGCTCCAAACAGTTTTTTTTGCAATGTTCAGCTCCTGGGAAATCTAAATAGTGCGATCCCACGATAAAGACGATAAACACTATTCACATTTTCAGCGACCTGGCTTACGTTTTCGTTCGTATCGAAAAAGAACTGTAAAATACGGCGTACTTTCTCATTACTGATGTCCGTCTCTGACGCGTGCCCAAACAATACTGAGTCAAGCAATCAGAAAACCGTCTGAGAAATGTTTTAGTACGAAATATTATTCTTCCAAAGCCATATATGGTAAAGTAGTGTAGCTATCGCACTTATATAAAACCAGATACAGAAAAATATATGAAAATATAATGGTTTTCTTTTTAGTAGACCTAATAGTTTTAAGCCATAGGTGCCGCTCCCTCATGTGCTTCTCTATACCAAATTGAGGTTTTGTATTTGAACTTATGACTTAGTTATAGCGCTTTTCATTTTTCGCTTAGCGTCATTTTGTGAGCGTAGCAGTGTTTCGATTTCACCCTTTTGAGAGAGCAACAGAGGAACTGGCAGGCACACAGAAAGTCTTCATCCTGATTTATAATTCTACATCTATCTCGATAAATTTTGGGTGTTACAAAAAACCAGTAGTAAAAACAATTTATTTTACTCTATGCACATGTTTCTCGAGTATAAAAAGATTGCATATGAATTCAGCATTCGCTTAAATATACGGAAATGGATGGATGAAATCAAATCAAATGAATGGATATAGAACTATATATATCAAAATATTCAGAATCACGGGAAGAATTGATTGCTTATTGTCTGTCTCCCCATCCGTGCGTTAGTTCACATATCCAACTGTTGAACTTGAGTAAAATTTCAGATACCTTGATAAGACTTGATAGGTGGATGTATTCATACATGTGTAGGAGGAGGATCACACCAACAGAGAAAATCTCTGGTATAAAATATTTGTAAAGTGGACCATTTCTCGCCTTAAGGTTTAATATATATATCTCCTAAGCTACTAAATGATGAAAGTGGATAATAATCATGCCCACCCCCCATACAACGCCTATGTTTAACTACTATAATTTTCTATCGGATTCTTCCATTTTAAAATGGTCTAAAGAGAACTATATCAATATATCAATCCCTCAGATACCTAAGTGCCTATAGCTGACTTATATTGTTTAGCTTATATGATTTAGCGTCAGAAATGTATGACATCGTTCCAAACTTTTGTCTACCTCCAATAGACCCATTTTTAAGATTTTCGTCTCTTCTTTCTATGCTATTGTCGAATATATCAATTGATATGCAAGATATTTTAAATACAATAACTGAACATGTTATCTAAAAAATAATGTGGTTTAAACAATACAGTTATTTTCGTCGTATTGTTTAACGTAGATATGGGTTAGGGAACCTTTTGAATCAAACCTCTTTACTATAAATTTTTGGAGAAAAGTATTTAGCTATTATACTTTATTATTAACATACTTTGAATTGATATTCCATTGCTTCTTATTCGGTATAGAACATCTTTGTTGCTCTAAATAGGAAACTTCAACCACCACGTAAGCTTGACAATTAATAAGCTGTTTTCGGAAGAAGTAAGCAAAAGCCATATATTACATATTTTAACTGACGTTTTAGTCAACTTCTCTAAATTAAAGTCCATATTATTGGTGATTGTTCAATTCAAAAAGAAACATCTGTTTAAAATAATAACTCTAAATTGCACTTGAACAAATCAATTCTGTGCTAAAGGCTAATTGGTTATGGTATAGTCAGAGTTCGAAGCAAGGAAAATTCTTAATATGTATAATTGTTATAGGAAGCTGAAGTAAGGGGAATAGGGTGTGCCAAAGTGGCACTTATGCCTAAACGGTTTATACTCTGCCCAATGGCCTCAATTGGCTTTTATAGCAGTTAAGAAAGTGCATACCTGTAATTTGCCCTCAAGCACATTGTAGTTTCTTTGTTTTTGTGTTTACGCAAATTACTGATAATACTGCATGCTTCTCGATTTGGTGCTGCAAATTGGGCACTGCAAATTACTATACTGCAAAATGCATTCTGTGTATACCCCATTTCATCTTCCTGATTACCTTTGAAATCTTATCAACTTCGGCGTTAACAAATTAAATTGGCTACATCATTTGGTAAACTGTTACATAATATAAATGAAGCAGATGAATACTTAGACAATCAACTACCGATTCCTGCTAAGTGCATTGAAATCGCAAGGCATCAGAATATATTTATCAATTGGCCTGGCCTATGTCTATATTAATTTTCTATCTACCACTTCCTCTGTTAACGTCTGTACACAATTAACTTTTATTTTAACAACTTTTCTGATTTTTGTTTTTGAATTCAGGTTTTCAATGTGTCTTATTTTAACAAATTCTTCAATATTCACTTCATGGTGATTACTACAGAGATTTTAGTTCATTTAGCAGGAAATAAGTTGCGCCTCATATGTGATTGTATACGCTATACTAGTCTAAATCATAACCAAAAAATATGCTTCCTGTTTAAAAGAATTAACTTGAATTTAATTTGTGTAAAATGTACAAAGGAAGTGTCGGTGACCAGTATCGTTAGCGAAGCGAAGTTATTTTGTGCCCGATGTCAGAAAAAATTTGTTCATGCTGAGGTTGACATGCATAGCTAGTTCCTTAAAGCTTCTTCCATTTGTGACAAATGTGCTATTATTATACTCTCGGAACGTGTTGACCAGAGATAATTGTTTACCTGAGGGTTGTTTGTAACGTAGTAGTACGTTCCTTGTGGATTATCAATTACAGGACAGTTTCCTCTTACAGACTAAAATACCGCCAAATTTTTTAAGTTCCAAGAACATAACTACTACTACTTTAGCATTTATAATTACATTTTAAATAATAGGTTATCTAATCCTAGTTTATAATTAAAATTTACAAGCCTCAAAATCACTTAGACTTGAAATTTTCAGATTTAGAATTAGATCAGATATTACTACTTAATTTTATTAGTAGGTAGTTTATAACGTTTAAAACTAATCGAAAAAGATATAGAAATGTGTATATATATATACATATATATATCGAACGATATATATATACGAAGGAAGATATCGAATCGATGAGGATAATGAAACCAAGTGAATTCCGGAAATCTGTCAGCACTTTATTGATTTTCGATAACTTGAATAAATATAGAAATATTTTGATAAAATTTAATACACATTTAATATACATTTAATTTAATAATTCCTTGGCACTCTGTAGAGGTACCTACGCCTACAAAGTATCGTTTTTTAAAAAAATATAAAATGTTGTACATAGTCACAAGTTAAGTCACGAAACCTGTACTTTGTTTTGGGGATCACAGTGAGAAAGGGTTTCTGTAGATTAAAAATTTTTGAAAAGTGCAAAAGTTAATAGGTTTAATGTATCTCACAAACTACTCGTTCTAAAGTTTTAGCAACCAAACATTCTTTCTAGCATTTCGTATCGTAATATGAAAACGGGTGAATAACCACAATCCTCCACATACAACTGATGAGTTCTAAACTACAAATACTGCTCTAACTCTCCAACAAATAATAATGCTAGTAAATAAATACTAGTGCTACATGTGAATCCGTATAAAAATTAAACAATGGTAGGTGGTAGATGCAACACACCACTTATACCTATTTTCAATAAGGCACTATATCAAATTCTGTTATATTCTTTCACTTTACTATAAACATTCTAACACCAATTAAGATTTCGAAATAAAACAAATTAATAAAAAATAAATAAAATAAAATACAAATAGTGTCTGTAAAGAAAACTCTCGTCTGAAAATACTCCAAATCGGAATATATCTAAATACAAAAAAGAAATTATTTTCGATTAGCATTGTGTAATTCGGTATTCGGCATGTACTTTCCTATAGAGTCAAAATGATGAATATAGTAATGTAGCTTCTTGTTTTATTTTACAAGGTTTACATCATGAAATTTTTCACAAACTTTTTATACAAACAAATACTTTTTCCGGTGATACTGGTAACACTGTTATATAAAAGCTAAACTTGGACAAAATCAGAATTGCCATTATGCCATTGCCATGATTTCCTATCAATATATTGGGTCCATAATTATATCCATGCGGTTTCCTTTCGAAGTTTGAGCGTTTATTTAAGAAAAACACGAGCACCATTATTTCTTTATTAGTATTATTACAGGTATTGCCCATCTCAAGCTATAACATTTTCCTATCTTTCTGGCAATTTTTGGATTCCATCCCAAAAGAACTGCGCCAGCTTAGCATCCAAGGATGAATCAAGCCAATTTTTAATACCCTGTTCCGCCGTTGGCCAGGTTTCACAAATAATTTTTTGTGTTTAGGGTTGTCGTAATGGATCCATTTTTCATCACCAATTACAATCCGGTGCAAAAACTACTTCTTTTTATAGCGTTCAGGCAGCATTTTTGACTGCAAAATCGTCTCTCAGCTTTTCTTGGTTTCAATTCATATGGCTCCCAATTTCCTTGTTTTTGAATATATCCGGCTCTTTTAAACGTTTTGAAATAGCTGCTTGAGTGACTCCCAAAGATTCTGCGAGCTCTTCTTGTATTTGGCAACAATCTTTATTGAATAATACTTCCAGTTCCTCATCTTCAAACTTGTTTGGCCGCCAAGGACATTCTTCGTCTTTCAAACCAAAATCACTACTTTTAGATCGTGCAAACCACCAATCACTTTCTCAGGTTCTCTCAGCTAGAGCATATTCACCATAAAGTTCCACCAAAATACGATAACTTTCGTCTGAGGTTTTTTTATATTAAAGTAATGCAAAAACACTTTTTCAGGCACAGAGTTCGACATATTTGAGTAAAAAAAAACATATTGCTTTTGACGTTTCAAATGAAAGAAATATACTGAAACAGACGCACAAGGTCGAATAGTCAGAGACCTAATAACAGAACTTAAACCTCATTAAAATCAGTTGTAAAATATTTATTTGAAACTGTAGTTATTTTATCAAATTTTAAAATTTAGAAGTAGTGCAACGTCCACTTTAAATTGAACTTTTGAACCACTTATAATTAAATATATGTTCGCGTAGACTTTTACCTTAGTAAACAAATGAAATTCCTAAAAATTTGTTAACTAAAAATTTCATTATTATTCAAATCTAATTATGTTTCTGAATTTACTACCAAACATTCCTTTTAACATCAGCAATTATCCCAAGTTCACCAAAATTTTCACCCATTTGAGGCATAACATATAAAATAAATCGTAACTATGTGATATCTATGTATATAAATATTAAATTATCAATTCTACTAAATTGTTAAATCCTCAAATATATTTGTTACATCTAGTCACTGTCTTGATAATATAATATAATACTTTATATTGGCGTTTTATACTAATTTTTTTAAGCTATTTTTTATCCAACGTACTTTCCGGACTTTGTATCCTAACTAAAATATGGTTTACAGATTATTTAATTGTTGCTACGTTTTGTACGTGAGTACCCTAACATGTCATAAATCGCGTCATGCTCGTTTCGTTTGCAAGTTTAAAGTTTCCTCAGCGACACTTTTATTTACTACAAAAGGGTGTGGACATGGACTTTTCTATGTAAGTTCATGTTCTGCATTTCTTTCGCGCGTAGGCGACAAGCATTCTTGCAATTTATTATTTTTAGTTGATTGTAAGCCGCAGTTTGTTGGCCGCAAAATTATGGTTCATTGGAATGATAAATATACTGCCCTTCGCTTGCTCTTCCCAACTTGTTATTACCTGTACTTGTTATCGATAAAATAAAGTGTTTTGCAAAAGTGGTTTGCAAAAGGAAACCCTATTCTATAAAGCAATAAAATCATTATCAGCAGACTCTTCTTTTAAACTATTTACACTCATCTATTCAATTGTTGGTTTACTAAACAAGATTGTTGGTATTTACTTAATAAATATAATCTCATAACATATTACTAAAAAATATTGCGCACTTTATTTGATCTTTTATTTTATTTATAGATCGTTAGAAAAATAGCGATAGAATGCTTATTCCATATTGTACAAGGATGTATGTGATTATGTCTAGTAATAGGTCATTTGTTTCCGAAAGATATTAAATTTAATTTTATGCGGTACCCGTTACAAATCGATCGATACATTAACGGACTGCTAATAAACTTCACTGTCATATTTTTATTATGAATCGTTCGTTTAACGAAAAAACCGTGAGCTCATTACACTTATTATAGTTCTGGCTCGGGATAGTCTTCCTTCAATCCACTTGTCCCAGAAACGGAATTGTCAAACTCAAGGTAAATAAATGTGTACACAGCTATCGCTGAATGGGCGCTCTCTTAGGAAACTATATACAGAATCAGTGATACATATTTATGGTATTTATATAATATATAATATATATAGCATTTATATAATATATTATGTACTTATTATTATATATATCTATATATCATTTGCTTCTTTGGCTTAGGGAATCCAATATTATTAATATGAAAGTTATTTTGCAAATAAATTAAATATTGAAACAAACGGGAATGAACATTAAATAACAAGACTATAATAAAATCAAGTTAGAAAATTAAATATTATTCCATTCCACTTGACAACAATTTAAAATAATATAAGTTTCATACGTTAGAGCTTCTAATATAATGAAGCAGTGATTCTAGGTGGTTTCGATTCGAAAACCAATATAAATACCTTACTTTTACTGGATGTACAATTGTATGATCATAGTGTTTTCCATTTATTGCGGATCTATTTCGTAAGAGCGAAACTCTTTTACTTAGTGGATTTTTTCTAAAGAATCAGCTTTTCTCTTAATCGTAATTTTGCACATATATGTGTGATAATTTGTATTTTTTCTACGGAACCTATTTTTCATATAAATTATTCTGATAAACTAAAATTTCTTACAGTTAAATCCGGTCAAAAGTCGTAAAAGTACAAAAATATACTAACATAAATATAATGAGGCTTGAAAACAATGTAAAATGCCCGATGTCATATAAATTACATCAATATTATACAATAGACAAAATTTTATAATAAAATAGCTCAGAATAATTAATGCTTCTCATCTATTATCATAATCTCTTTACCGATTTAATATTTTTGTTAAGAAGATCCATCAGGAGTAAATTAATAAATAAGAATTTATATATGTAGTTACTGTAGATAACTGTATAGCCATATTCCTCAAGAGTTAAGGAATTCCTATAGAAGAAATCTATTGTGTTTATAATTGTGTTTATAGAATTTTAATAGTTGTTGCAACAATCTAATAACAATTCGTATAATTATCGCAAGAGTCATAACGTGGAGAGCATACAAGTAACGCAAAACATTTATGCCGTCGCTGAATGTCTTTCAATAAAAACTCATGTTCTTGCCTTCACCCCACAAAGCATGGGTAATACAAACTTATAAAGACAAAAGTAGGGGCGTCGTTGAGTAACTGTCTCAATGATCCATGAAATGGGCAATAAAATTTTGTAGGACTACTGCGAGATGATCGAAAACGCGGCGTAAGTGAAAGCGAACCAGAGAATCTAAAAGACCACGCCTTCGTTGCAACAACCTTCAATAATAGTTGAAAGGCGAGCGCTAATGGCAGTTTTCAATGCGCCGTCTCTTACGCCGTCACATATACGGAAGCCATGATTGCAAACCTAAATTGCTAATAATTCAAATGGACCATCAAAGACACCATTAAAAGAAATAGGACCAGTAGTGTGAAAGAGACACCAATAGTATAGAGAGTACACAGCCGCCTCTTGCCCAGAGCAGCAGTCGGTGACCGAAAAACGATGACATTGAAGGGAGAGAGCACGATATCAATTGTTCGCTCGCACATTGCTTGAATAGTTAGGTAAACGGTAGTATGCGCTCTTGCGTCTGATTTTTCGGTGCATGCAATGAATTTTTCCGTATCGTATTTGTGCTTGGAGTGTGCGCGCTGATGAAGCGCTCTGATTTTTTAGCACATACTGTTTGCACCAGAATTCGTTACAACTAGGGTAACAACGCACACGCGACCGTTTGAAAATTATAAGAGCAATTGAGTATGAACATAATCACCTTTTATTATTACTTCACATAGTTGGCGCGAGTGTGAGAATTTCTCTCAGCTAAAGCTCAGCGTAGCTACAATAATAAAAACAACAGCAATAACAGTAACAACAAACAATTTCCTTCTCAATGAAATGGGATCGTAACTATCGTCTTTTATGGTCTTTTTAGGGCGACAGAGATAGCTTTATAATCATTTTGTTAACTTGCGTCAATTCGACGTTTTCATTTGTTGTTTAATTTCATACCATATTTTAATTTTTATATTGAATTGCTTTCATTCAAAATTACGTTAATATTAATTGCATGTATTTCAAGCGGGAAGAGACTTCTTTAAGCGGAAAGCTTTGGCTGCATTACCTTAATAGTAATTCTTATTTATTGGTTTTCTGTTGTATTGTAAACTTATAGCATAAGTATACAAACATTCCCGAAAAACGAAAAAGTAGAATATACACATACTTGTGCTTACATATACGTAAATACATCATTCGCATGTGCCCTTATATTCTCTGACACACTCTCTTGCTACGTGTTCAGCCTTTCCCCTCTTTAGTGAACATTTTTTAGTTGCGCTCGTACTTCTCCACTACTTCCAGAAATAATTTCGCTTTGTGCTCTCTACATGTTCCTCTCGTCTCTTCGTGTCTTTGCGGCATGCTTCATTATTTACGTACTGCTTCTGTGTAGCATCAGCGTTACACTGCGCAGCGTTGAGCGGCAAGTATTCTCTTCAAATATAGCAAAGTGTCAGAATGGGACATAAAAGGAACAGTTAAAATGGAGATTTAAGTAAGTGGAAACGAGATCGTTACGTTAACGTATAAAAATAAAAATCATTGCTCTAGTACCGTTGCACTGATTGAATCGAACTTTAGCAAATGCAGAATAAAGAAACTGCGTTATTAAATGAATGTAACGCGCAAAGGCGGTGAAGAAATTTTTTCAATTCATTCAAATTTTCAGAATTTTGAGAAAGGTGACTAACTAGTTAAATGCGTGTGCAGCTTACTGAAAGCAATGAACTTGCTCTAATACCCACCTACACACCACTGTATCAACATGTTCTATCAACACCACATTGCCCACACTGTAAATAGGGTGCATTTTTTTTTTTTTTTTGGAGTAAAAACTCATTTGGCTTCATACGCAGCTTCAGCCTCTCCCATTTCATTTCGTCATATTGCTTTAATATATTCAAATTCGTTTCTTGATTTTCTCGTTTCATTTTGCCTTGGCTGGTTTTCGATTCAATTGCCATAATTGTATTTCGTTTTATTTGTAGCTGTTGGGCTCGTTTTCATTTTTATAGTTTTTATGCGGCATTTATGGACTTTATGAGTTTTAAAGCGTGCCAAAAACTGCTTCAATTGAATCGTTTGTCTGACCATAAAACCGTTCATACCTCATAAGTACGCTCAATTGCTCTTTTCCTCGTTCACACAAAATTGAATTTGTTAGTTCAGTTAATTTCTATATACTTAAGCAACAAAACCGGCTTTACCGGCGGCAAATAAAATCAATAAGAAAATAATATGGAATTGAGAGCACTTTCTTATAAAAATATAAAAGGATAAAAAGCACTCATGAAATCTACTAGGCGATTAGAAATTTTCAAAACTTTATAAATGTTTAAGATATCTATACAAAAAGTTAACCATTATTATACTGAATTGATATTTAAGGGCATTGCGATAAATTGGAATCCAAAGACCAGAAAATTTTGACAGTTAAGCAAACTATCAAATTTAGCGGAACTTCGGTTGGAAATACTAACTTAAAAACTTCTGACTATTGATACTATCTATTTTCTTATTAACGCACAGCTTTAATAATTTATTGTCTTGCCTTATTGGACAATTTCTTTTATTTTCGTTTATATATTTTGGTGGTATGTTAAAATAAGAGTTAAAAGTTAAGTTTAAGTGGTAAAATATTATCAACTGAGAAGACGCGTAATAAAATTTATTCAGGAGTAGGTTGAAACAAGATATTGACACTTGCTGGCTACTGTTCAATAAACTAACACTCCAAATCTGATATTGTTGTTGTGCATGATTTGGTGTATATATTATAACTTTTATAATAAGTATGGGTGAAATATTATATTTGTTCCTCGAAAGGAGACTTCCTCTATTACGGCTATAATTACAATATTTACAAACCAGTATATCAAATTTTGTTGAAGCATTTTCTTGAAACATTGCCTATAATCGTACATATTAAAGATACTAAACTTTTTAATGTTTAGTATATATTATTAATAATTTTAAATTGTCTTTTATATGCATATTATATACAATATCATATACAAATTGCATTAAATTATTATGTAATTATATTACATATGTGTATATATATATTAGATAGATAGATACAAAGGTATATGTATTTAAATACCATGCATATATAGAAACATTATACATCAACAAAAAACATTTATGCACTAATAAATTGTGTTTATGGATAGAGCAGCGACACGAATATCAACAAGAAGCAGAATGTCTAGGTAGTTAGTTACGATCCAGATTGTTCAACAAAGCTTAGGTGCAACCAAATATAACATGCCACATGCGGATAAAATGAAATGTGGGAAAAGTAGCGCAAATACATACATATGCTTTGATAGAAGACGTGACTGCAAGTTAAGGAGTAAAATATTTTCTGACTTTTTTAATATCTTTATAGATTTATATAAACATATGAATACTTGGTGTATGTTAACAGTTAAAACAAAGTTTATTGCTTTTTAGTCGTCCGCAGGATATGTGCCTCACTATCAAATGAACCCTGGGACTCTGGTGATATTAAATTTTCTCATTCCTTTCAGGTTGCTTTAACAGTTTAGTTAAAATGTGAATGTTGTTGTTTCCTTTTCTATACTCTCGCAATAATGTTTGTTTGTAACACCCGAAACTAATCGAGGTAGATATAGATTTATATACATCAAGATGATCAGGATGATGAGATTAATTGAATTCCGTATGTATCTATCTTTCAGTACGTCCTTCCGTTCATCTGTAAAAGCGAATTGTAAAAATTGTGTTATCACGACAAACTTGGTACATTACTTGGCGGCGCTATGAAGCGGTTGGTGTTGTATATGGTTAATATTGGGCTATTACCACACCTACAAAATACCGTTAATCGAAAATACAGAAGCTGCTTTAATTAAGTCACAAATTTAACTACAAAACTCAAACTTGGTACAGAAGATCTTAGTAGAAAGGAATATTTGTGATTTAAAATTAAAACAAGTAAGTGAGGCCCCAAAACTCTAATAGGTTTAATGTATTTATCTCACAAACTACTAAACCTACATCAACCACACTTTGTGATATCATTTCTACATATGTTCTCCCAACCCCTCATGGATCGAATATTATGATTTCCGTCCTTCTGATTGATTGTAGTCGATTCACAATTTTGTTTAATAAAAAATTTTGAACTAATACGCAGCACTTTGTATTATAAAGTTTTGCTGACATCTGGAAATATTTCCATATTCTAAGGGTATTTATTACACTTCTGTTTTTTTATTATATTAAAATCTGTGAGATAATCATTATTTTACTTTGAACTTCTATTACGTGATCAAGAAATGAAAATCCGACCGCACGTATTAAAAAAATACATTACAATCGTGTATTCAATATTTATACCTACATTTAGTTATAGATAAGTTAAAAACAGAATTTAACATTACAAAACAGAGTACTGAGCACACTTTTAGGTTTGCTAAAGTCAGCTTAAAAACTCCATGTATCCTTAAAACTGAATTTTAAGTTTAAAACGAGCTATACATGCTTTCAAAATTTAAAATTTCACTCCATATTGTCGTTCTGTCGATAAAATTGGTATAGTTAGACTGAATGCAACGAGAGTTTGTGACTTTAAGTATACCACCGCGAACTAAAACAACACAACGTCATAGTTCTTTTCAAATGGAAGATATTTGGACGAAATTACTATCGAGAATTAATATCGATAATTTCTCCCAAATATGATGCATTTGTTTTTTGGCTTATAAAAAGTTGAAGGCGTCAGTTCTTATTATTCACTACAAAATTAAAAATTTTCCAATTAATTTAGTACGTTTTCTAAAATTTGTTACTCGCTTCTAGTATCGCTCGCATTTATATATTTATAATATGTTAACTATATGCTATATATATAACTGTATATATGTACATATTTCTAATATTATGTCTAGTAAAAAGAAATCCTTTATTTTTCCATTAGAATGCTTGCGCGTTGTATAAGTGCAGTAGTTACGCTACGTTGCGCCAAATGACGTTAGAAATATAATATTTCGTAGTAAGAAAATTCACAGATTGTTTTGTGATTGCTTGACTCAATATTGTTTGAGCACGCGTCAGAGATAGACACCATCAATGAGAAAATACGAAAATTTTACAGTTCTTCTTCGATAAGAGCGAAAACGTAAGCCAGGTCGCTGAAAATGTGAGTAGTGTTTATCCTCGTATAAGCACTATTTCGATTGCCCAGGAGCTGAACATTGCATAAAAAACTGTTTGGAGCCATTTAAATAAGGCTGGATACAAAAAGAAGCTCGATGTATGGGTGCTACACGAGTTAACGAAAAAAACCTCATAGATCGAATTTACATCTGCGAATCGCTGTTGAATCGCAACAAAATCGATACATTTCTCAAGCGAATGGTTACTGGTGATAAAAAGTGGGTCACTAACGACAACGGCAAGCGAACCGATATTGGTCACTCAGAAAGGTTTTGTTATGTGTTTGTGGGATCTGGTTGAGCTACTCCCCTACGACCGAACTCTTAATTGTATTGTACTCTTACTCTTACTCTTACCTGTATTGTCAACAGTTGTGGAATTGTGTTCCAACAGGACAACACCAGGAAACTCGTAGCGATAATGACCGCCAGAATACCTTGGAGCTTGGTTGAGAAGCACCAAGTGATTACCAGATATATCGACTATCGCAGTTTTATTATAAACTATATATATTAGTTATATTAAATTAGCGAACAAAACGGTGCATACCCAACTTAAATCGGAGTATTCTAACTATGCCAAATAAAACCTTCAATTTAAGGAAAAATAATGGATTTTTTAGTAGAACTTATATATAGTTATTTATAATTATTTTATTTTATTATAAGTATTTTAGAAGGATGAACTTAAGCTATAAAAGGATTTTAGCAGAATTATGGAATAAAAAATAGTGAAGATCATCATCATAGTATTGTGAGTTAGTAAGTCTTGGTAGTAATTCTTTTTGCACTGTTTTCGTCAGAGGTAGCACAGTTGGGAAAAGCTTATTTTAATTTATACTCGTACTTTAGAAATAACTGGTAGCATGAAGTTTGATATAAACTCCTGCAACATCAATAAAATTTAAAGGAATATACACATTTAAAGGAATTATAACAATGATTTCGTGTGAAATTAGAAAGACTGCCCTCTTGGCAAAACTTTATGAAATTTCACACAATTGTACATATGGACACATCGTTAATGTAAAATAACACATCTTCTCTTCTCATAAAAACTAAAATATGGAAAAGTAATAAAATGTATAACAAAAGGAATAATAAAAAAATATATAGACGAGAAAATAAACATTGTCACAGCATGCTGTCCAGCATTGCTAACCCTCTGACTCTACATTTACTTTCATATATTTCAGTCCATATTCACCTTCCGTCCACTCCTTTCTGCGCTGCTGGTACGCGTTCGGCTCTTGCCACTATTTTTTAGTATTCAACTGTTTATTTCAAGTAAGTTTTTACCCATTTCAGAGTTTTTCCGCTTCATGTCAAAGGTTCTTTTAATGTACTATAGTTCAACAAAGCAGCATGTATGTATGCCCATATGTTTATGTACATGTTTATATGTATGCATTACATACGTTAGATTATTCTTACACTAAACTCTTAGTCACCATTCCCTATACCTCAGTTTATTGTGCGCTACATGAAGCGTTGAAAAACAATTAAGGACACATTCGCATTGCACGCTGTTGGTTCGCTGAATGGTGAAAGGATTTTTTTCCAAGTCACTATTGTATTGCGGATGTTGAAAGTATTCGGTTTTCAGTCGTAAAAGTTAAAACGAAGTATAAAGATTCCTTCATTATTTAAATTTGATTAATATATTTAATTTTATTTTACCATAACTCTGTGGTAATTGACATACACATTAATAGAGTTTTATATATATTTGTTAAGCCATACTGCTTATGCAAATAAACACACAAAAACCTAATTTTATTTGGTTACAACAAAGTAAAATATGTTTAACGAATAATACTTAATGATGACATTTATCCACAAATATTCTCATTTTGCTGGTCATTTTATTAATTTTTCAAATTCATAATATGCAAATACCGAAAAAAAATCAAACAAAAATATTTTGTTTCACCCATGGAATACATAGGTGGAGCAATAAATTTCTCGCGTCTCGTTAAACCGGTTCATGTGAAATTCAAATCTCTTTATGTAAATTTTATGTGACATGAAGGATTCAAAATAAAAATACAAACAAAAATTAAAAACAATAACTCACAAGTGATGTTTTTTGTTTTGAGTTTAAATATAAAACTTATGTTGATATAAATACAAACTCAAAAGTCTCAACTACAAATCTCACTGAAGAGTCAGATTTGGGGAAAATACACAGATATGAATTTATTATTTGAAGTTAAATTTTATGCATTAAATAGTGTTCTGTTATCCAAATAGTTTTAGAATTTGATCAATTTGATTGGACAAAATGTACAAATAGTATTTTTTGCATTTTATTTTATTGATCAACAAAGGAATATAACATTATAAAACCTGATGGTATGTATTTTTTGAAAACCGAAAAGTTTAGATTATTTCTTCTAATCATGTCACATTATATAATTTTTACAGTAACTTTTTCCACCTTTTCAAAAACGTTGGCATATGAATATAAATTTATATATTCTAAACGGTTTATATATAAATTGGATTAGTGTACAATAGTGTCCTGTTTAACTCCGGGGCAACGTCCTAAATGTCTATTCACTAAATATTGTGGCTTATTTTATACTCCTTTATTATATGCAGCCTGCATTATCTAAAATTTAATGACATTTTGAATCAAATTAGCAACCTAGCGGAATATTAAAATTTGTGCTTGTCAATCAATGTGGTATGAAATATCAGCTTATGGGAATTTTAATAATTTTTCCCGATATAGGTGAAACGGATGTAAGCGAAAACATAATAATACAACAGTTTTTACACCTTCTACAATAAGTTTCAAATACTTATAAACAATTAATTAAATTTTACACATTAGAATTTTTTTAAGTTCCTGGTTTGTAGAATTGCCCAATTTCCGAATTTACTATTCGGTTACACACATTATCGGCTTATAAGTACATACATATAGCCTTAAAAGATATTAGTATTAGGCCGTAAATGATAGTGTATAGAGAAATGGTTTAAATGAATGAAAATCAATACACATACATAAATTTTACTCAAGGTAGTAAACATCTACAAACATATTATGCATGTATTTTGCCAGCACCATTCTTTTGAGTGAGCTCTGAAATTTTCCGTAAAGCAAAATGTAGACGTGTTAGATCACATAACACACAACGGCTGGTCAACGAGTGGATTGACCAAGCGAATGTCCGTTCGAGAAACTGGGCGTACACCAATTGAAACCAAAAGTGAAGTGTAATATGTTCCGTTTACCGAAAACTCATTTGCATATTTTGAAGGTCCAGTGGCCAACTGATCAAATGCCCATCTGGCATTGCTGACCCATTTAAATTAAGGGAAAGTTTTTTACAGAGTATATATTTTTGTAAGCAATTTTTGGTCGGTTTGTTTTTAGAGCAAAACACCCTTTTTTAAGTTCGGTAATATGCTTTAAATATTTTGCTAATTAACGAACTCAACGAATGCTATAATTACATTTTCAGGGCATATTTTGAATACATAATTTTAATTATATATAACAAATATCCATTTTGTAATGCAAGTAAATTTAAAGTAGTAGGAGTAAAATATACAATTATTAAATTATATATCCATGTGGTTGTGGGGTAAAAATCATGCAAATATTTGTATTGTAAGAATATTTGAGTTTAGTTATATAATGCGCATTGAAATTTATATATGAAACAGCTAAATGAAAAATGTAAGATATCGCACATAATTCTATAAAATATTTACGAAGTTTGGGATACTTGGGAAATATTGATATTTAAAGTGGCTCTATTAAAAAAACTGGTTTGCGGATTCTGCGCTTGTAAAATCTTATCAATTATCAAAGCTTACCAAATGATTGCAGAGTTGCTAATATTTTTATGATAACAGTATTCAAACTTTCCACCACTAAGTGAAATAATCAAAGGTGTGTACATAACCATATGCGTTTGTATGTACATCTAGTCAATGAACTTATGTGCTCGCCGTATTTCAGCGCAACCATACATGGTGGACCTACATTAATTACAAATGACCCGTTACAAACAATAAATAATTGTATTAATTGTATAATAAATGTTCATCTATGGAAACCACATAATGCCAATACGTCATATAAAATATCTTTGTGCCAATTATGCTAGCTATAAGCCTTAAAGTGCTTTAAATCTGCGAAGTGTTTATAAAAATACATTAGGTAAATTAAATTTAAATAAAGAAGTATGTAAGGCCTGTAGCTGAACATTTATACTCTCACAATGTGAAAGGATCAAAGGAGCGGAAACACTTTCAGGTGCTGGCAAAACTTTACATTAAAAAATTTTGCGTAAAAATTCATTATTCATTGTTCGACGAAACCGTGAATGGATTACAATTATATTTAGTATCTTATTAACTTATATTACAGGTCATAGACTCACGTACCGTCTATACTATGTTTTACCTCGTTTCCGAGATATTTATATTAAAATTAACCAAATTAACACAAATTGGATCGCATAAACGATATAGGCAACAAAAGCGGTTTTATTGAATACATTAGGTATGTGAGGGAAAACTGAACCAGAGAAACGGAAATCATTATATTAGGAATACGGCTTAGACTATGGCCTAGACCGATTTCTTTCATATTTAGCGCCAAACTACGTTGCGTTTAAGAAAATATTTCCACTAAATTTCAATAAAATATCACATACATTGACCAACATAAGCGGTTTAAAGTCAGCTGGAAACTCGGGAATCATTACATCGGGTATATTTAGGCTGGTTGAAGGTCTGGACCGATTGCATTAACTTTTATCATTACTCAAGTAATTTTACGAAGATAGCTCACACACTGACCGACCTTTATGTCGGAAGTCTGCTAGAATAACGAATTATATGTAGTACATGGAGACTGGGGTATTCGTTAAGTTAGTACACGTTCACTAATACACACTCACTAATACAGCTAATGTAGCTTATATATTGACCAATATACACCGTATAAAGCCAACCGGTTGCTTGAAATTCTTATATTAAATATATGGAGGCTAGGGGAAGACAAGGGTACATAATTATTATGAAACGGTACTCCTTGAATTTCATTAAGATATCTTAAGATAAGAGAGATAGAACAATATAGAATTTAAAACTGCGATGTATGGAAAGTAGACGTGGTTGCACTCCGATATCCCCCTGTCTTTCGGATCTGTCTTTCGGATGATTTGATTTTCACACAGTAATATTACGATGCAAATATAATGTTATTTACAAAATTTGGTTGAAATTGGTGTAATATTTCTTGAGATATAGGATTTCACCTAACGGTGGGCGGTGCCATACACATTGTTCTATTTTTGCACCGATTCTTTTGAAGTAATCGGTTCTCCTAAGTATTATCTTTTCTGTCAAATTTAATGTATCTAACGTATTTATTTAGTTAGTTAACAAACTTTAAATAGTTTTCAACATAACCGTTATATGGGGAGATGGATTTCACTTATTTTCGCACTGTTTGAGGAAGTGCTGGAAAGATTTGTCCCCAATAAATTTGGCGGCTGTAGATTAAGTGTTTTGTGAGATACGTACATTAAACCTAGGGGGCGGAACAATTTCAATTTTAAAAAAAAATTTCAACCCGCAGATACCCCTCACTACTGTGTTTCTCTTTATCAAATCCCAGTTTCATATCTTATTTGGGAGTTAAGTTATAGCATTTCATAAGTTTTGTTTAACGTTTAAATAATTTTATAATCACATTCTTTTATTGCGAAATTATATTAATTAAGTAATTACTTACTACTTTAATTACTTGACTTTAAGTACTAATTAATGTTTCAACGTGGTATTTTGTCACAGCAATTTTAGCATGTAACGCTATATAGAAGAAAATTACTTGAGGCAATACTTAAATTACGTATGAAAGGTTTTATGTGGATATAACAATGTGTTGGCATGTTCTTAAAACTAGCAAAATATGTTAAATAGCTCTATAATTTTGCTTGCCCCCTGAAATGAAGAAGCTCATTTCCAATAAACTAGCTTTTAAGTTTCCATTATGAAATATAATCGAAAGAAACAAAGAATAAAAGTTATCTCAATAGGAGCCTTCTTGATATTAGGAATATGTTTCGTCAGCTTTAGCTTTCCCCTCAACAGAGAATGAAAACATATATGTGGTGTTATTTTCAAAAGCTGTTCTATTATAAACTAAAATCTAAAAAGTGAGTGAGTTTATTTAACAACTTGAACCGATAACGACGGTCAACAGTTCGGAAAATGTTCTAGAAAACTTATAAGTCCCTCCATTTTTTGAACAATATCAAGCTCAACGAAATATTTAGTAAAGAAGTAAGCTTGTATTTCGATGAGGTTAGTTATTTTTTAAAGTCTGTAAAAAAAAACTTGTACAGGTTTTGAATTAAACTAATTAGTAAGCAATGCTTTTTAAATGGGGACTCAAATAAGTTCTGCAATAAATTTCAAGACTTTCAAACACATAAGTGTGTACCTCCACAATAATTGGAGATTATTAAGATAAATTATTTCGAAAAACAAGAAATTCTAGTCTTCTGTTGAGACTCATTAATGTTTTTAAATTTAAACCGTTTCCTTCAGATACAAATATATATGTCTTCTATTAGAATCCTTGTATTGGTAAAAACTGCAGAAACAGTATATATATACAACTGTGAAATTTTCAGAATTTGGATAGATCATCGAATCTCTTCTAATCAAAACTTAAATGTTCTGCTGTCCAATCCATGTAAAGAATGATCCGACGGTAGCACCACTACCATGGAATTGCAATCCTTCATAAGGCATACATTAAATACCATTCATCTTCTCAGTGGTAGAAATGCGGTAAAAACGATAGGTGAATGAATGTGTGGGTGTTTGTTTTTTAAGGTAAGTACGTGAATAGGTTAATGTGACTAAAGTTTTATTGCATATGAATTAAACTTACTACTAAAGTATCGCTGACTGTGCTATTATACTTCCTCAAGGTTTACGAAAAATTATAAATGTTGCAATACTAATAGGGATTGGAACCATTGTAATTGACAAAGACTTAATAAAATGGTAAGAATATTGATGAATAGCGAGAAACTGTCCAACAAGATCATCACTAGGCCTTCCGAGTAGATAATAGATTACAGACAATAGATTACAACTCAATAATTACCGACAACGTCAACACAGGCATTCAGAATTTGTACTAAAATATTTAGAAACCCATTTAAAAAGCCAAAGCTACTCAAGAGACTACTTCTTCAATGTTGATTTTTGTTATATTGTAAATTCTTATCCAACTTATCAACCCATAGGCTAGATAAACGAAATTACAGCAAAATTTTTTTTAAATCATATTTCGAATTAGTTATTTTGTATAACCCTGTATTTTCAGAATCATTCTCAACTGCAGATGCTTATGTGAATGTTTTTTGTATTTTGTTGACCACTTAGGCATGAGTGCACTTCGCGGATATTATGCATGTAGCACTTAGAATATTTATGAGTTTGTAAGCACTACAAAGCATTCACGTTTACACACATACAAGTGCAAGTGTAGTTGTTTGCATACATAGGGAAAATAGAGAAGAAAATAAGATGCTTTTGTGAATATTAGTGGTATTTGGAATAGAATTGTATATTTCAACCCACTGTAAGATATTTTCATTATGATATGTGTGCCCACTTTTGCAAATTAATATTAAAATTTTACAATATAGGGTCAAGCAATTTCAACAATATGCCTTATACAAATAAGCATTGTAGAAATATCTGTGTACCAATATAATCCAAATAACATCTTGAAATCAGGAAGAAATATTTAAAATCATTGCTTAGCCTTTTCATATTATTGTTTTTACTATATCGCAACCAAAACTTCATATCTAAACTTAATTCTTAACAAGAAAGGTATGGCTAAGTTCGGGTGTAACCGAACAATTTATACTCTCGCAAGGTGCAGGGATCAGGGTGGGTAAAGGTTTTCAGGTGCTGGCATAACTTTATATTAAAAAATGTTGCGGAAGAATTCAACATTCATTATTCGATGAAATTGTCAATGGATTGCAGTCATATTTGGTATCTTATTAACTTATATTACAGGCCATAGACTCATGTACTTTCATTACTATATCTAGCTTCGTGTCCGATATATTTATATTAAAATCTACCAAATTAACTCAAGTAAGATATGTGCGATATAATGTCAACCAAAGTGGCTTAATTGAATATATTAGATATATGAGGAAAAAATCAACCAGAGAAAAGCAAATCATTTTATTAGGGGTAAGCGGCTTAGACCATGGTCTAGACCGATTTATTTCATATTTAGTGCGAATTCACATTGTGTTTAAGAAAACATATCCACTCAATATCAATAAAATATCACACATATTGACCAACATAAATGGTTTAAAGTCAGATGCAATGTCGGGAATTCTTATATCGCTCCTTTTTGGGATGGAGGAAGATCTGCACTGATCACATTAACTCTTTTCATTATTCATGTATGTTAGGGATGATGTTTTCACCTAAGTTTGTGAAGGTAACTCACACAGTGGCCGACATATTCGCCATAAAGTCTGGTAGAATAGCGAAAATCATTATATGTAGTATATGGGAGCTGGGATAATTCGTAGACCGATTCACACATTTTCGGCATTAAACTATGGTTTATCCACTATTACACGTTCACTTAATTTTGTTAAGATATCTTACATATGGACCGAAAAATATGGTATAAAGTTTACCCGGAGGCTAACATCTAATCCCCCAGATGGAGGCACTGAGGTCCATATATGGGGGTATGTTATTCACCGATTGGAAAAGTTGAGTTGAAAAGCATGAGATGGTGCTCAAAGTGCCACCCCCATCACCAAAACTTTACATTGCATTCCTATGCAATCCTTTCATATCAAATTTCCAATAAGATTTGCTGTTTCTGACGTGTTGCTTCAGCGCGTTAACGCTCTTTTAGAAGTTTTCAACATAGCCTTTGTATTGGAGGTGGGTATGGTTATTGTCTTATTTCACTCATTTTCTCAGTATATGAGGAGATACTCAAAGAACTTATTCGGAGCAATTTTTATTGATATAGCTTTAACGGTTTTCGAGATATATAAATTAAACCTATTGGGGGGCGGGGCCATACCCACTTTTACAAAAAGTTTTTCCCACATATGCCCCACCCTACAAAGGAGGAGAGAGGAGAGGATCCTCTGTACCAAATAACACGTTTATATCTTAATTTGTTGCTTAGTTATAGCACTTTATCTGTTTTCGATTAATGGCGTTTTGCGGGCGTGGCAGGTGTCCAATTACGCCCATCTGCAATACTAACCGTCCTGACAAGGTGACAAAGAACACGTGTACCGAGCTTCATCAAAATATCTTACTTTCTACCCAAGTTATCGCTTGCACGGGTGGACAGACGAACAGACGGACGGATGGACGGACAGACACTCACTCGGATTTCCCCTCGTTTTTTCATCCTGATCATTTATATATATATATGTCAATATATAATTCGATTTGTTTTAGGTGTTGCAAACAACCGTTAGGTGAACTAAACTCTCTAGCAACATGTTGCGAGAGTATAATAATAATAAAAATATCCTTGGCGTTAGAGATAATAATTTTAAATTTTTTTTGAGCATTCATTCAAGAATATATTCACTAATATAAGCATAAATAAATGCTTATTAAAAATGCTTTGCATTACAATACTTTGTTCAATAGTCTTTTTTTTTGTTTAATATGAAATATATATTTCAATCGAAGTTACATTTCTTAGTTTTAAGTATTGTTGTAACATAAACAAAAAATTCAGCTCAGAAGTAAATACGAAGGTACGAATGCACTGTTTGCTTATTTTTTATAAACAGTCAAAGTAAAATAATTTAATATAATCCTGCAGCACGAAAATACTGTTCATTAGCAACGCTTGTTGTAGGTACAGATAGATATTTTTGTTCAATTTCCTCTAAGAACAAATAGGAGCTTTGGTGTCAATGTTCGAAAATATTACTATCCCGAGAAATGATTGGTTTAGAAAGATATGAATCATACTGTGTTTTAAAAGCTGAACAACCAATTGCACCTCTTGCGTTGGCATATCGCAGTCGTAAGAGTCCCAAAGCTTATCATTGTGGACACATTTCGAGAGGTTAGTTGGTGGTATAGCTCTTTTTCGATTATCATGTGTTTAAATCAGTTTGTGTTTAAATCGAGGATACAGTACCGTAGAAACGTAAAGGCAAAACACACAATTATAGCATTGAAATTTCTAATCCATCATCATAGGTACGTTCTAGTTTTTCTTCAAACATCGGAAATCCTCAGGTACTTGATAAAAAGGCTTTGATAGGTCAATTACATTGCAAATGGTTTCTCTTCCGCTCGCTGTCCGAAATTCACATGTAATAAGCGATTTAGCATATTACTAAATAAGCCAACCGAAAGTTTGAAATTTATATTAGGTATATGAAGGATGGGTGTATTATTGATCCGATTCAATTAAATTCTGGGATATCGACATACTATTAGCAGGAAAAGATGCTGTATGAGTTCGAAAATTTTTTTGCGAAGTATTTTGGGTCATGGGGGAAGTATTTACCCGATTTTTCCCATTCTTGGCATAAGGATATAAAATTCTCAGGAAAAGATTTCCTTTGAAATTCAACAATAAATCTCTCAGATTAACCGATATTCTCGATGTAAAGTCAGCTTTAGATACTGGGTCCACATATTCGAAATCTGGGGCCTTGAAAAGTTATATTAAATTTTCAACAATTTTTAGACTTGAGAGACACTGGAGATGGCATACCTTAAAGGTGTAAAATCTTGCACTGATATCTTCATTGGTAATTGATTTATATACTGTAAAAATAAAGAACCATGAGGAATTTAAAATTGTTATATATGGGAAGTAGGCGTGGTTTGATTTCGATTTCACTAATTTTCAGGCTACAATATATAGGTGAAAATAATATGTCACGCACCAAATTTGGTTGAAATTGGTAAAATAGTTCCTGAGATATAGGATTTCACCTAATGGTGGGCGGTGACAAACCTATTGTCCAATTTTTACACCAATTTCTTTGTAAGTCTTGGGTAACATCTTGGCTGTGAAATTTAATGCTTCTCACGTATTTATTCAACGAGTTTGTGCACTTCTGGTAGTTTTGAATATAAATTTGGAGTGGGAGGTGAGCGTGGTTGCAATGCGATTTCACTCAATTTCCCAGATACAGTTCCAGTGATTTAGGAGATGTATATATTAAACCTATTCGGGACGCAATAGGAGGGCGCAACAATTTCTTTTTAACTTTTAAACCAAAGTTGCCCTCCCTACTGCGATTCTCTGTACCAAATTACAGGTTTGTATCTTAATTCCTCTTAATCTTAATTATAGCACTTTATAAATTTTGGTTTAGCGTTTGTGGGCGTGGCGGTGTTCGAATTCTGCAACACCAAATTTCTTATAGTGCCAAAAAACATGTGTATAAAGTTTCGTCAAAATATTTTAATTTTTATTCAAATTATCCCTTGCAGGCGCGGACGGACGGATTGACAGACAGTTACCCGGAAGACAGGGGAATAATTATAAAGAAGTATGGAGCATATTCATTATAGGCGACTTCAGATGAATTAATATTTTAAATTTTAAAATAATTCAAAAAGTTAAAAACAAAAACCTGTAATGGCATCCCAGTAGTCTTCGATTCGAAGGCGGCTTTAAATTTGTAGAATCAAACTGCGTAGATTCAAACTGTAGAACAACATAAAGGTGTATATTAATAGATGAAGATTATAAGTACAGATGAAAATTATAAACGCATAAATATTTTAATTGTTACTTGCAAACAGTTCATTCAAATTACGGTGCAGTTACGGTGCTGTTTGAATGAAAATAAAATATTAGCATGCAAATTAGTTCGCAACTTCTTAAATAAAATATATTACATATTATGTATCGTATTTTAGTTGATTATTATTATTTTTGAACTTGATAGCTGTGTTTTAAATTGACAATTAGTTACTCAAGAATAAGAAAAATTAAAATCCTCGACTATCGACAAAAAGTGTATTATTATTTAGTTTACACAGACTCCGAAATCATGAATTCTTAATTTTATAAAAACACTTACAGAATGTTGAAATAACAAATATTAACAATGAATATATGAGAGAACAAAGGAAAATTTTTATTCTTGACTGCTGTGGAAAAATATGGGCAATAAAAGCGGAAATTCCTTGACGATGACAATGGATAGGCTTTAACATTATCCCAGAGGTGATGCAAAAATCAATGAGAAAATGGCAAAAAACTAACGAATTATGATTATGGGGTGACGATGGTCGCCCTCCCAGGCAGCAACTAGAATCAGTCACTATAATATTCTGAGACCCACCACAAAGTTGGCTCGGAAGCATTCGCGTTGGCCTGAAAATCCTTTTTAAGACTCTGCCTGATGGCTTCATCGTTTCACAATGAATTTTGCGGGTTCAATCATCTCAGCGGTGGCACTGCTGGCAGACTGCATGGACATATGCAATGAGGCTTACAAACTTATCTTTGTGGCATTCTCTATGCGATAATTCAAAAGATTTTCATCTGTCAACATCACCATCACCGCGAACCTTTGACTTTGTTCAACCAAGTCAGCTCATCAACATGGATACTGCCCAGCATAGTACACAACACACATGTGTATATTTGTTTATATGCCTGAAGTTGTATTTATTTATATCTTGAAATTTCTGCGCTCGTATTAGGGGTGAAAATGGACAACTATCCTTGAGAGAAATTATTTCAAAAGTCTTATTCGCTTTGTCTGTGTGTTGTTGTTTCAGCCACCCGTCATCTCTTTCATGGCAACTGGAATGGAAATGAATGTGACTGCTTCAGTAGTTTTTTCCACTTTTAATTTAAAATGGCTGCACTCGTAACTCATTTTTATGTTCCTACCATCCCTCGATTTCAAACTTGTTTTGTGTTATATTTTTAGGATTCATGAACATCCTTATTCACACATGTAGCTGAGGCTATAGGGGTTGTTCTTTCATTTTCGTTTGGTATACTTTTTTTCGTTTAGATCTTATAAGCCGCGACCCATTTATCATTTTTATGCCTACTTACTACTTATATTTACGCAAGTGTGTAAAATAATGATGAAAGTGTGTTTTGTCTAGTTGGGTATGATAGCAATCAGTTCTCTATAGCCGAGGCCTTCTTGGGTTTTGTAAGGTTAGTTCGATATCAAATTCTCTTCACTTAAGTCAAACTGAATACATGAAAATATTTTTAAATGTGTATTTCAGAATTTATAATATACGATGTCATTTTGTGGGGAAAAAATGGAAAAGAACAAAATACAATACACACAGAAATGAACTATTATTAGTGGTTACTCTTTAATATGTGTAGAACTATAAATGTGTACGCATTTGAGATGTGATTTATTTTGTCTAATTATCAGAAAATACAAACTTCTTTTTTAAGATTTTATGAATTTTGATTATTTCACTTTCATTGAAAAATTGTCCTTTGATTTTGTAAGTATCACGACTTTTACAGGAAGGGATTTGTACCGCATTATGTTATATATGTATGTTAATTTTTTTATGAACTTAAAGCTTAACACTTGATAAAATGGCATACCTTTTATGTGAAATATGTTATCCAATAATCTTAGATATAAAAATTATTCCCATTCATTTTTTTAAATCTATAAAACTACAGGAGATCGAAAGTATGTTTCTGTGAGCAGCATCCATTCTGAGTTCTTAGAAGTAAAAATTCTCAACATATTCAATGGACTAAACACGATTGATAGAATCAGGACAGCAAAATGGAAGACATCGGTTTATACTCTAAAAGATAACTTAGCGAAACAAATATCTTTTGTTACGAATTGATGAACATATATATACATATATACCTGTCATCACTGTTCATTGAGTCCTTTAGCTCAGACTCCTCTAGCGACCAATTGTAAATAACCTATGTTATATATGTATATAATATATGCCAATATTTTGTATATCTCTAACTTAACATTGGGGCTAGTTTATGCCAAATAATTTATTTATCAAGCTTTTACAGGAACTATTGGCAGAAATCGCGCAAGAGTAAGATGGGAAGAGTGAAAAATACAGAAAGAAATAAAATGCGCATTATGACCGAGAAAGGTGTGAAATCTAATTAATTCATGCTATAGCATTATAGTGATGTTTTCATTATCCCTAAGACAATAAAGCATTCACTTAACCTTCACCTTCATACTCATAAGCCACAGGAATCGTACTGGGTATTATTAGATTCATTGTTATACCTCATTCATCCCTGTGTCTAAATAAACATAGCAGTTGTCATTTTTATATATATACATAAATGGATATATGAAATTTATGCATCCGTTGGTTTCCAGCATGGCAGTTGTATGTTTTATTAAGCATGTTTCTACTGAAAGTTAAATTATACTCATTTTACGTTCATTGGAGGGAAGCGTTCAGCTCGCACATACATGCTTGCTGGTTTGGCATTAAACGTGAAATAATGCGCCTTTACCATATAAACTTATGCCGTTGTGATCTTCTCCGTAAAGTCGTAAAATTAGAAACACTTTGAATTAAATTCACATCAAATTCTTTTCGACCGTTTCTAATTGTAAATACACGCATATACAATTGAGTACTTGCATTTTTATTCTTTCTCCTCAGTAATATTAAGATGTTCATTTACTCACATTGGCATACAACTATAAAAGATATAAACAATTATAAGTGCAAGTGAGAGTGTGCTTCTTATTCTGTAAAATTTTCGGAATAAGAATAGCATCTTTGTTCACCGCGTCATATAGCCAGTATGTATAATATACGACTAAAATATCAATTGGGTGTCCAATAACCTGATCATCAATAATGAATCATCAAATACATAAAATAATCAGCAACGACAGATGCAAACGGTTCCCAATAACAATCCATAACAATCTAGCCTTGTTGATCAGAGAGGTCCGTCCAGCTGAGCCAGACGTCAGCTGTCTATTATCCAACACATATACATATTCAAATAATCGCTAGGATGTGGAAAATGTTGTTTTCTACATTCATTGTTTTCAGTGCTGTAATAATCCACCTAACTTCGTGTTAGGTAACGTGTTGATTGTAGAAGCGTCATACATAGGAGCATAGTTCTTAATATCTTCAAGTCTCCAAGTCTTCAAAAAATCATATCTCACAAAATACCTAGGCGAATAGAAAACTGGTTGTTAATATTTTCATTATTCATAACCCGTCTGCACGCCCAAAAAAAGTTGATATATGTCTGTATTTTCCCTAACCTCCATGTATTGAATATGACGGTATTCATCTTTCTAGTTGACTTGGTACCATATACATATATCAATTAATATGTGATGTATATGTGGATTTTCTAGACAACCAAAATGGATAAATTTGGTTGGGATCTCCCCCAAAGTCCCCCTCATCTCGCCCCAAGTCGCTAATTTTATCATTTTCATTATGAGCATAACACAATATGATGCAAAAAATAGGCGACATCGGATTCTACATTTATATATCAACTATGTACACCGAACATAACAGCAAGTGAGGGAGATAAATACAATAACTCTCACTTAGAGTTATGTGATTTAATAACAAAAGTACATAAGTCGCCAAATACTAATATGATTGATATAGTGATTTTTGTTATTCATATTATATTTGTATTTTAATATTATTTTGTTTTTCCGATGTAAAAGATTCCGAGATATATATATTAAACATATTGAGAGGCGAGACCATACCCACTTTTACAAAAAATTTCGACCACATATGCCCACCTTACTAAGATCCTCTGTACCAAATAGCACGTTTATATCTTAATTTGTTGCTTAGTTATAGCACTTTATCTGTTTTCGATGAATGAAATTTTTTGGGCATGGTAAATGCGCGATTACGTCCATGTGCAATACCAACCTTTTTAAGGTGACGAAGAACACGTGTACCAAGTTTTATCAAGATATCTTAATTTTTATTAAAGTGCTCACTTGCGTGGCCGGACGGACAGACAGTCACTCGGATTTCAACTGTTCTCTTCATCCTGATCATTTATATATATTATATCATTATATATATATGTCTATATCTAACTCAATTAGTTTCAGGTATTATAAACAACCGTTATGTGAACAAAACTAATATACTCACTAGGAACATGTTGCGAGAGTATAACAAAAACCAGAAACCTCGCAATAAAATGGAGAAATTGTTCTCATTCTGTGCAGTTCAATTCTTCAAGAACTTATCTTTTTTCAAATGTTTTGGAAGCTTATTGAGTAAGATCTCATACAGTTTGTTTATTTTAACACAAAAGAACATCATTATCTGAAATGTTCTGAATTCAACTTAGAACTTAGAACTTATAATATAATTAACCGTGTTGGAAGAGAAAATTGCTACGAATTAATGCATGAATGAGGCAGACCATGGGAGCTTAATAATTGCGATCAATCAAAAATATTTGAAAAGATTAAGAATAATACCAAAAACGTTTGATACATTGGTATTTGTCTTCGAAGACGATTGTAGAACGACTGCGTGCTCTTCTAAAGGTGTTGGTGATCTGCGTTTTTTCAATGATCTGGAGACGAAGGAGTAATGCATGGCCATTTTAACAAAGAAGTGGCCATAAGCGCAATTCAATTTCGGTTTGTTGATGCCTTGACTCAAAAAAACTTAAATACAAATTGTGTCAGAACATTTTCAGTATAGCTCATTCATTTGAAGCGTAAACAACAATACTTTTTTCCAGTCAAATATATCGAACTTTGTGCCTGAAAAAGTGTTTTTTCGGGCAGTTCTTCTGCTTTTCTTTAATATAAAGAAAATCTCAGACGAAAGTTATCGTATTTTGGTAGAGGTTTATGGTGAACATGTTTTAGCTGAGCGAGCTGAGCTCCTGGGAGGCCAAAGAAGTTTGAAGATGAGGAACTGGAAGCAATACTCGATTAAGATTGTTGATAAACAAAAAAAGAGCTCGCAAAATCTTTATAAGTCACTCAAGCAGCAATTTCAAAACGTTTAAAGGCAGCTGGTTCAAAAGCAAGGAAATTGGGTAGCATATGAAGAGACGTTGAGAGACGATTTTGCAAGTCAGAAATGGTGCTTGAACGCTACAAAAATAAGTCGTTTTTGCATCGATTTGTGACTGGTGATGAAAAATGGATCCATTACGACAACCCTAAACACAAAAAATCATATGTGAAACGGGATTTTCCATTACTTTAAAGAGAAGGAATCAGAAGGAATTTAAAATTGTGCTATACGGGAAGTAGGTGTGGTTATCATACGAGTTCACCCATTTTTACGCCGTGATATTAGGGAGATCATATGATGCATAAAAATAGTTGGATTTTCGAATAGTTCCTGAGATGTAGCATTTAAGTTATAAGTGGACGATGTCAAACCTATTGTCCAACTTTTACACCGATTTCCATACACTCCCACCTTACCATCTTTACAATGAATTTTAATGCCACTGACGTGTTTCTTTAATGAGTTATCTCTCAGTAGTTCTTTAGTAGTTCTCAACATAACCTTTATATGGGCATGGGCATATCATACGATTTCACCGATTTTCGCACAATTTTAGTAGTTTTTCAAATAAACGTTATTTGAGCAGTGGGCAGTGGTTATTATCTGATATCACATATTTTCTTACTGTTTGAAGATATGTTGAAAGGATTTATCCTCAGCAAGTTTAATCGATATAGCTTGAGATATATACATTAAACCTATTATGGGCGGAACACCTCCCACTTTTTAATAGAATTTAAACAACAGATGCCCCTCTTTATTGTGGTGCAATTTTCGAAATTATAGTTTTTTACATTAATTTTTGGCTATATTAAAGGTTATATTATAATCTTTTGCAGTTTTTTGATTAACGGTGTTTTGTGGAAGTTTTTCGACTACGGGAACAAAAAGAAGTCGGGCGGACCTAATCTTTCCCCTAGAATGTAGTTTTGCCCTCCTTCAGGTAGGTGATGTAGCTCACACCTTGTGAATACCAGAAACCGGTAGCCAACACCTTTACGGGCGATAGGAAAATCTCCTTCAAAGCAGATTCAATGGGGTAAGTCCACTGTTTCGACCTTTCATTGTTCCCTGGTGTATGTCAGCGGATCCACGTTCCGTTAACGGTCACTAAACGATACGGAAACTCCTTCGGATTGCGCTTAGATAGAGCGTCGAACACACAATCCGCGGTATCCACATCGCGATAAAAAGCCGAAGTGCGTCCACGTTGAAACTCGTTAAACCAATTTTTGCCGATCTCCATCTAAGAAATAGAGTTACCGTATTTGTGGTCTAAGCGCTCTTTGATTTCACTGAGCGAATTCTCTTCCAAATACAATGAACGAACCACTGACCGATGTTGCCTTTTTTCCATTTTTCTAAAATTCGCGGACATTCCCGCTACCACACGAAGTCAAAGAAAAACTACCAGTCTGATTAGGCCGAATTTTTGACAATAGCCGTCTACGAGAAAGTACTACGCGATACTAAAAGTTTCTTGTCTTAGCAACGAAATGCTGCGGGGAGTATTTAACGTAAATATAATGCTGCTATTTATATCAGCCGTCTAACCTGTTTCTATATCAACGATTTTTCTTTGAATAATGTAATTGAAGAAATATGAAAATATTAATGTTATTTGCCGTCATGTTTCACACACGAATCAGGGCAAATTGATACCTCAATTCAAACAAAATTGTTTGAATGTTATGTTATCTGGAATCACTTTCTTTATTTCGTGAACATCGATGACTTAAGGAATTTTTTATGTTAACTTAGAATAACAGTTAGAATAAATATTGCGTACAAGTCAAGTCAAGCAAGACCACAACCGTTTATTCCTTCAAACTAACGATTCACCACTCTATCCAGTGAGCTCTAGAACTCAACTGTCAGTATCAGGCGATGTTATAAGATGCATAAAGAGCTCTACAATTCCCCGTTATTGCTGATTTCATCAAAGCAGTGAACACCAACTCATTTAACATAAAGAATACAAAATTATAGTACCTCAAAGACCGAAAAGGCCTTTTGAAGCAAAGTTAGAAACGCAACTATTAATATTTTTATTTGTTATGAAAACTTTTAACCGAAAAGAAATATATTTGCGCTGTATGTGTATTGGAATATCTATGTATTTAAGATATTCCTTCCTTGTTCATTGAATTTAAAATATTTATTTGTCGAATAATTGCTTGAGCTGTAAGTAAGATAGGAGCAAGAGATGGGAGGCTAAAAAGGGTAGAATTGAAATTAATAACAATGGAGTAAAAATAATCTTAAATTATTTCATTTTTACTTTTTGAGGCGTTTCGTTGAAATCCTTTGTGAACAAATTTTTCCCCACACTTTTAAGAATAAAAATTTAATCCACTGGTGAGGTTGTTTTAATAATACAAAAAACAAAATTGTGAATTACTTATATAACTACATATATACACATTTAGAGAATTCGAACTCCATCTACTTTATATTATTTCGTTTCTAACATTACAATTCTTCCCTTCCTATCTTTCCATAGGCTGAATTTCAATAAAAATACCAAAAACTAGTTCTATAGTAAATGAAAAGAATAACATTAATCTGAAATATGCATACATTCAGTTATAAGTTTGTATGAATAAGAGGAAAAGAGACCAACTATATGGGGAACTTTCCAACCGCGCCACTCATGCAATGAAGCGTAAACTGGCAGGCAAACTAGAAAAACAAAAATTGGAAAACCGATGTTAGGAAGTGAGGAGCTCGTTGGAATTTGATGAATCCACCAAACACAAAGCAAAATACAAACAGTAGTATGAAAAATATAATCACCACGCAACCAGCGACTTTGAGCGCGAGAGGGAGTGTATTCATTTCTCGCCCAAATCCATTTCGTGTGTATCCCTCAAAATATTGTTTATTTGTATTGTGCAGTCTTTTGATGAAGTGTTGAATGTCTACATTTCTTTCATGTTTATAAGTAGATATGTACGAACGTAGATATGTATGACTTTTTCATGTGACCGTTTGCAGTGCGTTGCCGCTCCCTCATTCGACATTCGTCATTCGTTCACTAGGTGCTTTGGGTTTTTTCAGGCGCAGTTCGTTTGCGGCCATTACAAGTTCAGCCTCTTAGCAGCACAGACAAGTTTCTCGCAAAACAAACAGCTTAGCTTAGGCTTAGCAGCAGCAGTCACGAAATGGATTTCCAATTCAATTATTTTCAAAATAATGATATAAAATGAGCCTGTGTGAAGCAGAGTGACATTTCAACATTTAACATAAAATTATTCCGTAAAATACTCGTAAAAAGAAAAGATCCGTTGCTATAATCGAATATAGATGTGAACGTTTAAAGTGAATGTACATTCAGATAATTTTATTATATTTTTTTATAGAAAAATCCAAAAAATCAAAAAAAAATAAATAAAAATTTTATTTCAGATTTTAATTAAAATAAAAATGATTTTAATGAAATAAAATCAGATTTTATAATATTCGATCAACTCTCTATTAACGTGTTTTATCAAAGTAAATAGGTGGATTTTACGTGGCCTACAGAAATTTCCCTTTATGTATCCATGTCAGAAACAGCGGAACAATTTGTACCGTAAAGGAAAGAATAACTTTAACCTCGGAAGATAATGTCTCTGACTTCGAAACCGCTTGCCATTTCCTTTCTAACATACACCCAGAGCCAGTGGTTGCCATTTACATTCCAAGGGACTTATGTTCCACTTGCATATGCATTTGGATTAAACTACTCGGTGCAGTTTGAGAGCTGCTGCACTAACTACGGGCAGGTTTTGAACTTCGCTAGGCTACCGACGAGATTATATTTCGTTTTGTTGTAAGCCAGGCGTGTTGATAATATATCACTACGCTGATACATGAGGGTGCACATACATAAATATAATTATATTATAGCAGCTACTTTCTGTAGAGAATGGCCTTATTTTAACTATATTTTTACATTATGCCCGGAAAAAATTATACTTTTTTCATATCGGGTAACTAATGCAATACCGCATACTAATGCAACAATCGGGTAATACTAAAGCAAAAACATTAATTTCTTAAAAAGCGATATTTAAACTACTTACTATTAAACCGATTTAACTTTAGTTATCTACAGTACAAGTACAAATAATGGTAACTAGCCAGCAGCATACATTTGTGTTGTGATTTCGCTTATAAAATTCCGCAATCCGATGTCTTAATTTTATTGAAGATCTGTTAAGAGATTGTTGTTGTTAAGAGACTAAAAATTTTACAATAACATTAATATTTTTATTTCATATTCAATAATTGTTTTAGTAATATATTTAGGGCTTACGAAATATCTAAGGAATGTACGCGGAAATAGGTTGTCTTCATCTTTGTCAATGCCTATGATTAGCTCCGCTCCGTTACCAAAAAATGTATGTGGGTAACTTATTCAAGTAAAGTTACACTCGCTTACTACCTATCTATGTTTGATTTATATCAGTTGTTTGTTCGACTTGTTATTTTGCAAGGTTGTGCGATTCGAACAAATTTAGGTACACAAATATTAAAAATCATATATTAAGTAAAATTGCCATCTTTTCATGTATATACTCGTATTTTCCCACAAAGGAATCACAACTTGCTTGTGGTTTGAATGCATTTTGGTTATTTGCATTCGAAATGCATACATATCTATCTATATATTGTGTCACTATACCAAAAGGCTTTCAACAAAACTCTGGACCTGTTTTTATTCATGATACGTCGCTTTATTTTACTTCCAATACTATACCATGATGAATAATATTCCTGATCTTCTTTGAAGATGCCTCTTTAAAACAATAATCTCCAAATGACTTGAATCTTAGCAATCCAGATTTTAAACACATATGTATTTTTGATAGTCCGCTTTGGTTTTTCGTATTTTGACAATTTTATATATATATGCACTTTTAAAATGATGAATCATTCAAGCTTTTAATTAGCAAAAAACTGTTGTGAAATATCTATTGAAGCGGAAGCGGAAGCAGAAGACGTGAACTCACACCGATATGTTGGTTTTATCCTTCTCCTCCTGGGCAAGAAATGAGGCTTCAAAGTTCTCGACCACAAATAACCTGCTCCGCCTTAGACTTAATAGATAAGAGTGTTTGGTTTAACGGAGATGTTGGAAATTCGAGAATTGTTTTGATTACTCACAGTATGTGTCACTAGAAGTCAGATTTTCAGCAGATTTTTCGAATATATAGTTCGGTGTTTTAACAAAAGGAATAAATATCCAGAATTATGAAAAACCCACATAGTCACTTAGGACAAACTTACAAGAAACTCATAAAAACAAACCTGAATAAGTTTTCTAACTATTGCTCGTAATCATAATCCAACACAAAATCATACTTTTTGTTATGGTTTTAGCTAGATTAGGAAGAAGTCGAGTTACATATAACTTTAATATATTAGTTAAGCCCTATGTAGAAGAAATTAATTTATTCGATGTTCTCCCACCGTAAGCTAAATTTTAGTAATTTAAACTAAGATCTTATCATTGTGATATTAAAATGCAAGATTAAATTCCCTACATTTTAATTTACAACTCATTCCATGATCAGGTATATAAACTTCAACTTTATGTAAAGAAGATCAATAATTTTAAAACAAGAAAAAAAGAGCTAAGGGCTTCGGGTGTAACCGAACATTTTAAAATCTCGCAAATTGCAAAGATCAAAGGCAAAGGGGGAAATACTTTCAGGCGTTGGCAAAACTTTATATTAAACAAGTAAGAAAGTTCTATGTAAATGGATTGCAATCATATTTAGCATCGTATTAACTTTTTTCTTAGGTCATGCACTCATAAAGTCAATCTACCGAAGACAAATCATCTATATTAATGATATTAGTGCTCTCGGAGGGTACAACCGCCGGGCCGCAACTAGAGAGAACTTACATACAGATGAAAACTCAACCAAAGGGACAAAATTTAATATATTTGGGTATATGAGGAAAAAGTAAACCAGAAAGACCGAAACCATTATAATAGGAGTATGGTGGCTAGAACAAGGTCTAGACCAATTTCACTTATATTCAGCGCTAAACCACATTATGGTTAGGAAAACATCTGCACTTAGTTTCAGTAAAAATTCGAAAATTTTTGGATTGTGTATATGGGGGTTATTTTTGACATTTTATCTTTAAGAAATGACTTTCTATGAATTTCAATAATATATCTCACAGATTGACTGATATTTTCGGTAAAACGTCAGCCATAAACATTGAGGTCTCCATATTTGGTATCTGGCGGCATGAAAAGATAAATTCCGATTTCAACCAATTTTAGACGTGAGACGAAATACCCTGAAGGCCCTATTTGTGGAAAGTTGTATAAATCAATATTTTAATTGGTGCTTGATTTATATTCTGTATAGAGAGGGAATTTAAAATTGGATTTAAGGGAAGTAGACGTAGTTGCAGTTGTACTTCGATTTCGCCTCTTTTCACAACGTAGCATAAAATATCAGGATAATGTTATGTACCAAATTTAATCGAAATTGGTATAGTAGTTCCTGAGATAGAGGATTTCACCTAAAGGTAAGCACCTAAAGGTAAGAAAGTCTTATTCTGAGCAAGTTTAGTCGATATGGCTTCAGTGGTGTCTGACATGTGCATTAAGCCTATTAAGAGGCGGGGCCACAACAAATAAGATGTTTGTATTCTAAGTTGTTGCTCAGCATGGGGCTTCATGGGTTTTCGATTAAGGGCATTTTGTGTGCGAAACTTCTTATAGTGCCAGTTAACACATGTATAACAACACGGATGGACGGACTAGCAGTCACCCGGAATTTAACTCGCCTCATCATCCTGGCCAATTATATATATAGTTTTAGGTGTTACAAATAACCGTTAGGTGAACAAAACTATTAAACTCTGTTGCAATATGTTGCGAGAGTATAACAAATGAAAATCGTTTTATGTTAAGCCTTATTGTCTAACAATTATGGCAGATATATTACATGAATCAAAAATCTGATATCTGACTTTGATGAAGAGTCCGATTATTTTAATAAGAGGCTTCAATCAGGTTAGTTTAATTTTAATTAAATTTTCCAAAGAAATTCCGGTATGATTCGAAGTGAAATGTTGACATACTAAAGGACATTCTCTCTATTGATAAGTATATGAAAGTTTTAGATAAGTATTTATTTGACATGCTGGGAAATTAAGTCCAATTTTAAGTTGCGATTAAAGTACTTATTCGTTTCGTATGTGATGTCTATTATATTCACATCCGATCTTAGTTGCTTTTAAAATTGTTATGTTTTATACTCTCACAACATGTTGCAACAATATACCATAGCACCAGTACCAATATGTAGTACCAGTTACCTAACAGTTGTTTTTAACACCTATAAAAAAACGATATATATATATATATATATATATATATATATATTCATACATATGTATATAAATGAGCAGGATGACGAGACGAGTTCTTGAGAACGTGTTCTTTGTCACCATAAGAATAGTGGTATCACAGATGAGTATAGTCGGATCACTGCCACGACCACAAAATGCCGTTAATCGAAACCCTTTAAAGTGCTATAACTAAGCAAAAAATTAAGATATAAACGTGCAATTTGTTACAAGGAATCGTAGCAAAGAGGGGAATCTGTGGTTAAACAAGTTTTTGAAAGTGGATATGGTCCCACCCCCCCAATATGTCTAATGCACATGTCTTACAAGGTACTAAAGATATACCAACCAAACGTACTCAGAACAAGTCCTTCTAACACCATCTTACATATTGCGAAAATTAGTGAAATCGGATAACCACGCCTACCTCCTATAAAACAGTTATGTTAAAAACTGCCATAAGTGCCTTAAGTCGCTGAAAAAACATCTCAGAAGCATTAAATCTTTCAATAAAGATGGTACGGAGGGGTTGCTTACAAGTCCGTGTAAAATTTGAAATGGAGCGGCATCGTCCTCTTTTAGGTCAAAGTCCATATCTCAGGAACTAATACACCAATTTCAACGAAATCTGATAGATAACATTATATTTGCATTATTTTTTACGTTGTGAAAATGTGTGAAATCGGAGAATAACCACGCCCACATCTCATACGTCATATTTTTAATTTCTTCTGATTCTTTCACTTTAAAGTAGATAAATCAAACACCAATTAATATATTAGAATAAAACCTTCTACAAATAATGCCTTCAAAGTATGTCATCTCAAGTGTAAAAGTGGTCGAAATCGGAACGACCTTACAAGCCCCCAGATACCCAATATATATGGACCTTAGTGCCTATGGCTGACTTTTGACCGATATCGGTCAATCTGTGAGAAATCTTAATGAAATTCAAGAAGTATCTCTTCCTTATAACAACGTACACTCGTGTGAAAAATGGGTAAAATTGGGTTAGTATTTCCCATAGCGCCTATATACCCCATATAAAGATTTTCGAACTTCCGGTTACTTTTATAATATACATATAGGTTGATATGAGAGTTATCTCAGTGGAATTCAGAGAGCACCTTGCGCTGATAACAGTATATCCTTGCGCCTAAAATTGATAAAATCGGGTATATACTTCCCCTAGCTCACAAATACCTAATATAAGGATTTTCAAAGTTCCGGTTGACTTCACATCGATCGGTATATAATGAATATGTAAGATACCTTAACAAAATTAAGTGAGCGTTAGGCTCAATAATATTGGATATACCATAGTTTAGTAGACTCATAGTCTAGTAGACTCTATGCCGGATATGGCGGTCAGTGTGTGAGTTATCTTCATAAAATTGAGTGGAAACATGTTCTTGTATATACTTGAGTAACGCCAAAAGTTAATGCGATCGGTTCAGACCTTCCATTCGAGTTAATTTGGTTGATTTTAATATCCTTTGATCCTTGCACATTGAGAGTATAAAATGTCCGATAGCATCCGACCTTAGTCTTTCCTTATTCGTTTAAGTTTAACATTTGATAGATTCTTATGGTTTATTATTTTAAAAGCTAAATCCTTGAAATAGAGAAAATATATTCTATATATTTTCGATTCAGTTGCCATTTAGCGCCAATAACTGGGATGAAGAATTGTAAAATGTGTTTATACATTTTTATCGACGAATAATGTTATTAATGTAGAATGCTTTTTGTATTTGGCTAATAGTCGAGTAAAAATGTCTCTATATATACAATACCAGACCAACATTAACATTTACAGACCAACTTAATAAAAAAAACTATTTCAATATTGAGAACGTTTATCACATTTATGCAATATTTATTAATAATTTAAACTATTTATGTCTTCAATCAGTGTGCATTTTATTGTAAGTCTATAAAAAAAAAATAGTAAATGAACTTCTATATTTTTGATACGTACTGATTCAGAAGCCCTACTATTGTAATTTGCAGATGATGAATCCACCTTCAGATTATTTAGTTTGGCAAACAGCTCAGTGTATTACTCGGAGCACACCTTTCTAAATTTTTCCCACCACGAAAACCATTCGCTACCTTTTCAATACAAAAATATACATACATAAATGAACGTTCGACATATATACACATACAGATGTTCTTCAAACTAAAAGCGTAGCTGCCAAAACTTGCTGTTAGCGCCTCACGCACCCCACAACTGACTGCGGTTCTTTACCTTACAACTACTAGTTTTCGTGTTGGCTTCATTTGTTTTGTTGTTGAGGTCGTTAGCTATCCTTGTTTTTGTGCAATGTACATGTTGTTGAAACTGTTCTCGTCATTGCCGCATGGTGCTTCTAGTGGCAGCAAGCGACTTGTCGTTTTCGTTCACCGACATCTCACGACGCCTTATGTACACACAGCTCGATGCGAGTTCTTCGTAACCTTTTCAGCATATTTGATGGCTTAGAGGCGCAATGTTGTTGGTTTGCACTCTCCGCCGCTCACTGCTTGCTGTTGATTCTACACCCGATACGATTCAGTAAATTACACTTTTGATTTTTAGTGCCCGTAAAATAATCGTAAATGTCGCCGTTATTGCGACCGAAAGTGCCCATTTACTTTATTCTCGCTCACATTTTTCCTCAGTGCATCTTGCTACTTGTTCACTGCACTTGCCATCACGTGCTCCCCTCATCATCATTTTATATCCGTACACGACGCTTCCCGATGCCGAAGCAAGTTTAACTGGATGTGAGACTGCCGTTCATTCTACCCCTCTATTGCACTTGTTCTACACTTTATGTGTTAGTTAATAAGTTCCTATCCTTAGTGTTTTGCTTGCTTTCCTTTCATTCATTCCTCATTTTTTATTTAACGTCGATTGAGCTGAACGCCAATGCTTTTATTTTCCCCTCTTCCTTTGTTGACGTCTTCTGCGTGCTATTCGTTGGTAACACTGGCTTTAGCTTCATTAAATGAACAAGTTGATGCAAGCTCTGCTCGACAATTGTTTTGTTTTTGGTAGCTACATGTTGCTGCTGATGTTGTGGTCGATGGTAATGGAAATGGCGTCGCACAGTTTCAAGTTATCGCAACTTAACTCTCATTGCAGTTCACAGCATCAGCTCGATGAATTGAGTTTTTGGCGATTTTCTTAAATGTTTTTATTTCATTGCTGGACACAGTTCTTCCCATATTTAGCTGGCAACTTGTTCTGGTTTGCGGAATGCAACTGGTTGCTGATTGTTTGTTGTTCTTCTTTTTGTTACATTCGTGTGCTATGATCGAAGCATTTCAGCTGTACTCTTTATAATGCTCTATATGTATATGTAAAGTATATTTTACAAATATTTTTGAAACGAATAAATTTATATGAAAGTTTCCTATTAGGATATTGAATTTTTCAGATTGCATTAATTTTAAATAACGATATTAGTTATGATTATGCAGCAATGACCAATAATTCAAATTAAAAAATTGAGCGTAATTAAATTTTTATATTAAATGATTAGCTCTATTGCCATGGAATGATGAAGGTATTTGGAATTTTGGTACTTTGGAATGATAAACTTAAGCATAGAAAATAAAATTTATAAAAAAATGCGCATAAATTTATCCTTTTCCCATGTAATTGACATGCCGATTTCCGATCATGTACTTAATTTCTTTACTAGTTTCTTTGAAAAGGTTTCCAACACTCAACAACTTTTTGAGTATATCATAAATTAGCTAAATTTGTATAAACATCATAACTAGATGAACTCTGGCACCTACTGGTTTAGGGGACGTATCCGATGCTAAACTCTTACGTCCTTTTCTGTCTTAGAACATCCATATGGAGAAAATTTTGTATTTACTTGGTTTGTCCAATAACTTCGGCCTTTTTGACTCCTTACAGAGCAGCTCTCGAAAAAGCGGCTGGGTTAAGGAAATGCTTGAGCGCCAATCAACTGTCACTTCTAAAACCAAAATATTAAGGTTAGTTGGAAAGGCGTCCTTATTATAACCGGCGGCGCCACACGAAAGTATTTATAATAAATCATTTTACATTGACAAGCAAAGGTGGGCAATTTAGCAAAACAGAAAGTTTTTAAAGCGAATAGAGTGTGTATGTAATTTTGGCGGCACGTTTTCTGTTTCTAAACCTTGTTATCGCTTATTTGTCTACATGTCGGGTACCCTACTAGTTGGATAGCACGATCGAGACAAGGAACTCGATAGTTGCCACAATAGTAACGCCCTTTTGATAAGAAAAAAATATTAACAACAATAAGAAAGATAATGTTTTGCGGCAGCAAAATTACACAATCCCAATGCTATTCTATATGATATATTTCCACATTGTTGTTGCCAAACAGACAAATTCTCATTTAGACGCCCAAACAAATTCGGCATTCCACCGTGTAATGAGCAAATTCAGTGTGGCCGTCGCTTTGCATTGACTGTGAAAACAATCGAAGGGACTTGTTTTGAACTGGCTCGTTAAATATTTTTATGATTTATTACTATGCCCAATCAATATGTATGCGTATACATACGTGTGTATTTGCAAGCCATGATGCGTTTCTGATCATAATTTGCCCTTCCAACGAACACAGTAAAAGTAGTTTTGAATTGTGGACAAAAACGTGCGTCAACAGATTACAAGGCTCACAGTTTCTGGCAATGAGCTGAGGGAAATCGTAAGTTACCCGTTCAAGGATTTGTACAAATGCTTCTTATTTTTAGCTGTGCAGAAATATTATTTTTTATGACACATATTTTTGACTTATGAATTATTTAGGGGTTTTGAAATGCTTTCTTTTTTTTTTAGAAAACAGGTAAATATATGTGTACATACATATGCCTAGTCGCACAAAAAAACAAAAGAACTCTTCTTAGTAGAATATTTGTTGTGACCTTCTACAAATTATACTGAACCACCATGCTTTAGCGCCTTTGTTGAAAATTGGTATGATTTTGCTAGTATTCAATGCTCATATATTCCTTGCAGAGGAATTCCAACTCATGAAAATAAAACTATTAATTTAATATAATTGTTAGATGTTCTCTAATTTAGTCCTCTTGGTTTATTTGCATTTGGTTATATGCATTTCCTGATGTATAAATTTTGTAACCTGATAGTCTTTTCTTTCTAAGACGAATATTTTTGCATTACACTTCAGCTTCGGCGTCCATATCTATTTTGAAATATGGAATGCACTCATTTGTTGTACATGTTTATTATTTATTCAGTATATTTCAGTAGATATTCATTCACTGATGTTCATAATAGTGAGTTCTTGCAACTGCCATTTGCGTCATGTAATGATATAAGAAGTCACCATTTTTAAATCTGTTCCACTTGAACTTCTATCTCGATCGCTTATATCTAATACACTGCATTATAAAATGCTATGTATAAATATCTCTCCCTCTTAAGATTTAAGAAGAAATACCCAGGACCCAGATGTTCTGAAACTGAATTCATTTTTGCTTCGTATTTGTATTTGGTCCAAACAAATATGCAACACTTATATATACATAAGTATATATATATATATACTTATTGATGATATATGAAGTTTCATAATAATTATAGGTACCTGCTAAAGCAAGACGATTTAACTAATAATGTAACAATAATGCTACCAAGAAGTCGTTCTGAATTAAGACATCGCTTTTGATGAACAACAATTGATATTATTTACTGCTAGGCTAAAAGGTATGTATGTGAAAGGATTATTAGGTCATCACTTTAAATTCATTTAAGATATTTTTCAAAGCCTGTCACTCATTTCGACTCTTAAGTACATCTTCATAGCTTTAATTACCATTAAAGTGCTATAAAATTCTCCCACAATTTTTCAGATACGCTAACAATCCACTTTATGACCCAATTAACAACTGTAAAGACTTATTGCCCACACACACTAAATTAAATACCCATAAAAGCAGACAAGTATATATAAATGTACGAAATGACTTTGACTCTGAAAACGCTATAAATGGCGATGGTAAAACCTTTGAATAAAACAAATCTTGCAGTCAAAACAAATCATTAAATTGACATAAAAACCAGGGTATAATACAAGAAAATAAATACTGCTGTTGGTGATGATGACAATGGTGAAATACAAATAATCCTATTTTTTATTTTAATTTTCCTCCCTTCTCTATATAATGGCGTACGCACGGACAAGAATCTTACAACCGGCAGCTATTTGCAAACCATCAGGAAGTCGTCAACGTCATCATGAACTATTTCAATATCAATGGAAATCGACACTTCGTAACTTTCATGAATATCAACAACAAAAAAGACTATAAGATAGGTAGCTACAGTAATGGCTGTAACACGACATAAAATTACATAACAACATCATCTTACAGCAACAATTGCAATGCGAATTAAAAGGAATAAGAATATTGAATCCTTGCTATAGAAAATTAATACGTCACGGAAGATAAATACCATATCTTTTATATGGTATACGAATACAACATTCCACTGCCGTACTGGTGATGATCGTAAAAAGGTCGTAAAATCTATGAAATGGGACCAACCTCTCAAAACAAACACACACACACACTCTCGAAAAAAATAAGCACGAGCATATAGCCGACAGAGAGCAGAAGGCAAAACATTTAGTTGCCACAGATTTGCTGTGGGGTACATTACACTCACTCATCGTTCGAGGACATAAAACGATCTCTGTTTAATACAAACTCTCAACTTCGCCAATGAACACTATGCTGACATGGCCGAAGCAGCGATGGAATTGTTTTAAAATGAGTGCTTTTATGTGTTGCGAAGGAGAGGAGAGCGGTTGCAATGTTTGATCCACGCTGTTGTAAGAAAGCAATTTCAGTTTGAGCGAATTTGTTGGTTTGGTGAAAATGAGGGAGATACGACCTGTTGGTGTTTACTGACTTTGTGGTTTAACGCTAAGTGGCGTTAAGTCGTAAAAATGCTATAAAATTCAGACATCAAGTATTGCTGTGATTGTAAACACTTGTAGCCAGATTAATTGTTTGTTGACATAAAATAGCCATAAATTCTAAACGCCGTTTATGTGTAATAACCTTAAAATTCATGTATTAATGTGTTAAAACCAGTGCTTCACTAGTGAAATTTGTAGCTCGCTTGTGATATTTTATATAATGTATGTTTAAACACTACTAATTATTAAATAAATTCTATAGACGAGCAAACCCATGACATTATCATTGTTTTATTTAAGCAGAATTTACTTGCTTATGAACACTCATTTGTTATTTCTACTAAATATTTGGAAATATTTTGTAGATAATACGAAATATTTATGTAATTGTGGACCTGCACTGGTATTATTCGGTGAGTTTTACTAATATTGGCCTATGTTTTCGGTCTTTAATCAAACGAATGGAATTACTAAGCTGTATGACACGGATCACGTATGAGTACTTAGAGAACCTCTTTTTGTATTGTAGTTCTGAAGTAACAAATGTGGACTTGGGAGTCGAACTTGGTATTTGTGTGATTAATTTACATTTCGGATTAGTTAATTTAATCATATGACGTATTTTTCGTAAAAGTGTAAGACCAATAGATAACTCCTAAATTTTAAATATGTTTTATTATACTCTCCCAACATGTTGTGCACACCGAAAAATAGTTTTGTTCACCTAACAGTTGTTTGTAATACCTAAAGCTAGTCGAGAGTGATGTAGAGTTATCTATGTCAAAACGATCAGCAGGACGGGACGAACTGATATTCGGATGTCCGTCAATTACTAACTTTATAACAAACTTAAGTGCACATGTTAATATAAATAAATAAATATGAAAAAAATTTTACTTCTTATCAAACCCAATGCTGGATGTAACGTTCGTCATCCAATGGTGAAATGTTGCATTCATGATATTTAGTATAACTTATTTGAAAGAGAGCTTTCAACCTGTATAAACCTATTTTGATGCTTATCACATGCTTGAATAAAATTCTTCCCGATTATAATGGGATTGATGTACAGTCTTTAATGTCAACTTATACAATCGACTGAATACAGAACACGGATAACATTTCTCAAACCACTTTTTGATATCAGCAGAATTTTTTTAATCGAAAAATAGTATTTCAGTAAGACACAAAAATACTTTCTCCATTTTTTTGTTTCAATTCCAAAACTTGCGTAACACGAATTTGATTAGGAAATTTTTTAATCCACACCGTGTCCACAAAAGTGGACGTCCGTTCTAAAATAGGCGAAGTGGCAATGTCTGCAGACGTGCAGCTTATTCTTGATCTACTCAATCTACTTAATTGAAAAAGCGAGTGGTTCAAGCCATGAGACATGTATAGGTAGCCAACTCCCTTAAGTAGGGTGGAAGGAAGAAAGTCGTTTGAAGGCGTCATAATTGGCACTTTCATAACAGCAGTGCCCATAAGTGGCATGCAACAGTTTACGATTGTTTGATGAACCGCTTATCGTAGTTGAAACATTTGGTTTGTGGCTTCCATAACATATTGAGTTAAGTCCCCTTAAGCGATATGCAAGAAAAGTTGTTGTCTGCCCGGGTAATTATAAAACGGAAAATAATTATTTCAGAACTAAGAAGGATGAAAACATTGGAAATGTTGTAAAAGAAAATATTTGTTGATTCTGCAGTATTTCTACTGCATTGGTTCATTAAATAATTTCAATTAACATTGATCAGATTATTAAATTAGGAATATGTTTTAATGATTATAGGTAGCAAGTGATAATGGATAATATGTACGGAAGCAAGTATATGTAAATGTATATTAATAATTAAATGAGCCTCAATTCTCATTTGGCGTTTTCGTTTTAGGTTAATAGATGTTTTGTGAATACTAGAAAGCTAATCAAATTTCACTAACTTTTAAGGAATTAAAAGTTGCATCAATGCAACCAAACTTGATATAGCTGATCGCCATTCGACGAGCAACCATTGCGATTAGAACTAAGTAAAATTCCTAAAGGGTAGTCATATATTTACGAATTACTTATATATGTATGTATGTAGATGTATATTTACTGAGGAAGTCAATGTGCAACATTCAACATGAAATCGTGGCTTGAACTCCGTTGCAACAACACTTTAGACCTCACATTCCTATTTGTAGTTACTGTTCTATCATTGTTGGTGTCACATGGTGTTGTATGGTGTGCATTGAAATTGCACGTTTCGGCATAATGAGGAGAGCGTAAAATAAATATTGTATAAAATAACCAGTAACAAAGTTGAGATGGTGCAAACCAATGTGTGTTGAAGACAAAAGCGCTAGCAAAGTCTAAGATGGTAGAGGCAAAGTCATAAAAGTGCAAATCGCATTTGTGATTACCTTTCGAATTTGACGATATATTTACGACTTACGAACGTCAACGGTGTCATTTTCGACTCGTAGCATGGTGTTGAAGTGGAACAGCCCACTCACACGCGAATATCGTCAATCATCCTACATTGTGGTGTGGCGCTACATCTGTGAATGTTATGCATTTTTAATTGGCTTTATGTAAACAAAAGAGGGAAGGCAATCTATGTCTTTGCAGTAATCAATTTAACTTAGGCTATGTTATAAGTATTGTAATACCTCTCAGATCAGTTAGTCTTGTTATACTGATAGTTTTTTATATATAATCCTTTATTACCTTCATTAGTATGTTAAATTATAAGCAAAACAAAACTAATGCACTAATATAACATTATATGGTTGATAAAAACAGAACTACGATTGATAAAAAATTTATTAAAGGACTTAAGAAGATAGGTTTAATGCCTATGCAGCTTAGTCATTTGCAGAAACCCCTTATTCTACGGAAACTATTAAACTTATTCGTAGAACCAGATGGTTTGGTGATATTTTGCAAATATATCATGTTTTCCTCCAAATCTTTTTGATAACTATTTGATTTCTTGTCGAAGTTTTAATTTCCAGGAAAGGTTTAACAAAGACTTCAGATTAAGGGAGGTTAGAATAATGAACACCTTTATTGCTTCAGTAAAACTTTTCTAACCATCTTTCACAACTCAGTTAGTATATTTAAAACTCTTTCAAAACTTTTCTCTTAAACAATTTTTTCTTAAAACATATTTAAGTTATTTAACCCAGCAGTACCTTATGGTTAACATATCCTATAAGGATCTTTTGCATATGTACATATACATTTTCCAGTAAGTATCGTCAAGATATGCATGTCATGGTTAGTCAGTTTTAAATTTTGGTTTGAAGTTAAGCTAACCGCGTGTGAAATTATTCGAACAGGCCAAACTTTAATATAAAAAAATTTTGCATATAATTTCCATAATTGTTATTCAAAAATATGTTAATCATTTACAGTCATTTTATACATACAACATATCACTTTATCCCATGTTATAGCACGTGTTCTGACTTATTTGCGTTAAGATATCTTGCTTAACAAAAAATTTACGTTATAGTTAACCTGACTAACATATATTAATACATTCATCATATCGCTGCTTGTGGAAGGTATGGATTAATGTCACTTATTTTTGGCATTTTGGCTATTTTAGATGCCTCCTGTCTCACCTATCTCGCGCACATTCTATCTCAATTCGCGGTCTGCCAGTACGAGATCGTGGATTTTTCTCACGCTATTCCGCACCCGGACGTGACTCATCAAAAACCCGCATGCGGCCACGTTGGAGCTCTTTAAACCAATTTTTGACGGTTTTGATTTTAGAGTTACCATATACAGCATACAAGCACTTTTCGATTTTATAGCGCGATTTCCCTTCCAAAAATTAAAATGTAATCACCAACCAATATTGAGCTCTTCCATTTCTCCAAAATATGGACACGCCAGTTACCATACGTGATCAAAACAAAATGACCAGTCCGATTCGGCTGAAATGACAATAGTCGTCTACGAGAATGTACTACACGATATTAAAATTTCAGGCAATAGTGGTCCCATCGGTCGGTGTGACTAAGGGCTTGTCAGATCGCCCTTGTATTTAATAAAACATGCTCACTTAATATCATTACTTAATTTCACATATTGACCGATATACAACGACGGAGATCCTGTTAAGCGGTATATGCAGGCTAAGTGAACGTATGGAACAATTTTGCTGCGTTGGAAATGTTCCATGCTAGGGTACTACTGTAACTAAATTTAATTCATTTCGATGTCGTTATTGATACCAGAGTTATCTATAGCACATTAAAAAGATTTAATGGGATTCAAGATGGAGTTCTATTGGTTTTATTTTTATCACTTTCAAGCCGTGTTAATCAGGCAGGATGGAACTGGAGTGGAACAAAAATTCTGTTACTCTGAGATATGAATTTTGACCTTAAAGTGTGTACCTGTCACGTCCCTACCCCTTTTCCAGCATATGAACTATAGTAGTTTAAATGCTTTTAAATAAAACCAATTTTTGGAAGTAGCAGTGGTCCAATTCCGGCCATTTCTGAAGACAGATTTATACATTAACTATTTTTCATTTCCCATCCACTTTGAAAGAAATTATTTTGATACAAATAATAACCCTTTATATATATTTTTTAATTTTAGGTACCACAAATGACTGTTAGGTGAACGGAACCGTTATATTCGTTGTCACGAGAGTACGAAATTGCATTGGCTAGCGCGGCGTTGTCCGCAGTCAACTTACAAAAACTTGAACCAATAGGCGGTTAGTAATTCTTTGGAGACTGACGTGCGGCTACAAGCTTGCATATTATTTAATCTTTTTCTATTGCGTTACGTGTGTCACTGCTCCCTTAGCTAACTATGCACAAATCGGCTAACCCATTGCTATTTTTTATACTCTCGCAACATGTTGCAACACAATGTAATAGTTTTGTTCATCTAAGCCGCGTTTATAACACCATGGTAACACCGAGAAAGATATAGAGGAGTTTAATTTGTGATTTGTGAGTGATTGTCTATCCGCCCGTCTGTCCGTGTGTCCGCGCAAGCAACAACTTGAGTAAATTTGAATTGACATACCTTAATAAAACTTGGTGAACATGTTCTTCGGCACACTGAGGAGGTTGGCACGGCAGATGGCGATTACTGCCACGCCTACGAATTGCCGTTAAACGAGAACTTATAAAATGCTCAAACTCAACTCCAAATTAAGACACATAACTTTAATTTTGTAAAGAGAATCGTAACAGGAAGAGGCATGGGAGGGTTGATGTTTCAAAAGATGTTTAGGGATCCCACCTCCTAACAGGTTAAATGTACATATCTTACAAACCACTAAATCCATATCAACAAAACTTTGAGGCTAAGCGCCTCTAGCACTTCCTTATACAGAGTGAAAATGGGTGAATCGAATAATAAGCACGCCCACCTCCGATATAACGATTTATTGATAACTACCGAAAATGCGATAACTCACGGGTAAAATGTGGACTATAGATATGGCAGTGAAGATATTGGAATAAAACGTTCCACAAACAGTGTCTTCAAGATATACCATCTCTTGTAAGAAAGTGTCGAAATCGGTCTTTTAAAGTCTCCTGATACCAAATATGTGGACCCCATTGCTCAGGTTGACTTTTTAACGAAAATATCACTCAATTTTTAAGATTTCTTACTGAAATGCAGAGAAAACCTTTTCCTTGTCGGATCAATACTTCCCCTAGCCCCAATACACCTAACATAAAGATTTTCAAACTTCCGGTTGAGTTTATAAAGTATATATCGGCCAATGTGTAATATATCTTAATTAAAACTCAAAGAATATGCCTTCAGGTAATAATATGTCGTGATGCTAAAAAAGGGATAAAATCGGATCAATACTACTCCTGTCCCCTATATATCTAATATACGAATTTTAAACTTCTGGATGGCTGTATGCAGTATATACAGTATATATTGATCAATCTGTGAGATATCTTAGCAAAATTTAGTTAATACACGTTCGCTATTGCGTATAAAACAGTCTGGAGTGGATAATATGTGAAATCTGTCAATGAATTGTCACAACTCCCATATACTACATATACATACAGTGATATTTTAATGAAATTAACGGACAAGTTTTTTTTAAACATAATATGGTTTAGCGTTGAATATGAATGAAATAGATCTATACCGTGGTCTACGCCCTTATTTCTAATATAATTTATTTCATATTTATTTAATCATATTTAATATGATTTCCGTTTCTCTCGTTGAATTTTTCCTCATATACCCAATATTTAATTAAGCCACTTTGGTTGCGTTTGCATCGCATATACCTCGTTTTAGTTAGTTTGATGGGTTTTAATATAAATATCTCGAACACGAAGCAAAATATGGCAATGAAAGTACGTGAGTCTAATAAGATACCAAATATGAATGTAATTCAATCACAATTTCGGCGAATAATGAATCTTGAATTCTTACGCAACATTTTTTCATAAAAAGTTATGTCAACATCTGAAGGCATTTCTTCGTCTTTGTTCCTTGCACATTGCGACGTTAAAGTATAAAATGTTCAGATACACTCGAACCTAGCCTTCCTTATTTCTTTACATTTGTATTATAATACTGCAGTGTATACGAATGGATGTCTATATGTATATTTTTGCATATACACATGTGAACCAATATGTATAAGCACGCGTTTAGTGCAATTCTAAGCACATATAACCACCTTCGTCTGGTACGGCAATTATTTTTCCTTGCTTTAGCCTCTGTGTCATTAGCGTGATTGGGTCCTCTCTTCTGCACTTTCTACGGCGCGGTGCCAAATACTTCTCTGACAACTCTGCTATTTTTCCTATTATCTGACTCTGTTGGTGGTACAAACTTCGAAAGCCCCATATGAATTGGATTGCACGCGCCGTCGGTAGTAAACGCCGAGCATTTAACAAATGGTACGCCCAATTGTTGCACGTACAACGACAATCGGTGGCCCGTCAACTTATTCATCAATCCGTCAAATGTACGGTAATTCGTGAAGTACTATATATATACATATGTATATAGGAATTCAGTTGTTTGGATGAGAATTTGTTTTGTTCGCAACGGACATAACAGAGCAGTTGGCACGGTTGGCTTTTTGTCATTTATCAGAGAAATTTACAATTTATTTGTCATTTACAATTGTTGGTATTCCTTCCGCTGTTGTCACTGTCTCATGTAATTTTTGGCACCGTTTTCATTCTTCTTCTTACTTTTAGTTAATGGTACATTTTTGGCGTTGTAGGTTGTTAATTGGAGCCTAAAGGCTAGAGAGTTTGCCTGCGACGATCGAATTTTGTTGACTCGATCTTAATAGCTGCATAAAATAATCGTAAGAAAACGTGTTCATTTAGTTGATAAATTACAGAACAGTGTGATGATGTTTAGATGAATAAAGCAATTTCTACTGGGATTGCATGAAATGAAAAATATTGCAAATAAAAAGTGGGTCTTATTAAATAATTTAAAAAAATTTTAAAATAGATTACCAAAAAAAATACCAAGTTCTTCTTCTGTGCTCTTCAAGTACTTAGCGGTATCCGAACTGCTCAGAGACTTTAACCCTCACTGGCCTACGCAGGTCATTTCAATTTTCAAGGGTATATATATTTTTTTCCACTAAGTTTTTAAAAATCGGCGACAAAATACCATACACTTCTACTAAATGTAGTCTGAGAATTTGATAACCATTAGTGGCGAACAGATTAAGAAAAACTTGATTTTATATGAAAACATTAAAATACTAGGGTAAATGGCTTACGTCATATGTTTTCAGAAAGTTTTCCGAACCGATTTTTCTGGTACTTGCACTTTAAGTTTATGTAATCTCTGTAGTGTTAGCGTTAGAGTTAAATTTATATTGGTTATTTATTACATGCACACACACACTTACATTGGAAGTGTAAGTAAGTATTGAAAGTAAGTATTTATTTAGTATTGTAATAATGATATGTAGTATTCATACTGTGTTTTGTTTTGCGTTGGCCTGTACAGAAGTATGCCATTTTTAGACGAAGTAAATGGGGTTCTTTTAGCTATCGGAAGAAACGTTAGCCGTCTATCGAGTGAACAATTGCATCATCACGGGGAAATATTGAGCAGATTTTTGCAGCGGAGGATGAGAAAGACGATCCGCATGCCATAGACGACGAAGCTGATGCGGATTAGGATCCAATTGATGACTGAGAGGTATCTGTTGTTGATAATAAGCTTCAGGTTGAAGAAGAATAGTCTGAACATGAAGATATTGAAGAAGCTGGATGTGGTGAAATCGTTGAACAAAAACAAGGTGTCCAATTCCTGTCCGTGGTGTGTGTCGATTACTAGACGAAAAAGAACATTATTACGAGTGGAAAATTGGCAATATCTTCTGTCAATAGGCAAACCAAAAGCCAAACAGTAGATATAATAGTGCGTGAGATGAATCGGAAAGTAGGAGAAGTGATCTAGGCCTGGAATGATGCTAATCTAACATCTAAGCCAAAAGAATGGCAGCCGACAGTCGAAACGGGAATGTATGCTTGGTTCCGATTATTATTATTTTCCGGCGTATTCACTATAACAACATGCAAGCAAAGAATTAATAGCATTCTCGGCATTTTGATATTTATAATGCAACAATGTCATATACTCTAAACGCAGCAATAACAGTAGACAAGCAGCTATTTTCTTATAGTTGAAGCACTAGGTTTATGCAGTAAGTAGTGTGTTCAAAAAATAACGGGAATTTTTGTTTTTTTTAAAAAAGATTTATTCATTCGTCTACAATAATGTTGTTGCCTTCAAAATAGTCTCCAATCTATATTAAGCACTTATGCCAGCGCTTCTTCCGATCGTCTAAACACTTCTAAAACTTGATTTTTGGCATAGCGACGCCCTTTTAAGGTTCTATTTATTGGGCCGTATATTTGGATATAGGAAAAAGTCACTCGGAGCCATGTCTGGCAAAAATGGAGGCTGAGGCATCGTTACAGTATTGTTTTCGGCCAAGAATTCACGAACAAGTAACGAAGTGTGAGCAAAAGCCATGTATTATTTTTCCACATTTTCCCACCTGGGCGTTTTTTTCGGATTGCATTACGCAAAAGGTGTTGAATTTGTAGATAGTACTACTTATTGACTTATAGTTGCAAACGCACAACAAAGGACGGTTGGCCATTTTTTATAATATTCTTGACGTCGCTGATTTGTCTTCTTATATTATATACAAGCATTTGCGACCAAGGAAAAAATCAGACCAGCGAAAGGCCTGAACAATTAACAATCGCCCGAGGCGAGCAGGATATCCAGTATATATGGACATATCCCAGGGTATGTGGCAAACCGGCAATTAAAACGGCAATGCGAAAAGTTAATGTATTTTATGTATGTATGTCAAGCTCACACAAACTTGCAACTTTGAACTAAAATATATATCAATTATATTTTTATCTCTTTTAAGATCCACCATCAGCTTTCATGGTCGCAAAACCAAGAACTTCTGAAAGAAAAACCCGATTAACCTACCACATTAGAAAAGATGCAAGGTGCCTAATCCACGGTGTAGAAACCAAAACCTACACTTGCAACGTCTGTCTAACCGCAACACTATCAACTACATAAACGGTTTTTATATTTTAAATTTCATACATAAATTTTTTATGGAAATTTCTAAGATTATAAGAAATAAATTGAATTTGAAAAATAAATTTCCTTGATGACGAATAAAACCATTTTTTTTAATCAATACTACTTTTAAATATGTTTATAGACATAATTATCACACTATCTTTCACCCTAAACACGTTTTCTCATAGGTGGCCTGGCCATTTCAAGCAACGAAGTGATACAAAACAAGCTAAGTGTGAATAATTTTTCAGACTAGACATTTTCTGTTTTCATAAAATAGTCGACACCTGAGTTTGATGAGCCCTCCACAATCAAACTATTAAATTACTGAACATTTCTCTTATATAAAAAAATATGTTATTATTTGAAACTTTTTATCAAACTACGTGGATTATTGTTGACATTTTCGGTTTGGGTTTTATCATTTCTGCGTCAAATACGGCATTAGATCATTTATTTTTTATAAGTTCTAGAAAATATACGCATGCTATTATATTTCAGTTAAAATTAAATGTATGGTCACCTATTAAATACTGCAATCTGAAGAGTGGATTTTGGTATTAGTTAAACTATTGTCATTAAGTGAAAGTAAATTAATCAAAAAACCATCAAGGAGATATTGTTAACAGAGCCATTATTTTAAATTTATATGAAGTATACCACGTCCGCATTTCGTTTGCCTTCCATGACACATTAAAAAATTACCAATAGAATTTTCTTAAAAATATTCTAAGCGTGCTTTTTGTGATGACCACCTTGAATAATATCCGACAAATGGAATAACTATAAAGTTTTAAGGAACTCTTAAGGTAGACTTTATGAAAAGTTCCACACTATGGTAGTGCTCACTTTCAATGACTACACAATGGAATTTCTTGTATATAATTAAAAATCTTTAAGAGTTTTTAATTTTTATTTCCCAATATATAAAAACTTTAGCAAACAAATAATGGGTTAAAAATGTTCATGTCTGACAATTTGAAGATGAAAAGCATTACCAAAAATTAAATCATTCAAAGGCTGTATTGCTTTATTCTGCATGGGTTTTTGGGAGCCACAAGGAATGCGCCATATAAACTACACTTTAAACTACGCACACTAACACATTTGAATTTGTATATCTGTACACATCCTCATAGTACTGTATATATTTCATTCAATATTTGCACAACTTCTATGCTCGAACGAATCTTGTGTTAACTTTGAGAGAACGCAATACCATGGCATGCGCCATCCACCGAGCAAGACGACGGTTAACTAATACAACACTAGTAAAAGCATGAAGAGCAATACCAAAAAAAACTAAAACAGTAACCAACTAAGTGTGTTGAAATATTGACGGCGGACAGGGCGTTGCGGTAGCACAGACAAAATAGTCTCATAACCGTTTCAGAGTCATTCGATGGCGCATAAAGGGATCACAACAATCGCCGAAATGAGCCATAATGAGCTCGTAAAAATTTCGCTACCTAATACACTCAGCAACTTCATGTCACACAACACAAAATCTTTGAATCTACCGTTTCGGGCATCTTCTTTAGATTTCTTACAAATACGATAGGGATACCTATGCTTGAGATTTGAGCCGCAATGCGTAAAGTTTGTAGGAAAGGTAAGCAGATGATAACAGAAGCAAACAAGGGAGCGTTGACAGTAGTAACATCAAGTTTAGTAAAGAAGCACATGTTAAGTGATTTTGTAACTGTAATTTAAGTTGTTATGTGGAATGAACGTCGTATTTGAATGGAGAATTAAACGAATGCGGAAAATGAGTGTGCATCGTTTGAGGAAATCAGAACAAGCGCTTATTATGTAGTAAATATTATAAGAAATTTATGAATATTAATAACAGAAATGAGAACTAAAATATGTATCGGTTGACTAAAACCAAATGTTGAATTAGTTTACTCATTTTCAAGTGTAAAGACTCGGATGTATTCAAGTTTGCTTATAAGTAAAATGAAAACTGTTCTGAGATGAAATGATAAAATTTTTATTTTTAGGTAACAGAAAATCATCAAAATTTTATAAACAAAACCTTGAATTTAATTGCAACTTTTATGTGTCGCTAGTTGTATGGAGCCAAGCTTATTGAGTTCATTAAAATTAGTTAATATACTATATATGTGTAACAAATTTTCTAACAGTTGTTTGTTACAAATTCAATTATTAGTGAGAGATACAAGAGATATACAAGTATATGAATTTATCGAGATAACGACACGAATTGATTTCAACATATGTGTCTGAGCACATACATGGCAAGTAATTCGAAAATTTCTGCAACTATAGGAGCAATTGTATTGCTAATCGGACTATTGCACAGCTAGAAATCTTTTCCTAAAATTGCGAAATGCCAGACTCAATAGAAAATTATTTTTAGTAAAATTTATTACCAATTTAAATCAAACCTGTTTAGCGCAGTTAGAAAGTAACAAATTACTACTTGTTTCAGCAAAGAATGGGGGAAGAGGAGAAGCATCCTTTGTTAAAATATAGTTCACACTATTTGAAACGAATTCAGTCCATAAGATACATATGTTAGAACGACCACAACGACCGCTTCTTCAAAGACTTTTTCATATGATTTTCCAGCTAATGAGCATGTAATGAAAGGACAAAGCCATTAGTCTGGGAACGGTTTGATTCTGGAAAGGCGGGCCTCTTATGAACTCGATAAATTCTGCTCAACAACCAACATTTGCGCGGCTTCAACGTCTTCCTAATCAAGAGTAGACTGCTTTCGCAATGTAAAATTTTGTATCACCAGTTTACATATTCATGCTATAGATCTCAAAATTTTGTCAAATGACAATTATCCAAATTGTATGGAAAAAGTGATGAAGAATTATCTCTGGACTTTCTGTTGGACTATCCTGCTTTCGTAAAACTAAGGTTGAAAGATTTTAGATATCATACCTGAAGTCATCCAGAAAAATTAGCTGGAATCAAAATTAGTCATCTCAAGAGATAGGCGATAAGATCTCGGCAATTTGTCGTAATATGAGGGATTTGAATTAAATGTAAGGAGTTTCTGGCATAACAAATGACTTTTCTAATACAATTCAACTACCTCGGTGGGATTAACCCTAATATATAATATAAATATCGGACCTTGATATAAAAATTGTAAGGTGAGTAAATAATTAGTATGGCGAGAGAAATATGCCGCAGAAATAATAATGATATAATACTTAAATTTATCTCCGAGCCAATATTTTGAACACATTTTGCAAAACTCTTATACATCTATTATTTCTCACAAATATATCTAATACAGGATATTAAATGGATTCGGAGAGTGAATTGGGTCGCTGGGCGCCTGCTTTAAGTTGAAAAATTCTTTTAATTAATAATGCCTTTATTTCAGGATCACAGAACCTTAAAGATATCAAACTTTATTAGGTTATTATTTTATTTTGTTTGCAAAAAGTGGTAAAGTATATCAAATTTTTAATGAAAACGAAAATTAATGGTCCACTTCGTAATACTCCCTATATTACGTTTAATTGCTTCGGAAAGGACAAACTTCACAACCTTCATAGTCCATAATGGAATTTTTTTAAACTTCATAGGTATTATGTCAATGTCCGTGCACAATAATTCTTTTATGTATCTATATTTATTTCCGATTCTAGAATAGTATGTCGTTACTATATTTCAGCATACAGATTGCTACTTCTAAGAAGTAAGGAAGGCCTAAGTTCGGGTGTAACAGAACATTTTATACTCTCGCAATGTGCAAGGATCAGGGGAGGGGAAATATTTTCAGGTGATGGGAAAACTTCATATTAAAAAATAATTTCATATGCTGGCAAATGTTTATATTAAAAAATGTTGCGTAAGAATTCAACATTCATTATTCGAAGAAATTGTCAATGGATTGCAATCATATTAGACTCACGTACTTTCATTGCTATATTTTGCTTCGTGTCATGTCATCAAAACATGTCCACTTTGTTTTAATTGAAATATTACAAATATTGACCAACATAAACGATTTAAAGTAATCTGGAAAGTCGAGAGTTCTTATATCGGGTATATTTGGGCTAGGGTATGTCTGCACTGATCGCATTAAACCTTTTCATTACTCAAGTACACTAGGAACATGTTTCCACTCAATTTTACGAAGATAACTCACACACCGATTTTACATACTTTAAAGTGAAAGAATCAGATGAAACTTAAAATTGTGTTATATGAGAACGCCACGCCTACGGTTGTTATGCAATTTCACCCATTTTCACAAAGTGACATAAATATGCAAATGTAATATCATGTACCAAAACTGGTTGAAATTGGTTAAGGCATTCTTGAGATATGGGATTTCCCCTAAATGGGTGGGCGGTGCCACACCCATCGTAAAATTTTTACACGGAGTCCTATGTAGCCTTCCCGTACCATATTTTCTGTAAGATATAATGTTTCTGACGTATTTCTTCAACGAGTTAACGCACCTTTAATAATTTTCAATATAGCCTTTGAATGGGAGGTGGGTGTGTTAATTGTTCGATTTCACTTATTTTCCCAGTATATGAGGACATTCCAGAAGAAGTTGTTTTGAGTTAGTTTGAATTTCATAGCTTCAACGGTTTGTGAGATATTTACATAGGGGGCATACACATACATATGGAGGGGCCATACTCACTTTTACAAAATCTTTTTACTAGGATCCTACATACCAAATAACACGTTTCTCTCTTTATTTGTTGCTTAGTATAGTTATATATATATATATATATACACTTTTATGTTTTCGATTAATGTGATTTTGTGGGAAATGCAGATGACCGATTATGCCCATCGGCAAAACCAACCTTTTGATGGTGACAAAGAATACCAAGAATAAGTGTATCAAGTTTCATCAAGATATCTTAGTTTTACTGAAGTTATCGCTTACGCGGGCGGACGGACGGACAAACGTTAGGTGAACAAAACTAATATATTCTGTTGCAACATGTTGCGAGAGTATAAAAAGTACACTCTCGTGTTCTTGTCGAATGAAATGTTAGTATATAATGTCAAAGAACAAAGAGATATTTTGCGATTGTATATAAGCAAATTCTATATGGAAATTTAATTTCGGGAAGATGTGGTCAATTGTAATTTTACTGCTAAGTTCATTGCAGAGTTATTTCTAGGATGAGATGGATAGGAAGGATGAAAATTTTTTAATATATTGCATTTAAAAATGTACAAATTATGCCGAATACAATTATAAAATCATTCAAATTTTCGCTATGAAGCGAAAAAATAACATTAGTATAAAATGGCAGTAAATAAGCAAATTATCTATAATAGAAAATTAAGTAACCCATAAGTAAAACTATTATCTTCCATATATGACTATGTTCTAAAAAAGAGCGTCGAAGTTAAACTGTGTTATATATGTTAAAACTAAATATAACCACGTAGAGGAAAATTTAAATGTGCATATTTCACTTAGTAGGAATATGACAAACCGTGAATGGATTGGACAATAAATCGCAGAATAGCGCGAAATAGTCGCAAAATATTTATTAATTTTCCGGTGTTGTATTTTATTTAATGTTTTATAAAATATTTTATTACTTTGGGTTGCGAAATGATTGCAAATCAAAACCTCATACACATCTTTACATAAATATGTATTTGTATTCATATATATATGCATAAGTTTGTAGTTAAAACTGAGGCGCCTTACCAATTCTTTCTCGCTTCATACCCTGAAATAAAGTAGAGGACCATTTCAAATGTCAGATATGGCACCAACCGCCATAGTTCCTGTGCCAATCGAGCGTCAACTATTTGTCATTCCATGAGTAACCCGCTGCCTCTTTATTATTTTCCATATGCATAGTCTTATGTAGTTGTATTTGCACTTAGCTTTAGTACACTTGCTGCAGCAATTTTGCATGCCTTTATTTGCTTGCAACGAGTGCTTTGATCAATGTTATGAATTATGATGAGCATTTATTATTGTTCGGCAACGTTATACAGAGTTTGCTATCGTACAAAATGGACAAGAGTCAACAACTCTGCACTGCAGTAACCACTACAATTCATTTCCACATTCACACCATATATACATATATATGTAAAATAGATAGTAGTAAGCACGCAAAGGCGAGTGTCATATATGTATATGTATTTACCGAGTAACTAAACAAAACCATCAGGGTCGATAACGGCATCGGTAGGAGCTCATCACCACCTCTTCTCGTAATTTATAGAGTGTTAATAAAGAACTTAAATCCGTTGCTAGTATTGCTATCATTTTTGCATTGTTCATTTCACATTTTCGCGAAAGTTTTAACTTTTTTTTTGTACTTTTTGTTAATATTGTGAACGTTATTGTGTCATTACTATATTTTCCATTATGTACGGAAAGTAGAAAAGGGAACACCACTCAGTTCATCAATGGGCTACCCTGAAATTACCCTGGAAAAAGTTGAAGACCAGGTGGTCTAATTGGTCAATGTTTTGAAATAGGCATGGTTACATATCCAACTAAATGTTATGCTGGACTGGACAATTTCAAAAGTTGAACATCGTCTTTTTCGTAATTGTTCGGCTATTTGAATCGATTCTGCCAAAATAAAGCAATACATCTTAACTCACTTGAAAGTTTTGTAGGTTGTGAGACTCGGCATTTGTCGTAAATTTGTATTTCTTTGATTTGGGATAGTATATTGTGCACATTTTTATAAGTAAATATAGTTAGTACGAGTATAGTTAAAATATGGTTATAGTATAAAGTGTATAGTTAAAATATTTATTGAGTGATAAGTGAATCCCTAAAATACAGTGCTTAAGAAGAAACTCGAAATGTTTCTTTAAAGCAAAATAAGATTTATATGCAAAGCAATTTATATACAAATTGGCAGTTACAGATGACGCATTATTACAAATTCGTGCATGTTAATTTTTTTCATTGTAATGATGGCATACGAAAAAAACTTACATTGAGGAATATTTTTCAAAATAGAGTATGACAAATTAAAAATAGAATCCCTCATAAAAAATATAAATTGAAAAATGTAATGTTTGTAATTATATATTCATATAGCATTTGGAGTTGCAAACATAATCAAGATGTCAAGAATGGGAAAGATTACAAAGTCTTGATGAATGAATGAATAAGTTTCTCAAAAATTTATTTGTAAATGAATCACTGATTCAACAAGAATTGTTCCTTTATTTAAATATAAAAATTTTTGCGTTCTTTATTATTTAGATTTTATTATTTTGGTTATTTAGAATGATGACTGTAAGAGATGCAAAATCTTGTACAATTTTCTTCAGAGAAAATTAGAAATTGGCAAGTATATTATATATATATATATATATATATATTTATATATATTTCCAATCTAATTAAATATCATTTAATGTACCTGCGGAAGCATATTTTTACAAAAATGTTTAAAAGAGAAAAGGCATTTCCATCTAGTTCCCCCAAGAAAAATATGCATTTAAATTAACCATTACATTATATAAAAATAAAAACAATGTTTTATTGAATGGATGGTAATTCTGTACGTATGGTCTAGTGTAAGTAAAATAGATGTTGTACTAAACGAAGTAGTTTTGTGGGTCATATGTTATGCAGCGTTGGACCAGATGTGGCCAGGTCCAATGACATCACAATGTTAATGTAATAAATGTTTCCCACATGATTGGAACACTTCGATCACTAGTGTTGATTACAATGTAAAGTGGTGCTGTCGTAGTACATAATGTGGTTTTGCTTTTTGAAGGGTACTTACTCGAGTACACACACAGATGTACGTATATGCAGAAGTAAATGCATGTACGATATATGTATGTACCAATGTGGCCAAATGTATGCGTATGATCGTGCATTGGTACGTAAACCAGTGTGATTGTTCTCTTATCTGTAGTCACTCAGTTGCTGATTTCACATACGCCACAGAGGCCATAAAGCCATTTCCATAATAAAATTGCGCGAAGTTGCAAATTAAAATTGTATTGTAATTGGTTAATCCAAGCACATATTACCATCGACAAGTGACAATCGCTCCGGCTGGGTCTAGGCGATGCTGCTGGATTTTTTTTGAGGTTTGGGGCAGAAATATTTAAATAAAATATATGCTCTTAAATTTAGTTAAATACTGAAATTGTGACTATAATAGTTAATGGCAGGTGTCGGTCATGAATAAATCAAAAACCTCTGATGATATTTAAAGGTGGGTGGGAACATCCTGAGCCTTAAGATAACTTCACAATACATTCCATACATTTGGTGTTATATATTAACACGCACTCGGACAAACGCATAGTAATAGTGTAAGTACCAAATTATCGATTTTAATATTCAAGTAATCTTAAAACTTACTATTAATTCAAATATAAAATTCAAATAAATTCTAATAAAATGTTGTGGGCATAATTCAGCGTGAGAAAATAAAATTCTTTCCATAAATATGCAGCGAAATATTAAAAAGCTAATTATTTAAGAATATGTCATATTCTTGAAGAGTTAACTAGGAAGCTGTATTGATTTAACAAAGTAACTTTGAATTGCAAATTATAGAAGTATACAGAGGACGTTGCGCTTTACGTGGGTACCTGCCGTTGTACAGCCCAACTCCACGGTGTTCAAAAACACAACGGATCAATACAATGCGTCGATCAGCGCCCCGTCAATAATAGCTTTGGCTGAAACCAACGATACCGATCGGCATTGTGGAATGGCACAATAACCACCTTGGTGGGGTTCGAGGCCTACCTAAAACCTTTGCCTTTCTATGGGTCGGGCACCCGGTTGCCATGCAACTCCACACTGAACTGTACCGCCCCAGACAGTTCTACCCGCATCCAGGTGTTAAACCACAGCCACCACGATACTCCCCGAAGGGCCTACCGCAATGAGCAGGATGGAGCGACAAGCAACTCCACCGGGCTCCTGCTCCCCGTGGCACCACATTATAGTCTCCGGTCAGACCTTGTAGCCTAAAGGCTACTACCAGTTGAGTTACCTATTCATCTCGACTGGTGGCATTTGTAGCTTGAACTACAATGGAACTCAGTTCAAGCTAAGTAATATAGCACTATTTCTGACATTGCTACGCCTATTTTTTGAGCAAAGTCTATTTCAATTCATTTTTGTGGATTTTGTGGATTTTAGTCGCCTCGTACGACATGCATGCCTTACCGCGGGTTATTCTTAACCCTCGACCCGCAGGGGGTATAGAAGTATACAGTAAATTAAGTGCTGAGTTAAAGTTGAAATGCCTATTTCTATAAAAGAACATATAAGTAACTAAAATATTCTAAATGAAAATAACGCTACATATTTGAACCACACGCTTCAAAATATATAGTGTATAGTATTGCGTATTCATGTAGAGACCTAGAATGTATAATAAAAATTTCACTTAGTTGGCTAAAACTAATTTAATTGGAACTAAATAAATCCAAATTAAAGTTGACATCATTTCATTATAAAACACCTTAGCTTAACATATCGCATAAATTTTTACGGCACCAAGCACCTTTTTTCATTTGGCATAACTACTTAAATTTAATTTCTAAAGTGATATTACCAGCTCCAAACTTTAATTTTACCATTATATTTTCTTACGTAATTTTAATATGATATGTATAAACACATTTACAAACGGAATAGAGGGTACAATATTTTGTTTATGTCAAACAAGGAATTTTGTGAAAATTGCTTGAAAAATAAATTGATCGTGTGAAATCGGTGAACCAATTACACCTGCTTTCATATTCTGCATATAATAATTTTTTTTTTTTTCGTTATTCTAGCACACTTTTATCCGAATATGTCGGTCACGGTATGAGTTATTTTCGTAAAATTTAGTGGAAACGTGCTACTTAGTGCACTTGAGTAATGAAAAGGGTTAATGGGATCAGTGCAGACTTTCCCTAGCCCAAGTATATCCGATGAAAGAACTCTCGGCTTTCCAGATTACTTTAAACCGTTTTGTTGGTCAATATTTGTAATCTTTTAATTAAAAGAAATTGGACATGTTTCCTTAAACAAAATCCGGTTTAGTTAATTTGGTAAATTTTCACATAAATATCTCAGACACGGAGCAAGTTACAGTAAAAAAAAAAAAAACTCCGTGAGGCTATGACATGTAATATAAGTTAATAAGATGCAAAATATGATTGCAATCCATTCACGGATTCGTCGAATAGTAGTGCCGTCGAATAATTAATGTTGAATTCTTCCGCAACATTTTTTGATATAAAATTATGCCAGTACCTGAAAGCATTTCCCGCCTTTGATCTTAGCACATTGTGAGAGTATAAAATGTTCAGTTACACCCGAACTTTGCCCTTCCTTCTTTGTTTTTATATATTATTAGTTACTCCTCCTTTCTCTCTTGGGGTTAACGATAAGAAGGATAATCACCCAATTTATATTTCGAAGTGGGTTTCTTATTGTCTGGCATATTTTATTTTGCGTATATCATTCTATATTCTGTAAGGTTTTGAACAGTTCTCTCAATGTTATCATTAGTTTTTGATCCGCGCTAGTCCTCATTTCAACGTCCCGACTTCTCCCTGCAGTTGCAATATATTTTCGATTACACAGGAGTGTGGACATAGCGATCTTATTTATCTCTGGCGAATCGAATTTATTAATATTGTATTTTATGGAAGCATACTAGTCACAATTATGAAAAATATCAATTAGACCTTATCAATCAAGCAATCAATACCTTAAGAAAGACATTTTTAAACTAAAAGTGTTAAAGCTGACCCATTTACAAACATGAATATGAAAGGTAGAATAGGTTCCTACAGAAATAGGGGCTGAGTTGAGATTTCTGTTTATGATATGAATCTGAAAATTTTACTAATCTCAACTATATAATTTCTTTTAAATTACTCAGATCTGTACACATATTAATTTATTGGAAAATAATCCTAATGTATAAAAGCAAAATGGCATGTTATAAATACCATGGCATGTTATATATATAAATATATAATAAATGTTATAGGGTAAATCTTTGTGACATCCAAGTTTTAATGCAGTAGATACTCTTGGCCCAGTGTGTAAACTGTTCCTATGTTCTTGTTCTTCCTCTACTTTTTCAGTAATCTCACACATTACAACATTTAAAAAGCGATTCTCACATTTTCTGTATAAATCTGATTAAACTGTATTCAATTGCCACTCCCACTGTTTAATTAACCATTAGCAACAGTTTACATTTACCCATATTGTTGGCGGCTGCAACAAATCGTATTTCGACACTTGCCAAGCTAATAAAGCATCAGTTGATGGCCGACCGTCCAATAAACATACGCACATTCAATCCTGCCTCTTGACTACGTCGCGACGATTCCATAATAAACATCAAAGATTGCGCGATAGTAGGCGCTTAACCCAGAAATCCAAACAGAAAACAGCCGACCCCGCATAATAACCGAAAAAGATCAAAAGCCACTTCAACTGTGGCTGCCGTAGTGCCGTCGCCACTGCCACCCCAAAGAATCTATTTTCACACATGTATATGCTTGTGTGTATACATATTTCGTGCTAGAAAATTTCAGTAGCCAGAAGCCTGCAGTTAACAAACAATGAATAGAATTTATTCGATTTGTTTTTATATTTTTATTTAGAAGAATAAAAACACTTAAATTGGCAGTGGTGTTGGTTTGTCTTTTTATTTTTGTTCTTTAAGTTGCATTGCATGCATTGTTCTTTTAATTGTTTGTTTAAACAACAATATATATAATTAAGCGGCACCTGTTTGATTAAATTATTCCAACACAATAGAGTATACTGTCTAATTTGATGAAGTGTTGATATGTGCCTATGGGGATATGGGGCTGAAATTGCAGTTATGACTACTTAAATATGTATCTGATGTTATGAAGTGAAGTGTTTTAAAATGGTGCGTGTTCTGCTGATCTCTTCTTGAGAGTATGACTGTCTCTTGGAGAATAATAGGTTAGAATGAAGGTAGCGGAAAAGTAATGTAAAGAAGTGTGGAAGGATCCTGTTCAAATTATGGATATGCAAATATTGTAAAAAGATAACTCAAATTGGAAAATCCAATGAACAAAAGAATAAGTTCACTGGTTCATTTGTGGTTTGACGAAAATTAAGGCTTTGTGCTACAATATTTGGTCTTACGTTATCTTATGAGTATTAAAACTTTAAGTGACGTGTGCGCCGTCGGCAGTATATGTTTCATTTGTAATACTATTGTTTGTTCACAGTTGATAGGCTTAGTCTACTATAATAGATAATAGACTTTCTACTGTAATTAATTATTAATTAATATTCTAAAGCAAAAGCACACAAATACTGGAATTGTAAGAATGGATTTAAAAACGGGTGATTTAAAAAAATTCAGATCGGCTTTTATTCGAATATATGTGTTGGCACCCAAAATAGCATTCCTATTTAGTTTTATTAAAATAATGTATATTTTACCCTTTCAAAAGTTAAGCTATTAAGGCGAAAATCTTAATCGAATATTCTTCTTTTTATAAATTTTTCTTTTTGTTCATTCTTTTTTATATCCCACTCTTAGAAAAATACATAGCCTTTACTTTAAACTTCTTTGAAATAGCGGTCATTTCTTAACCACGATTAATTTTTATGCCTTGCTTATCTTCCAACATAACAATTATAATGTTAACGAAAGAATGGAAATCAGTAGATTCATTAGATGGAGGCCAGTAAGAAACGTGATCCAATTTAAAATTTTCTTCGAAATTTGCTTCTTCATATCATATATGATATCATAAGTTCACGTCATATGTATCAGAATAAGCAGTCAAAAATATTAAGCTTAAGTAAATTATGAAAAACCGATGAAAACGGGATATCTTGAGTTGATAGTTCTTGTAATCAATCAAGCTGGCAGTTTGCCCAAGAGTAATGGTTACTAAGTTATATATACCGATCTCAATGCTCAGATATTTTGATAAAACTTAGTAGACGTGTCTAAAAAAATAAATCTAACTATAACTAACTAAAACTAAAAAATATAACTTGCAGTAACTAATTTACAAATTAAAATACCAAACCTTAAACTCGGGAGAGCAATTAGAATTAATTAGTACACACAAAAAATCTCTCATGTTACAGTCTGAATATAAGCGAAATCAGACTACAACCACACCTACTTATCTTATAACACCATTTTAATTTATACTAGATTCTTTCCCTTTATAATATTCAAACACCAGGAAGGATATGATTATAAAACTTAGACACTGTGTGTCAATTCTTAACTAAAACCGGTCGACATTGGACTATACCTTTTCAACCCCCAGATATCGAATATGAGGGCCTCAATATCTTTGCCTGACTTTATATGGAAAACATCGGTAAATTTTAGCGAAATTTTAATGAAACTGCTTGAATTATCTACCCTGGCCCCACATTCTTCATATACTAATTTTCCTTATTCTAGTTAACTTTACTACGAATACATCGGTCAATACGTGAGGTAACTTGAGAAAATGCGGCTGAAATAGTTTCTATAACATTATTTAGCTTAATGCCAAAAGTAGATGAAATTGATCCAGTAAAGTTCGGCTGCATCCGAACTTGTTTAACACCCTTCTTTTACTACAGATTTAATATTCATATTATACATTCATACATATCGCTACGTAGAGCTATTGGATAATGGTTTTGGTATCACCCAATTATGTGTAAGGGTTCATATAGTAAAAACTCTTTGAATAATTTGAATTAAAAATGATACAAAACGCCCTTTTGAATCTGATCAGTTCATATACCTTGAATCGTATTTGCAGCCGTACTTACCTGACGCACTACCAAAAAGATGTAAAATAAAACTTATTTAACAATATAAACTTTCAGAATATTTTATTAAAAAATATGTTATATAAAAAATAAATTTAGTATAATTAAGCTTTAAGGACGCTAATCAAAGAGAAGTGTGACCTGTGACCTGAAGTAATTTGCACTTGCACTACGAAATTTAATTATATTATGGAATTATTGCAAATTATACGCTTTATAATAGCAAAATAGCTACTGCTTCATATGAAAATATTTCTTTATTTAATCTATATATGCTTATGCATTCTTGTGTAAGCTTATTTGTAAAGTACAAATGAAATCGTTATTCACAACAACTCAAAATTAAAATAATCGACGAATTTGCTCAAAAATAAAGCATTTAAAAGAGCATATTCCACTCGAACACAGTGAGGTTCGAACGAGTTCGTTCTGAACGTGTCCCTTGCTTCAAAAGACTCAAACGCTGATTCTGTATTCGTTCATTCGTTGCTGAGTAAAATTAGCGTCAATATAACTCAAAAATGTAGGCGAAGGAGGCGGCTACTAATAGCTAGCCAACAACAAATTGAATGCCACTAGTTTGACTGACTGCTGTGTTGGTTTCCGTTTTGACTCTATAAAGAATTCATCGAGCGAGTCTCTTGATGCCGCACTCGAACTCGTATTGGAATTTGCTTGAAAATTACGACATTTAACTATTTCATCTGTTCTGTGAACATTTATTTTATGGCTTTGTGCGCAGTTATGGCTTGCATTGTTTGCAAAGCGTACATTTGCACTTGATTAATCCACCTAAAGTCGCAGTGACATTTCAGGCATTTTAGGTATGTACGAGTACGAATAAAATATTGAAAATATTTATAATTTTTACGTAATTATTTTACAATGGTTTGTATTTATTTGTGCAAGTTATAGCTTATTTAACTTTCTAACAGTTTCCTACACAACTCTCAACGTTCTTATCAACAGCCAAACTAAAATCAACTGATAACATACTGTGTTAAACCCAGAGAAGTATCACAGCTCTGTGTTTCACATAGAAATGGTGGTTTATTCCAGGTATGTTTATTCTCTATATAAATTGCCCCTTCTCTCATCTACCCTATGCGTACAACCCTGTACTTACTTGATTCCACTCCCAGCCACATATTTCTTCGATCTGATCCTCTCAGCGCTCCGGTTAGGTATGTTTGCTCTGTTTTTTGCCTGCTCCCATAAGTGTAGTTGTAGCGTTGGTGAGGTACTGGTATCTTTTTATTTCTGCGATGGTGGTGGCAGTGGCAGTGTGTTGCCTTTCTTTTCCTCATTAATATTTCGTTGGTGGAGCGAAAACAGAGCGACCACAACAGAGCGGCAGAATAGCTCAACAACAGCACAACAGAGTGCAAGTTCTCGCTGTTTCTCTCACCGTCGTCGGCGTCATCATCGTCGCTGTGGCAATTGTCGTTATGGTTTAGGCCGTTTCATCGCTTTCGTCGTGCTGGTCGTTGTGGGTATATTGTGAACGTAATCGACGTCAGTCAAAATACAACAAACTGGCATTTTGATGGCGCATTCGTTCGAAGACAACGGTTCGGATTGGAGCAGCAGGCGAGCGCATTGTTTTATTATCCACTTTATCACCATTTATTGTTATTGCCATTGTGGTATTTTAACGCTCGATTCTCTGTTTGGTACTATTCAGTACAGCTAATGCCATCATACTCAAACAGTTCTAGTTGGTAAAATATGAAACAACAAAAGCAAAAACAACAGTGATAGTGACAGCGCCAAAAACATCCACAACGACGGCAGCGTTTTAGTGCCATTGACAGCGGTTTGATTTGGTGAACATACTCGCTATCGGACTGCTATCACAACGATATCGTACGACAGCAATGCATATCAAAGCGCTGCGGCGTTCAGTGTGGTGCAGTGCAGTAGTGTCAAATTAGAGTAATATAGAACGCGGCAGTGACAAATAAAAGTCATCAAAGCAAACGAAAACGCAAACGACAGCAGTAGTAACAGTAACAGTCGTCGGGCAGTCAGGCAGTGAGTAAGACAGTTGTTCAGTGCTGCGGCGGCGTTCGTAACGAAATCTCGGTTTGGTGGCTTTGACGCTAATAAATTTGATTATTATTATTATTGTCGCTATTACTATTATTTTAACGATTATTGTATTGATTGTGGTTGTTGTTCGTAGTGTTATGCTGAAGACGTTTCCATGAGCCAGGTTTGCTGATTGTTTTCGAAAAGGTATACATAGTGAAAAATACCAAATACTTGTGAACTGGAGAAAAGAAATTAAAACAAATATAAAGAGTGTAAAGAAAATTATTTATATAATAGAGTTTGTTCGAAAAACAAAAACAATAATTATTATTGGTGATAATAATTTTTTCTATAGTAACAACAATAAAATTAAGTGGAATTAATAAAATATCAGTGTTCAAATAAACCAGCTACAATAACCTAGTTAATTGCAAAACAATTAAGCGAGTTTTTTTTTGTGCGTAATTATTATACAAACGTTTGCATTGACAGTGATATGTTTTCGGTAAAAATTTTGATCAAATAAATAAAATATGCTAAAACGAATCATAACTCAAAGTGATTATGTTAGCTTGTGTGAGAACTAATTTTATCCAATGAATAACATCGAGAAGCTATTTGACCTGAAGCGCATTCAAAATTTATAAAGCAAAACACTAAGCAAAATAGCCGCTCAGCAAATACCTTGCCGCGGCAAGTAAACCCAACCGAGCCAAGCTCGGTAAAAGCTCGGTAAGAGCTCGGTAAATCCAAGTTTGAGCCTAATAAGTTTTAGCTTTTCCTTGAAACAGCACTGCAACCGCCAAAATTGTTATCGTCAGCAGTATGAATTCCTACTTTGAACAGGCTTCGGCTGGTTTTTATGGCCACCCGCATCAGACATCCGGTATGGCAATGAGCACTGGAGGTCACCATGATCAGACAGCTACAGCGGCTGCAGCCGCTTATCGTGGATTTCCTCTCTCTTTGGGTATGTCGCCTTATGCTAATCATCACTTACAACGCACCACACAGGATTCCCCCTACGACGCAAGTATCACAGCAGCTTGTAACAAAATCTACAGTGATGGCGCCTACAAACAGGACTGTCTCAATATCAAAGCCGACTCCGTAGTAAATGGTTACAAAGATATCTGGAATACCAGCGCGAATGGTGCGGGTGGCGGTGGTGGTTCTGGAGGTGGTGGTGGCTCAGGTGGCGGTTCCAATGGATCAAATAACAATGGACAAAACAATCCTGTTGGTGGAATGCCAGTGCGTCCAGCTGCTTGCACTCCAGACTCCCGAGTTGGTGGATACTTGGACACTTCAGGTGGTAGCCCGGTAAGCCATCGAGGTGGCAGCGGTGGGGGAAATGGTGGAAGTGGTGCTGGAGTTGTCGGTGCCGGTCAAGGTGGCGCTGTAGGTGTTGGAAGCGTAGGTGGTGTTGGTGTTGGCGGTGGTGTGGGTGTTGGCGGAGCAGGAACCGCATGGAATGCAAATTGCACAATTTCGGGAGCTGCAGCGGCTCAGAGTGCTAGTAGCTTACATCAAGCCACCAATCATACTTTCTACCCGTGGATGGCTATCGCAGGTAAGATGGACAAACCTTTATTAACAAAGTCTTCGTTTCCACTAACGCTTTTCGATATTAAAACGTCAGAAACCTAGCTCTGAACTGATTATTTAATAACTTCCTACTGCTACAATCTACTACTACTGCTAAAACAACAAACTTTTTTGGTACACATATATTTATGAAGATATAAATATAGTAGACATATATGCGCATATGTATGCAAACGATTTAAAATAATCTCTTCCTTTGAATAAAGTTCCCTGATTTTGCATTAGTATAATGTGTGCATTTACTCATAATGGAACAAATGATAGATACAATTTAAAATAATTCCCAAATAGTTTTAAGCAGTGTGATGAAATGTCAGTACTGGGCCGGAGATATCTTTAGAACCATTCTTATTATTTTTGTTAGACAAATAAAAGACAAATTTTCGAATGATAGTAACGAATAATGGTGAATAATAGCTACTAAAGTAGCTCAGAAATCTGAGCTACAAAAAGCCATAATATATATACATATTTAAAATTAGTTCAAATGACAATAGATTAATGTTATTTATTGCCTAATATAGTTCTTTCCTATTTTCAAACAAACCTGGAATAATCGCTCAATCTCTTCAAATATAACCAATACTACTTTATTCGCTATAAATTAAAAAATTCCACTTAAACTTGCCTATAGTTGTTTTATTTTAAATATAATTTGCACTTATTTATTTTTGTACCCAATTAAAATTGTTTTACAAGATTTCATATTTGCTAATAATGTCAATAGTATGTTGCCCTTTATCGCAATTAGTTCATACATATTCTGGTATTTATTATAAAAAATTATTGAATCAATATTTTTGTAAAGAAAGTCTTCGTTTTGATTTAATTTTCACACACCACCACAAAAAGTAAATTTCTTTTCACGAAAATATAATTCACGTTTAATATTTTCTATTCCTACAAATCTTGGTATTAAAGTCAACACTTCAAATTCTGTAAAATAATATAAATAAAGATGATATTTATATATATAAAATAATATATAATTATTAATTATAATAAAATAAATAAATAAAGCACGAGGTCTGCACGTTTGATACAGTCGGCGAAGTTTCTTCTTATAATTTCTCCCATTGTATTTTTATTTATTTTAATTTTTAAAAAACTTTTTAACTAGCCATCTTTCCTTCTATTTTTTCTGAATATTTATGCGGGATCAGGCAAGAGGAGCGTTATTTGTATATGTTAGCTTTTTAGTCAGAATACTAAGAGCGCTCTGTGGGAAATAAGCTCAAAAAGAGCTATAGTTATTTCAGTTAGTTAGTTAGTTAGTTATCTTAGTGTACACTTGTATTAGTAGTGAAAAGAATAATATATGGAATTATGATAACAGCGACGTTATGTTCAAATTGAGGCACACCGTCGGCAGAGCAGCCTGCGAGTGATCAATAATATAATACTATAAGATAATAACCAGCTGCTATTTGATTCAAATAATCGCCTTAACCTGTGAACTAGATCATTTGTTAATGTAACTATTTTTGCTGACTGTCCTAAATAGCTTATGCAAAAATTCTTAGGTGACGCGTAAAGGCAGCATGCAATCTTGTTCGCATGGATAACTCAAGCTTTGGTTGTTTTGAACGGTGCTTTGTAATGTAATTATTATGAAACCGCCGTTTCTCCATTCTGCAGTAAATTTAAACACATAAGATCACTTTTAGTAAAGTTAGAGTTTTAAATAATATATAACAAAAAGTTTTTCCCAAATCTAACAAGCCTGGTAAATAACAAGCGATTGACCTTCCCTTTGAACAACATATTGCTCTTTATACTAAATTCAATATATGTTGCTCCATAAGAGTTTTATGTTTTTTGTTTTTATTTCTGGCGGAATTAATATTTTTGAGAACATATATATCTATATCTTCACGTCAATTATATTTTTCAATTCTAGTTTGAGAATTTCGGTACCTAACATTTTCGGTTTTTTTAAATCAATTTGCAGTACCCGTTATCAGACGAAATCTTCAGAGTCGGAACTCAAAATATGTATAATGATTGCCCAAGATAGATCAAAGGGCATATAAATGTGTATGTATGTGAGAATATATTTATTGCGATAACTCCGCGGTAGTACTGATAATGAATATATGTGTACATCAAACATTTTGCTAGTAATCTCGAAAACATTCCGAAACTGTTCAATGTATTTTCTGAGGCCATAAAAATTATTAATATTAATAGGAACAAATAAATAAAAAATCGTAATTTATTTACACAGCATATTAGAACAGAAAACATATATTTAATATTTTCTGCTTTGTTATACAATATACAGTTATTTATTCCATGAAAATTTAAGTAATCGTAATAATCAATGTAATTCTAACCAAAAATGTTGTATTCGGGTTTATCTCAATTCCTTACGAAGACTGTACTTCATTCGTGTTATCGGAATTATTCAAGTGTTCATAAAACTTCCTCCAGTATTTGAATATTTCACTCAGTCGGTGTTCTGCAAAGATGTCATGTCAAATTGCTATTAAATTATTGTTATATTAACTTATATAATGATATTCCTTAGGAATTTTTTTGTCTATAGAAATACATACAAAAATTAGAGAGGTTTTGCTATCGGAAATATAATTAGAAAAAGTAAATTATTGCTTATTAATTATTACTTACCATTTTGAAAGTATTTGCAAAATTTTTAGAATACGGCTGAAGAGATAACACTTAACAAACCCCTCAAACCACTCCAATTGATTTGCTTCAATACAAAATATTCATATGAGATCGTTCTCTGTACTCCTTGTATAGAGGAAATGAAATAATTTGAATCTATTCTTAATAAATCGAAATCTAATTGTACGAAAATGGGGCTCATAAATAAAGCAATAAATATCTTTTTATTCAATTATCAGCTTTTTTTGAAGTTTTTTACTTGATGCTGATTACTGTTCAATATACAATGGCAGGATGGATTGGTGTAATTCAATTTTCGCGATGTGACTTTTCGAATGTACGCATAGAATGTCATGATCACCATCAATGTGAGTGTGATTGTGAATATAAATATATATATTTACAAATTATAATATGCTCATCGTAACAAACATACAACATACCAGGTGAACGAAAGCATACATCGTTGATTGATTTCTCGTACCGCTATTGAACCACTTGGCATCTGTGATGGCTAAACTGACAAAACCGCTGTATTTATTTATTTTTATTTTGAAAACATTTTTATATAGTTCATTAAGTTCAACAAAATTTTAGAACACTTTTTGTTACAAATTAAAAATGCTAAGTGGGAGATATATTAAGAGATTTTAAAGCTAGAAGATTGTATCAGAAAACTCATCTTTTTACGATAATATTTCTGCTAATATCTACCTGCGAACATTATAATCAGATTTTGATAAATTGGATTTTTTACGATATGAAGTCAAGTTCGATTTTATCCAATGAGTATCACAAATGCAGAAGAAGTGTTAAAGGAAACATGTACATAATTCACCTCACTGGTCTAATAAGAGCCCATTTCTTACCTGTGCTTAACGCATTACGAGGAAATATTTTCACCACGAGATTGATTTTAGAACCAAACCTGCTGTTAAATATTAATTGAAGAGAATGCAGTATCTGCTGGCAAAAAGACATTATGAGTTGTGCAACTTCCAGTAGATTAATGTTTAAAAAGTACATTTTCAGCATTTAAAAACAAGTGCTTCCCGTTATATAATGCGTTGTCCTTTTAATTTGCGCTTTGTATTGGGCACCACTGAATATATTTTTTCTAAATTTTTTTTAATTTTTCTTTATCATTCACTACTTTTACTGTATTTTCACTGATTTTTGTCGTTACGAATTCTCGGCCGCCCCGAAACTGTACACATATTACTTCACCGAAAACTTTGTCCATCTGTATGGCTTCTTTTGCGCTAAATGCAGAAATGTCTGTGGAAACGTAATCAACGTCCAACGTGTTGTGTGAAATGTCTAGCATATTATGGCATGTTTTGACACGGGTCAGACGCACACAAGACGTCACAATATTTCCTTTCACCTCATTCACCCCGTTCGTAAGCTACACGTATGCTTTTGGCTTTGTTCGATCGATTATGGTTGAAGTGTGGCAACTGATACCAAAGTTTCTGTGGTTTTGACTACTCGACCAGTCTTTCAGACGCGTGTAAGGCATTCCCTTTGGTTGTTCTTCAATTACAACTTTAGTATATGTGGTTGCTGTTGCTACGCTTAATATTATCATCTCGCATCTTGGCATCAAGACCAGTTTAGTGAAATTCTCATATAAATTAAAAACGTATACGTTCTATATTTCCGTCATCTATATTTTTGTGAACGTTTGTAATATTTCTTATACTTCTTTCTTCTCTTTGGTTTTGAGGATAGATATAAATTTAATATAACCAGTAAAGTTGATCGCTTGAAATACTTTTATTGCTTATTAATTATAAAAGTTAATTCAAGTTTTGAGCTTTGTTCTCGAAAATAATTTTAAACTCTCTGAGTATGTAATAAATTAGGAAACAATTTTCATCACGCCTATGTTGCATTTCACTTTTTTTGTATCAGTATGCGGGTAAGAAATAAAATAATTTGTTAATGTATTTATTAATTTGTTCTTGTAACTACACATACGAACATCTTTAAACACAAGAGAAAGTAAAGTAGTTTGAGTTTCTCTAACTTATGTTGGTTTTTATCGTTAATGATCTCAAATATTTTAAAATTCAGTTTTCAACTGTTACGATCTTTGTTTATAATATGTTTTATAAGGCCTGAAAACTCTTTGACCTAACAATTTGGCCTATCTTTGATCTCGACATTCCCTCGATCCATTTATTTGCTTATTGATTGTTTTACTATGTTCGAGGTAGTTGATGAATTCATGTGATCCATGTGAATCTGAAAAGTTAAAGGCTAGCACTTTGCGGTCCGACTGTTGTGTTTTGTTGAGAGCTTTGGACGACTTTCACGAGGCGAAAATCCTTCAGCGGACTGCCGATTGGACTCCGGCGCATAATTATGTATCCATGTTTCATCCACTGTCGTAAATCAATGTTCAAAAGGCGCGGTAGCCATCGAGCTTGATATGCCAATGATGTTAACTAACTCTCCCATTTAATTTTACGATCACCAAAAAATATTCCAAGAATTTTCGCGATATTTTCCGGCGTTACTGTCTCTTGTGCTCCTCCTTCACTGGGGAGTACCTTTTGTACTGGTACGGTTGCGACAGAACTTAGTAATCCATTACTTTGCTTGCCGTAATTCTTATCAAGTCATTGCTTTGCATTATCGGTGTTTTTCCCCCATTAGGAAACAATGTTTTATCAGCACGCGAAATTCAGACAAGGACTAATTTTTTGTTTGTGGCGCTATCTCTCGGACAGGTCAAATACTTTTCAATCCATGTAATACACGTATATATAAATTTGCGAATAAACTTTTCATAAGTTTCGAGTAGAAATTCAACTTTAAGAGAAGTTTATGAATATATGCTTGTAGTTGGAGAAAATTCAGACAATGAGTATTATTGGAATAATAATTTGCTGAAAATAGTTGATAACAGCGGGATGAAATTTAGTATAGCCACAGGAGAAAATTGGAAGACATTTTTTAAAAAGTTAGAAATACTATTTTATGCTCTTCCAGTCAAACAAATTTCCCGAAAAAGATAAGTAAAGCTAAAGAAAATAAAATTTTGAAAAGGTAAAATATTACTAATTAAAAGCTCAATCTTCAAACTGAGGTTAACAAATTTAAAAATTCTCACATTAATCATAAAGTTGAAGCATCAAGCGTTTAGAAATTAGTACAGCAAACAACAACCAACAATGAGCACAACTATGTGGGTAAACCACTTATTGGTCAGGTTATTAATTATATACATATTTATGCGCTTACACTTTGAATAATAATATACTTTAATTAAAGCTTTCACATCCGTAGTCAACTTATAATAGGAAAATCTATTGAAAAGCGATGGAAGTTGGATGAACTCTAATAAAGTTTCTTCTTAAAAAAGTTTGAATTAGTGAAAATATACACATCAAATTATTTTCAATTATTACCAAAAATTCACATTTTTATGCAATCATCTTAATATATATTTTGGCGAGGAGTAACAGAACTATTGTCGTATTGAAAACAATATCGCTTAAGCTAGAAATTTTAATATTTTTCCTTAAATCTTTATACTATTAGTCTAAATATACCCGTAGTATTTAAATAAGTAATATAAAAAACGCGACTTCTCCCGGATATTATAATAAATTTTGAGCAGTTTTAAATAATAACCTTTAACTGGACGAACTGAAATTTTTGCGAGATTAAGTTATTAGATTTAGGATGTCTGTAGTACCAAGTATGTGTACGCTCCATTAAAACTCTTCATAATATTTTTCAAATAGACTTGTTTGTTAATTCATCCATCAATAAAACTTTTATTTCCTATCCCTGGAGTAACTATTACTCTCAAACAAGTATTGACTCATCATTGTGTATTAATAAGTTTTCTAAGGTATATATGTTTGAATGGCGAATTTTAATAACTTAAACAGCTATAAACCGTATCGAAATGATTTTTGAAAAAAATCGGCACTAAATACAATATGATAGGGATTTTCACTTCCTGTTCAAAAAAACAAACATTTTTCTTTTGGGAATATATGGCATTATTATCACGCAAGGGAAGCATTTAAATTGTATAGTAGCACTTTTTAAATCAGTATTGTATATACTATTTTGCTTGTATTATGGGGTGATACTATGAACATTTGCTTTTATGTGCCTCATTTCGTTCTTTGTAAATAGACTGCTTCATATATGGTGACATTTTTAATACCTTTTCTTTTCTGAATACCTATCCAAAAACTTGTGATATTTGTAGAATACACAACTTAATATATACGTGTCGTGAAAAATTTTAAATATTAACATTTTTTTTTCCTTCCTTTAAAATTGGTAGAATCGGGTAAGAATTTCCCCTAGCCCCCATATACTTAATATCCATACCATATACCATATATTTCGGCCAATATGTAAGATATTTTAGCAGAGTTAAGTGAACGTGTAATATTGGATATACCATAGTTTACTGCCGAAAATGTGTGAAATCGGTCAACGAATTATCCCAGCTCCCATATAGGACATATAATGATTTTCGTCATTCTAGCAGACTTTATGCCGAATATGTCGGTCATTGTGTGAGTTACCTTCACAAAATTGCGCGAAGACATGTTCCCAAATATACTTGCATAATGAAGAGTTAATGTGATCAGTGTAGAACTTCCTCTATCTCAAAAATGCCCGATATAAGAATTCCCGACTTGCCATCTGACTTTAAACAGTCTATGTTGGTCAATATGTGTGGTATTTTAATGAAATTAAATGGATATGTTTTCTTTAAACACAATCTGAATTCGCGCTAAATATGAAAGAAATCAGTCTAGATCGTGTTCCAAGGCGCTTATTCCTAATGTAATGCTTTGCTTTTCTGTGGTTGACTTTTTCCTCATATATCTAATATATTTATTAAACCACTTTGGTTGAGTTCGTGGTTTACTTATCGCACTGATATCGCATATATCACTTTTGAGTCAATTTGGTAGATTTTAATATAAATATATCTGACACGAAGCAAAATATAACAGTGAAAGTACATGAGTCTATGGCCTGTAATATAAGTTAATACGATACCAAATATGATAGCAATCCATTGACAATTTCCTCGGATAAAGAATGGAGTGTTGAATTCTTCTGCAACATTTTTATACTCTCGCTTCTACGTTCCTGCAGAGTATATTAGTTTTGTTCACCTAACGGTTGTTAGTACCACCTAGAACTAAACGAGGTAGATATAGACATATATATATATATAAACGATCAGGATGAAAAGACGAGTTGAAATCCGTGTGACTGTCTGTCCGTCCGTGCAAGCGATAACTTGAGTAAAAATTAAGATATTTTGATGAAACTTGGTACACATGTTCTTTGTCACCGTAAGGCGGTTAGTATTGCAGGTGCGCGTAATTGGATATCTGCCAGGCCCACAATATGCCATTAATCGAAAACAGATAAAGTGCTATAACTAAACAGTAAATTAAGATATAAACGTGGTATAGATAATCCTAGTAGGGCGGGGTATCTTTGGGCAAACATTCTTGTAAAAAAGGGAATGACTCCGCCCCAATAGGTTTAATATATATATCTCGGAAACCGTTAAAGCTATATCAAAGGAAAGGAACAAAGCTTTCCAGGAGTAATAATGAAATCCAGAGAAAATCTTTTCCTGGTAATAATGTGCCCTTGTATGAAAAATGGATAAAATCTGGTTAATACTTCCATTAGCTCTCATATACTACCCCAATAGGGGTAGCATTAACTCGATTTTCCCCATTTTTCATACCAGACCACATTATTATAAGGGAAAGATAATCCTCCAATTTCAATACAATATCTTACAGATTTCCCGATATTTTCGATAAAAAGTCAGATTGGGACACTTAGGTCCTAACATTGGGTATCTGGTGGCTTGAAAGTTATTATCCGATTTCGTCTATTTTTACGCGTAAGATGACATATCCTGAAGCCACTATTTGTACAAAGTTTGATTTTCATATCTTTGTGGCTGCTCGATTTATCTGCTTTAAAGTGAAAGGATCAGATGAAACTTAAGATTGTGTTATATGAGAAATAGGCGTGGTAGGTTTTTACCCGATTTCGTCCATTTTCACAGCGCGAAATAAGAATGTAAATGTAATCTCACATACCAAATTTTGTTGAAATCGTTGAGGGGGTTCTGGGATATGGGATTACTCTCATAAGTGGGCGGTGTTACGCCCATTATCAAAAATTTAGATGGATTCCTATGTAGCGCTTCCGTATCACATTTTCCGCAAGATTTAATGTTTATAACGTATTCCTTTAGCGAGTTATTGCACTTTTAGTAGTTTTCAACATAACTTTTGTTTGGGAGTTGGGCCCGGTTGTTATCCGACTTTACTAATTTTCTGATTATATGAAGACATGCTGGAAAAACTTAGTCGGAGGAAGGTTGATTGATATAGCTTTAACGGTTTCCGAGATATAGATGTCTCACCGTACTAGGATCCTGTGTACCAAATAAAACGCTTATGTCTTAATTTGCTGCTTAGTTATTGCACATCACCTGTTTTCGATTAATGGCATTTTTTGGGGATGGCAGATGTCCAATTACGCCTATCTACAATACCAACCGTCTTATGGTGACAAAGAACACGTGTACCAAGATTCATGAAAATATCTTAATTTTTACTCAAGTTATCGCTTGCACGGCCGGACGGACGAACAGACAGTCATTCGGATTTCAACTCGTCTTTTCATCCTGATCATTTATATAAATATATATATATATATGTCTATATCTAACTCGTTTAGTTCTAGGTGTTACAAACAACCGTTAGGTGAACAAAACTAATATGCTCTGTAGCAACGTGTTGCGAGAGTATAAAAATATATGTATGCAATCTAAAATGAGAAAAAACTTCTTAAAGTTATTTGAAGGTACTCGCTTTATCAAATTCTAGTAACTTTACAACATGTATAAAGTCTACATATGTGCACACATTAAATTTTAATCATTAGAGTATTTAGAGAAATTTGTATTGGAAATATAGAACTCTCAAATGCCTTATTAATGGGTTAGTATTATTAGATACAGACATACATCAAAATATTCAAATATACTCAAATTAGGAACACAGCAACTTCCTGAGGAACACAAGATTACCGAAAATTTCTCAAAGATATATATTTACTATGTATTGGTGTTGTTCTATTACAGTTATACTCAATAATTGTATAATTGTATATATATGTATGTATGTTAATATTTTCTAGTTTTTATTATGCTAATTTTAAGTTATATGTTAGACACCGAAGCAATATTTTATAAAGCAATGTAAAATGCAAATATTTGAAAATGGAAAATAAATAAAAATTAATAATCTAAAATTTGTTATAATTAAACATTTCGCCTTTACAAATATTTAGAAATTATATTTCCCATTTTACTAGACGTTGCTCTCATAGTCCATTTGCTGTTACCTTTGTACAATTCAACTAAATACTTTTCGTGTGACTAAAATGTAATATTATGCAATTTGATAATTTTGTAACCAACAATACTGTAAAGCAAGTAAAATACACATATCACCTTGGTGATCTTGGTGACATTGTTCTAAATTTAGCTCAACTAATCGGTGTAACCACATAATTACATAGGTAACAATTCAAAAATCTTTTTCGACCTTGATTTATGAATACAATAAGTTGCTTGGTATGTAACTTCGCTCACGTAAAACATATTACGTCTTAAATATGTAACAATAGAAAATTTCACAAGCCACTATTCACACTGTGATGCCTTAATTATGGTCAACACGTATTTATTCTCACAAAAATCAGCAATAAACTGAAGAATTAGAAAAGTACACTACAACGAAAATTTTTCATAATTTGTTTCTGACCATTTCACTAATATATTGCTCAAGGCTATTTAAATATGGTAAATATGTGTATACACGTACATAACACACAATTACTAAATTACTGTTCTATGAAATGAGTTTAACTGCCAACAAGTTGCTCTGAATGCATTCTAACCTATTCCTCGGGAGAAGTCTGAAGATAAGCGCATATAAGGTTTGGGTATGACATTGCGTCAAAGGTAATCTAGGGGACGCTATCCCTCTTTCAAGTCCCCGAAACTTGTTAACGTACATAATCATATAATATATGCTTTTTCCCACCTAAAACCTACAAGGCTTTTTCAATTTATGAAACACTCTGAATTTTAATTTATGTTCATTCGTCCCATTTGTAAGGAATTCAGTAACTAAGTAACAGCTAAATATTGACAGATTATTTAAGATCATAGTTCACTCCGTTTGCTTCTTATTATTGAACTAAATATTAGAAAATTAATTTTCACATTTACAGAACTATAAGTTTACAACTGCAGGGTAAAGTTTTTGCCCTGACTAGCCTCACTAAATGTGCTTTTCAAAAAACAGTTAAGGAAGAAGTAAAAGGAGAGTTTTCAACATAACTGTTATATGGGGAAAGGACGCAGTTATAATTCGATTTCGTCAATTTTCTCACTGTATAAGGACTTGCTAGAAGGGCGTATCATTAGGAAGTTTGGTTGATATAGCTTTAGTGTTTTGTGAGATATATACATTAAACTAAACCTATTAGGGCGCGGAGCCACACCCACTTTTAAAAAATTTAAAAAAAAGACAGAAGCCCTCCCTACTGTGCGATGTGGATTTGTGGATTAGTTATTCATCAAGATATCTCAATTTTTGCTCAAGTTATCGCTTGCACGGACATACTTACATTCGGAATTCCACTCGTTTTGTCATCCTGATCATTTCTGGATCATTTCTGATCATATACAAAACTGTGTATGTATCTCGATTAGTTTTAGGTGTTACAAACAACCATTTAGTGAACAAAAGTGTTATACTCTGCGCAACATTTTGTGAGAGCATTGTAATGGTTTGTAGAAAAAGATAGGAAGGGCTAAGTTCTGGTGTAAATGAACTTTTCATACTGTTACTCATACTCTTAATTTTAGAGGGTCAAAGGCGGTGAAATACTTTCAAGTAATGTCAAACTTTATATTAAAGAAGTGAGTAAGGGTTAAGTTCGGGTGTAAGCTAAAGTTTTATACTGTCTATATTCGTAATGATCAAATAAATGGGGGTATAAATGGGGGCGGGTAAATATTTTCTGGTGTTAGTAAAAGTTTATATTAAAATAGTTTGCAAAATAATTAAACATTTATTATTCGATGAAATTTTTAATGGGTGACAATCATATTTGGCACTGTAATAACTTTCATTTTAAGTTATATCCTCATAAAATCTATCTAACTAAGACAAGTTGTCTATATTCATGATATTAGTGATATGGGAATATTCATCAGTCATAACTACTCTCTCGCACTATGTTGCTACAGAGTACATTAGTTTTGTTCATCTACTGGTTGTTTGTAACACCTAGAACTAATCGAGTTAGATATAGACATATAAATAAATAAATGATCAGGATGAAAAGACGAGTTGAAATCCGAGAGACTGTCTGTCCTTCCGTCCGTCCGTCCGTCCGTGCAAGTGATAACTTGAGTAAAAATTGATATTTTGATGAAACTTAGTACACATGTTCTTTGTCACCGTAAGGCGGTTAGTATTGCAGGTGCGCGTAATTGGATATCTGCCACGCCCACAATATGCCATTAATCGAAAACAGATAAAGTGCCATAACTAAACAGTAAATTAAGATATAAACGTGGTATAGAGGATCCTAGTAGGGCGGGGTATCTTTGGGCAAACATTCTTGTAAAAAAGGGAATGGCTCCGCCATAATAGGTTTAATATATATCTCGGAAACCGTTAAGGTTATATCAAAGGAAAGGAACAAATATTTTCAGCAATAATACGTTCAAGCTCTGTCGTCTCATGCGTTAAAATAGTTGAAATCGAATTATAACTTTTCAAGGCCCCAGATACCCAATAAATGGACCCCAGTACCTCTATCTGACTTTTCACTGAAAATAACGATAAATCTGTAAGATATCGTGATGGAATTGGAGCATTATCTTTCTATGATAATAGTGTACTCTGGCATCAAAGATGGTGAAAATCGAGTTAATACTACCCCTATTGGGGTAGTATATGAGAGCTAATGGAAGTGTTAACCAGATTTTATCCATTTTTCATACAAGGGCACATTATTACCAGGAAAATATTTTCTCTGGATTTCTTTAATATATCTTACAGACTGACCGATTTTCGGTAAAAGGTCAGCCGCATGCACAGAGGTGAACATATTCGGTATCTCGGGGCTTGAAAAGTTATTATCCGATTTCAAAAATTTTAGACGAGAGATGATATACCCTGAAAGCACTCTTTGTAAAAAAGTTTAAAGCTTAAAATTTGACGCTTAAGTTATACAATGTAAAGTGAAAGATTCATATCGAATTTAAAAATGTGTTATATGCGAAATAGGCGTGGATGTATTCCGAATTCACTCGTTTTAACAATGTAAGACAGAAATAGCAAGGTGATATTATGAACCAAATTTGGTTGAAATTGATGTAGCCGTTCATCAGATCTATGATTTCACCTGTAGGTGGGCGATGCCAAACCCATTGTCCAATTTTTACACCGATTCCTTTGAAGCCCTCAAGCACCATCTTGTCTGTGAAATTTGATGCTTCTGAAATTATGCTAGTACTAGTTATTGCACTTTTAGTAGTTTTCTATATAACCGTTATATGGCCAATGGGCTTGGTTATTATCTGATGTCACGCATTTTCTTACTGTTTGTGGAGGTTCTGAAAGGATTTATCCTCAGCAAATGTGATTGATATAGCTTTATACATTTGTATAATATGTATATAAAACGTATTAGGAGCGGAGCAACTCCCACTTTTTAAACAAAATTAAACCAAGGATCCCCCTCCTTACCAGGTGCCATTTACCAAATTATAGTTTTGTACCTTAATTTTTAGCTTAGTTATATTATAACCGTTTACAGTTTTTCTATTAACAATGTTAATGATAAATCCATTTAAAAAGGTGTGAAGAAATTGTAACTATTTTGAATCGGTGTTGTTCTCGAAAAGCGTGCTGCACTTTCTTTATTACAAGTGAAAAAATTAGTACTAAGCGAAACTAACTTTAAACAAATTAAAGGCCTAAGTTCGGGTGTAACCGAACATTTTACACTCTCGCAATGTGCAAGGATCAGAGGCAGGGATATGCTTTCAAGTGCTGGCATAACTTTAAATTAAAAAATGTTGCGGAAGAATTCAACATTCATTATTGGACGAAATTGTCCAAATAAATGGAAAATGGATTGCAATCATATTTGGTATCCTATTAACTTGTATTGCAGGCCATAGATTCATGTACTTTCATTGTTATATTTTACTTCGTATCAGAGATATTTATATTAAAATCTACCAAATTAACTTAAAAGTGATATATGCGATATAAACTCAACCAGAGTGGTTTAGTGAATATATTAGATATATGAGGAACAAGTCAATCAGAGAAAAGGAAATCATTATGTTAGGAATATGCGGCTTAGACCATGGTCTAGACCGATTTCTTTCATATTTAGCGCGAAATCACATTTTGTTTAAAAAAACATATCCGCTTAATTTCATTAAAATATCACGCATATTGACCAACGTAAACGGTTTAGAGTCAGGTGGAAAGTCGGGAATTCTTATATCGGGCATTTTGGAATAGAGGAAGATCTGCACTGATCACATTAACCTTTCATTATGCAAGTATATTTGCAACTCTTCATTATGCAATGACCGACATATTCGGCATAAAGTCTGCTAGAATGACGAAAATCATTTTATATAACGTATGGGAGCTGGGCAATTCAAAGGCCGGTTTCACACATTTCCGGCATTCAACTATAAGCCATCCAATATAACGCGTCCGCTTAATTTTGCTAAGATATCTTACATATTGAGAGATTATACCGTATAAAGCCAACCGGATGTTTAAAATTCTTATATTAGCTATATAGGGGCTAGGGGAATTGCTTACTCGATTTTATCCATTTTACGCACACGGACCCACAGTTATCTGGAAGAAATGCTCTTTGTATTTCACAGACATAACTACATTATATTAGTATTATTACATAATACATTATATTATATACTTAGTTATATTAGCCGAAACATATGATATAAAGTCTAACGGGAGGTTAAATATCCCTTAATTAAGTATGTGGGGGCTAGGAGAAATATTTACCCGCCGTTTTCATTTTTGGCGCCAGAGCACACTATTATCATTGAAAGATAATATTCGAATTTCATTAGGATATCTCACAGATTTACCAATATTTTTGTTATAAAGTCAACCATGTTCACTGTGATCTTTGTATTGGGTATCTGGTGGCTTGGAGAATTATAAGTCGATTTTAACTGTTTTTGTACATGAGATGGAGGCACTATTTGTACAAAGTTTGAGTCCAATATTTTAATTGGTGCTGGATTTATATACTTTAAAGTGAACGAATAAGATTAAGTTTAAAATTTTGTCAGCATAAAGATACAAATGGAATGTCATGCACCAAATTTGGTTGAAATTGGGAAAGGAGATCTTGAGATATGGGATTTCACCTAAAGGTAGGCGGTGTCAAACCAATCACAAAATTTTAATACACGGATTCCTATGCAGCCCTTCTGTACCATAATTATAGTAATATTTAGTGTTTCTGACGTGTTTCTTCAGAGATTTAACGCACTTTTAGTAGTTTTCAATATAACCTTCGTATGGGAGGTGGGTGTGGTTATAATCCCATTTCATCTATTTTCCCAATATATAAGGGCATCCTATATATGTTCTGAGCAAGTTCGATTGATGTAGCTTTAGTGGTTTGTGAGATAAGTACATTAAACCAATTGACTAGTTGGGTGGCGACGCCATACCTTTCCAATATTTTTACTCACAGATGCCCCACCGACTACTTACTTATTATATTTTAGTATATCTTAATTTGAAGCTTAGTTGTAGCACTTTATAGGTTCCCGATTAACGGTTTACGGGCGAGACTGTTATCCGATTCCGCCCATCTGCAACACTAACCTTCTTATAATGGTAGGGAACATATGTACCAAGTTTCATCAACATATCGTAATTGTTGTTCAAATTATAGCTTATAACTCTATATTTATCTCGATTAGTTTTTGCTTTTACAAACAACCATTAAGTGAACAAAGCTATTACACTCTGTTGCAACATGTTGCGAGAATAAAACATGTAACCTGGTATAGCGAACAGCAGAAGGGAGGGATGTAGGTGGTTAAAAATGTTTAATAAGTTGGGTGGGTCTGCCGCTAATATGTTCGATGTACATATATCAAACAACTACAGACATATCAACCAACTTGCTCAAAAGGACTCCTTCTAGCACCTCCTCAAAACTTATGTTAAAAGCTATTAAAAGTGCTTTATCTCGTTAAAGTAAACGCGAGAAGCACCAAATTACAAAGCAAAGATAGCATGGAAAGGCTGCATAATTGTCGGTGTAAGAATAATGGGTGTTTTACCGCCCACTGTTTGGTGAAATCCCATATCTCAGGAACGACTTATCCAAATTCAACCAAAATTTGGTGGTGAGCATTATGCCAACATCATCTGATATCTGACATGACGCCTACTTCTCATTTGACACAATTTTAAATTCTAAATTCACAATTTAAAACTATAAAATAAGCCGTATTTTCTCACTGCTGCTGTCTACCTTTGACGTGTGCTCAAACAATACTGAGTTCAGTAACCACATAACTGTCTGCGATGTTTCTTTAGTACGAAATCTAATCTTTCTAACGCCATATAGCTTAACCCGATCGCGCTTATATAACGCGAGATACAAATTACTATACCGTCTAGAGGGATTTCTAGCGGGATTACAAAATTCTGGAAATTATTATTTACCAGACCTTATATATTGCACAAATAGTACAGTCAAGTTATGGCATACTTACCTAACAATTGTCGAAATCTTCACAGATCGTTTTAAGCTCCCTGATATCCAGTAAGTCGACCTGAGTGAGTATGAATATACCTGAGAAATAAATTTGACATTCAGAGGGCGTCATTTCCTGATAATAATATTTCCTTGTGGCAAAAATTGGTCAAATCATTTCAATGCTTCTCTTTGTATTCCCCTCCCCTCCCTTTTTTTTCTTACCAAAGTTAAGAGAATCTTGACTATTATATAGTTTGATAGCGAAAAATAGTAAAATTGATTAACGAATCACCCAAGTACCCCACATGTATACTACATATTATTATTATCGTTATTCTAGTGGACTCTGTGCTGAATATGTACGTCAAATTTTGAGTTATCTTAATAAAATTGAGTGAATTTATGTTTTCGTGCATCGTTTAATGCCAAACGTAAAAGTTTTTTCAGATCTTCCCCTAGCCCCAATATACCAGATATAATGAACTGTTACTTTCCAGCTGACTTTAAGTCGTTTATATTGGTCAATATGTGAGTGATTTTAATTTAATTAAGTGATCCTTAACCATAGTATGGTTTAGCTCTGAATATGAATGACATTGGTCTAGACCTTGGTCTTGACTTTTCCTTCACGTATTGGACGTCTTAACGATTTTATATTATTACGATCAATTCGAACTTTGTTTTACGATAGCATTTATTCAGGTAAGGAGCTATGAAAAACTGCGTCAAGATAATGTATGAAAGATGCTGAAAATTAAGCTACTCGTCTTTAAATGAAATTTAAAATGTATCGAAATGAAGAAACTGTAAAAGCATAAATGTTTGTATATTCCACACAATTTATTTATAACCACATAGATGGTAAACTTGAGCAATTGACCTACTGAACTGATAACAAGTACTGTACTCCCCTACGCCCCTTCTTTACTGGAGGCGGTGTCATTAAGGAAACATTAAATTGACACTAATGTAGAGTAACCGAACTTGTGAATTTGGCTGCGTGTTCGTGCAATTTCGTTCGTTTGCTAAATGAAATTTTATTACGTATAAGCAGATGCAGTAAGAATAAGCAAATAACAAAAATAATTAAAACAACAAATATGGTAGTTTTGTTCATCTAACGGGTGACTCTCTGTTCGCCTGACCGCGCAAGCGATAACTTGAGCAAAGATTGAGATATCTTGATAAACCTCTGAAAAGGTTTGTATTACAGATGTTCGAAAGCGGAACATTTCCACGACCACAAAATGCCGTTAAAGAGAACCCTATAAAACGCTATAACTAAGCCACAAATAAAGATACAAAACCATAACTCGGCTCGCAAAATTACAATAGGAAGGGGCCTCTGCGGTTAAAATTTTTTTTAAAAATGGATATGGCCCCGCCCTCTGATAGTTTAATGTAAATATCTCACAAACTACTAAAGCTATTTAACCAAAGTTGCTAGGGACAAATACCTACCGTATTTCGTTAGACAGTGTGAAAATGGGTGAAATCGAATGATAACCACGCCGACTTCTCATATAACGGTTGTATTAAAAACCACTAAGAGTACAATAAATCAAATCGTGTCAATGCTTCCCTTAGCTCCCATACACTTAATATAAGGATTTCAAACTTCCTTTATGCCGTATATATCTATAAATGAGTAAGATATCTTAGCTAAATTAAGTGAACGTGTACTATTATTAGATATATATATACTTATATTTTAATTTATATATTAATTTTGTAATTAATTAATTAACAACACTTAATATATATATATATATATAATAATAATACAGGTTCACTTAATTTTGTGATATGTATTATATATATGTATTTTGTAATACGTATATGTATTATAATATATATATATATATTGGATATCCCATAGTTTAATGCCGAAATTGTGTGAAAACGGTGTATGAATTATCCCAGCTCCCATATACTACATATTATGATTTTCGTTATTCTAACAGACTCTATGTCGAATATACCGGCCACTGAGTGAGTATTCTTCATAAAATTGCGTGGAAACATATTCTCTGGTGTAGTTGAGTGATGCCAGATTAGTTTAGTTAATGAACTCAGTTCAGATCTTCCCGTAGCCAAAATATACCAGATATATATTCCTCATATACGCAATACATATATTAAGTTTAGACCTTTTGATTGAGTTTATATCACATATTTCTCATTTCAGTTAATTGGATTTATTTTAATCTAATAATATATAGATATCTGGAACGCCAAGCAAAGTATAGTAATAAAAATATGTTAGTCTATGACATATAATATATTATAAGGTAATAAGATACCAAGTATGATTTTAATCCATTCCGGCGAATCCGACGACTAATGAATGTTGAATTCTTAAGTCAGATTTTTTAATTTAAAGTTTTGCCAACACCTGAAAATATGAACCGGCTCTGATTGTTTGAAATTGCGAGAATATTAAATGTTCGGTTAGACCCGAACTTAGGGCATCCTTACCTGTTTAATTTAATATATGACAAACTCGGATAAGAGGACGGACTTGCTAGATCCTACGTTCACGCACCTGTAAAACGAAATTTAAAATTATATAGGAAATTCTTCTAAAAGCAGTCACTAATCTTTACGTAATATCAAGTTTTCAATTCTATTTTTGACATGTAAAGTACCTTGTCGTTCATTCGGAAGTGACTTTAACCGAGAATAATTCATCGTCAAGCTGTTAACCGCAAATGGGAGGAGAAACTTAGCGATAGTAACTGTCATTTATATTATTGTTAATTTGTTTTAGCGAAAATATGATATTCTGAGGTAACTGCTACATATATTTTATATGAATAACACAGCTATAATATATGAAACATCCGTGCCCTGCTGACCAAATAACGCTCTCGATTCTTTTGTGCTTCATTTATGTTATACCCTTTTCGGCCAGTAGTTATGACTATACTCGTAGATGCAAAGGGGTACAAAGCAATGAAAATTATGCAAGAAAGAGTGTTACGAAATAAGAACAAGAGGAATCGCCGATCAAGTTATCACTGAATTAACATCATTATTTTCTTTCCTTCCATTCAAGATATAAAAACAGCTTTATAAATGAAATGATGCTAGCCTAAATATATTACTTATGCGAATGTGATTTATAGAATTGTGTTTGTCTTTCAATTTTACACAAGATAACCCATTTTTACTCAAGCTACCAATTTACGCAAATAATACAGTTTATAATACGGTTTATAATGTTCCCACCCCGTTGCCATTCGCCGTTGCGGCGATCCACGCGCCCGATGATTTGTGACACTGTGATCCAAGAAAGGTCAAATTGGTCCATACCTTCTATTAAACACCAAATAACTTGAATGGATGAAATATGCTAAGTTTTTCTTCTCCATTAGTTGAATATCCTTTTTCCCTTCTTACACTTGACTTTTTGCCATCTACATCAGACAAATTCGAGATATCTTTATGCAGTTATCAGTTAGGTGGACTCATGCTGGTTGAAATCGCTTCGTACATTCTCTATTAACCTTAATAAAGCTAAGTGGAAAGTATGGGTATAGTCTAGGCTAATCTGGTACCAAGCTTTTGAATTGATTGCATATTCAAAACACTTTTTAATAAAATATGCTTTTAAGCCTATTTCATAACTCAAAAATTTTTACTTAATTATTTATAATTAACATGAGGCGTCCTAACGGAAAGGGTCTTCATTTAAGCCTAGCCTGGTTTAACGGAAAAAGCTTAATCAAAATCTTCTTATTTTAAATCTGAAGGGTACATCGCGTTGTCATCGTCGCAACAAACCCGAGACAATTTCACTTACATATATTTTGGTTACGTAAGTGTGCAATTCCCTTCAAAAATCATGTTTTTAACACACACTTGAAATCCACAGCACACGCTTGTGGCACGCCACTCACCTTCACACCTTTGGTTGCAGATCACTATACCCATTTATATACATACACCCATAAAGACAGTGCAAACCGTGTATAGTAGTGACGCCTGGATGAGTGAGGAAAAACGCGAGTAAAACAAGCTAACAAGATCAAACATAATTTAAAAGATTTACTACATTCGGATTGCAGTTTATGAATATGTGTTGTTGTTGCTGACTTTGCTGCTTTGGTGGCTTTTTGTAGATACAGATGGAGTCAGCTGTTTGCATCTGCTCTGTTTTTTTTTTTTTTAACTTACTTCGTTCTTGTTCTTTTACTTCGTCGCCCTTCTTTTCCTTTTTTGAAAAGCTCAATTTTTATTGCTCATCAAATTTAGTTGATATAAATCTTAATTGCCAACCCAAACAAATACACAATATGTATCTGCACGCTGCAGGCTACGTCTGGCCACATTTCACTGACTGCCTAATAGACGCCAGTGCGCTTTCCTCATAGCAAAACATAGTGGAGAAAATATATGTATGTACGTAATTTTTTTGATTGCTTAGGTTTGTACGTTTTGCTCTGCTATTTTATTTTGCTTATAAGAAATGTAAACACTTATCAACGAGAAATAGTGCTAATGAACCTAATGTAAATAAGAAAATGTTAACAAATAATATTTTGTGTTTGTAAAAAGTAAATGCTTCAGCCAAAAACAGTAGCCCCTAAATACACAGCAACAATTTTTGTCGCTTAACTACTTGTAGAAAATATGTAAACTGAAAACATTTAAAGTTTTCATATATACGTAAAAACATTTGCTTTTTTTTCTACTGTGTATGTAAGTATCAACGAGTGTTAGCCAAAAACTAACATATTTAGCGCGAGACCAGCAGCTTTGTTATGAACGCTTTTAAATTTATTGAACAACCACAAATCATTAGTGAGACGTAATCAATGGGGCAACTCTCACATGTTATATATATTTTCACGTCCAAGCGGTATGCAAATAACAATGGCAATCTCATCGACATAAAGAATTAAGAAAAACAATAACAAAAACTTAAAAACATGCAAATATGTACAATGGGTGAAACTTGAATTTTAATAATGATTTATTTATCATAATATTATTCGGTGGTGGCCCCAGCAAACTAAAAACATTCATTGTTGAAATCATTAGCATGGATTACTTTTTAGGAATATTTTCTGTTTGTCTTCCATATTATTTTTAAGAAATATCTCTTATTTTATTCGGCTTTTATAATTACACTTTTAAAGATTATATGTGTATTCTTTAGTTAGATTTAAATATAAAGTTAGAAGATATTTGTCATAGAATAAAGTACTTTGCGGAAATATACTTTACTTTATGTGTAGCTGTATTGAGAATACTATATATCAACTAAATAATTAATGAAACAGTCTTTATTTAAATACATTTTATCACAACATATTATTTCATACACACTCTCTTGCCACTGTGTACATACATATATGTATATTTATAATCTCGCAACATGTTGCAATAGAGTATAATAGTTTTGTTCACCTAACGGTTGCTTGTATCAATTAAAGGTAATCGAGATAGGCACAGAGTTATATATATATATAAATGATCAGGATTACGAGACGAGTTGATTCCGGGTGATTGCCTATCCGTCCGTCCACTCAAGTGATAACTTGAATAAAAATTGGGATATCTTAATAAAACTTGGTACTCAAGTTTCATTGCACTCTGAAAAGGTCGGTATTGCAGATGGGCTCATTCGGAACACTCCCACAAAATCCCGTTAAACCAAAACCTATAAAACGAAAACCTATAATTAAACCTCCAACTATTATACAAAACAACAATTTAGTACATAAAATTGCGGTATTATAAGTAAAAAAATTATAAAGTGAGAATGGCCCCACATAATGTACATATCACACAAACTACTAAGGCTATATCAACTAAACTTGGTGGTGACTAATCACAACGGCATTTCCTCAGGCAGTGTGAAAATTGATGAAATCGGATAATAACCGCGCCCACTCCTCATATAACGGTTATATTGAAAACTACTAAAAGAGCATTAATTCATCAGATAAATGGTTCAGAAGAATTAGATTTCACAACTAAGACTGTACCTAAGTGCTTCACAGGAATCGGTATAAAAATTGGGCAATGAGAGTGCCACCGCCTACATTTGGGTAGTAAGTAATAAGTTATAAATTTCGCTCTCTCAAAAACTTCTGAACTAATTTCAACTAAATTTGGTCTTTCATTCACCATTCACTCCATACAAACTCCATCATTATATTTGTATATATTTGTATTAACATTATATTACAGTGCGAAAATGGGTAAAAATGGAGTACAACCACGTCTACTACTAGTTTTGCATTCAATCTGACTCTTTCATTTTACAGTATATAGCTCAAGCACCAACTAAGATATCGAAATACAAATTTACACAAATAGTGCCCTAAAGTATGCCATTTCCTGCCCAAAAATTGTGGAAAACGGTTTTTATTTTTTCAAGCCAACAGATACTGAATGGGAGGACCTCAGTTCCTATGACTGACTTTTTATCGAAAATATCAATCAATCATCAATAGATCAATGTGTGAGGCATATTAATGAAATTCGAGGAAAATCTTTTCCTGAAAACAATGTGCCCTTATCTCAGAAATGGATTAATACCAAAGTAAAATCGGGTTAATACTTCACCTAGCTTCCATACACCGAATGGAAAAGTTTTAGAACTCCCGGTTGACTGTATGCCGTATAAATCGGGCATTTTGGGAATTTCAGACATCATAATTTTGTGGTAATAATGTGTCCTGATGCAAAGAATTGGTGAAATCGGGTTACTACTTCGACTAGCTATGGGAACTTTAAAAGTTCCGGTTGGCTTTATATAGTGAAGATCGGTCAATACGTATAACATCTTCGTATATTATTATTATATTATATGAGTGGACTCTATTCAGACACATGTGAGTAAAATTCTGAAAATATATTCTCGAGCATTCGAGAGTTCTTAAACATAATGTGTGTTAGCGCTAAATATGAATGAAATCGGTCTTAACCTTGGTCTAAACCCCATGTTCCTAATAAAATTTTTCCAATCCTCTGGTTGATCTTTTCCTAATATACCCCATACATTAAGTTTAGCTCGTTTGGTTGAGTTTATATCACAGATAAAATTTGAGTTAATTGGTTTGATTTTAATATAAATATTTCTATGACCAACAATGTGGTTAGTAAGGTACCAAATATGATTATAATCCAATCACAATTTCGTCGAATAATGAATCTTGAATTCTTACGCAATATTTTTATACTCTCGAAGCATCTTGCAACATAGCATGTTAGTTTTGCTTACCTAATGGTTGTTTATAGCACCTGAAATTAATCGAGATAGATAGCATTGTATACCGTATATATATAAATGATAAGGATGACGAGACGAGTTGAATACCGGATGACTGTCTGTCGGTGCATGCGGTAACTTGAGCAGAAATTAAGGCACCTTGATGAAATTTAGTACACGTGTTTTTTGATACCATAAGAACGTTGGTATTGCAGATGGGTATAATCGGATTATTGTTACGTCCATACGTCCATAACCATTAATCGAGTGAGTCTCGCAAATTGAGGAGTATAAAATGTTCGGTTACATCCGAACCTTAATCATCCTTACTAGTGGTAATTTCGTACTGTATGCGTGAGGAAACTGGCGGCCAACGTATGCGGTGCTTCAAGCGTCAGACGCGACCTAGCATATTTAAATGCACACGTGGTCTATCACAAGCATTAAATCAAATTCTTACACTCTTGCTCCGCATTGCTTCAACATAACACAGAACAACACCGCATCCAATTTTTAATTTTTTTTTTCGAGGACTGAGAATGCACTCATAGTAAATGGCATTTCATTGTTTACAATTTTCACTTTTACGATGTAAACATAAAATTGAGAGCATACAAATTTAGCGGACAAAAAATTTGAGACTTATGCAAACATGTTTTGTAATATCCTTTCCTTTATTAAAAAAAATTATCTCTCCTTACCTTTACTAAAGTTTTGTCACATTTACTTTAAACCAATCGTTACATTTCTTATCGAAAACACCGTTTAAGGAGTGGTTTGGAATTTCTTAGGAGCTACATAAAAGATTCAAGTATGTCCCCTTTAGAGTTCTAGAGAGCACTCACATAATAATACCTTTGTTTCAGGGGTTATTACTATTATTATAATTTTGTTTTTCAAAAACTAAAAAACTTAAATTGCACAAACAACCATTATGTACAAATGTGTAAACTGTTTAACGTGTTTTACCACTTGTTCATCAAATAAATGTTTAGATAAAATTTTTGAAAGTTTTCATAACTTTTGTGTTATATAAGCCTATTGGCTTACAACATTTTCTATTAGTAAGTGGCTTACATATTAATTAATGAGTAATCTACCATTACTATTGTCTCATTTCAGGTAAGATAAGATCTGATTTAACACAATACGGCGGAATATCGACAGACATGGGTAAGAACTTTTCTTAATTTTGTTTTGTACTTATGTTTTTTCTTTTATTACAAACTTTGAACTTTCTTTCTTAGGCTTTCTTAGTATTTGTAGCTAGTAACACTATAAATATAGTCTGCGACAAATATATACACACAGATTAAGAGAATACATTTTGTCAAAAAGAAAAATAAGGCATCTTATAATGTCACTTAATTTATCTAATGACAATCCGCCTGAAATCGCGGAAGCATGCTGTTAAATTTTGAAGAGTGAGCTTAAATCACTCTCTTGTAAAGAAGAATGAGAAAATGTTCTGCTATTCTCTCTAATTTTATGGGCGTTTTGTGATTATAGTTGGTTGGCTAGTGCCTCAAACCAGAATAATACCTTTATGGTGGTCGCGCATGCGCATGCGAATAGCGCTCGTAAGTTGCTACTGTAGTTTTTAATTTACTGGCGTTTCCACAGTTTAGTACAGCGCCAATTGTTGATTCTCATGACAGGGAGTGAGTTGTCGTACAATTATTAAGGCTCTTTTGTTACCAAGTTCGATGTGAGTGCTTGAATTACCTACTTTGTAGCATTTTAAGCTGCTAACGCTTGATACCATTGAGACGAGAACCAAGTGTGATTTAGAAAATGTTGAAAATGTTGACCGTCACCGCCCTTTAGAAGTATTTTCAAACCAATTGTGAGACTCTAATAAAAATTCCACCCAACTTCCATGTAATGCTTACTAAAAGTTTGAAACCTCTTTAAAGAACGATAACAGGTACACAGAATTACGTACGCGTAATTCTATAAGTCGCTTATACGAAATATCGTGATGAAACTTGGAATTCGTTTGCCCTGGTTCTTTATATAGTCGGTATTGCGCACCCACAAAATTATGCTAATTAAAATATAAAAACATTAAGCAGAGAATTGACTACACATGTATGAACTTCCACTAGCCTATATTATACATTCTTACAATCAAGAAAGTCTGATATGCTTAATATAGGGTAATTTGGTTTCAGAAATAAATAAGTTCGGTCGACATGTTTCCCTAGCTCGTATTTAACGAAAATTCCGACATTCCTCTGCTGTTAAATCTATGGCGAATATCTTAGTTTATGCCTATTACCATAATTTTTTTAACCGAACTTACGGCGTATGGCGTTCTTTTCCATAAATCTCGAAATATTTTAAACTTCTCAAATATCTACAACTTATTTCCATGTTCATCATACTGTTTTCTTTGTCGTGCAGCCCTGATATGTTATGTATGTTTAAAATATTACCTAAGAGAGACCCTTCTAGAGAGTCGAAAAATCTCCTAAGCTCAAGATTTTTTTGCGAAAAACAATTACTATAATATTTAGGTCCGTCGCCATTGTGGCGTGATGAATGTCGTCGCATGAATTTTGCCCTTTTTGCACAAATGGTAGTTTTGAGAAAAACCTCTTTTAAACTTTTACATCTGCTCCGAGCGCGCAAAATGTAGCTAAATCATAACGCCAACTAACGCCAACTAACGCCAACAATCTTAATCGCCCTCGACTACCTTAATGCTTGTCGTTTCAACAAATAATATTCAATTAGCAATTTGAATATGAATTATTACCATGGTCAGGGAAGAATAAAGAACCCAAGAAGCTACATATGTTCATCACTCCACTGCAAAATTATCTTACATCTGCAAGAGAAAAAAACATGAACATGCCACCGCACCACACAAGCTAAGGCTGTCTGGTCAACTCGGACCTCGATGATGGTCGCGTATTATACCCCACCAAGACTTGTTCAGTGTCATGTTGCTTACATAGCTGCAATGCGGATAAAACAGCAACCACATTTCGGCAATAAACAGCGGTTCCAGTAGCATTATACACAACTTGTTTACATCGCTGTCTGGATGACATATGTATAATAAAAGTAACAATAATAACTAACCCTCTAAGAAGAATTGACTTACATGTGCAAAAATAGTGTGTTTTTGTTATCGAGCAGATACTTGACATGAGTTCTTATAATGTCAATATGGGTTTTAAAATCAAATAATAAGTAATAATAATATGACATTTTTGAATATATAATATAATATAAACTATCGAACTCGAGTTAACTGGAGTTTGAACCCACAATCAATCCAAAATAGTTTCGCAGTTAATCGGCTCGTCAACAGTGGCTAACTCATAATGCAAGACTTGCAATGTAAAAAATAATTACTAAATGTGAATAACTCTACACAAATTGAATTCTTATCACACTAGTTTTGGACTCAAATTGTGCGTACCTCCTTTTCGCTGTCGTTGCATAAGTTCCACGATTTATATATATTTATATTAATCTAGTCTAAATAAAACGAACATTATCCAAATATCGTTCTCTTTTATTCGACGACACGAAAAAAAAGCAGGGAGTAAAAAATAACTACCATTCCAAGTTGTGATGTAAATGGGACCGGTTTGGAAATATTGTGGGAACTAAAAAATGCATTGGTCTACTGTAATAGTAAAAATATAACGATAAACTTCATCTGTCAGAAGAATGTATTGTGCCAGTGAAACACATACATATGCTAAGAAATTTAAAGATAAGTAAAGCTAAAAACACTTTACAGGGCTAAAATCGATATCTATAAGACTGGAAATTATTTTCTGCTCTTAAATAATTACATAACCCATGACCCAGTTAAAGTTAATATATTTTAAAAATTCAATATTCAAACCAATTTATTCATAACAGTAGAAATTATTAAACCAATATTGTCATATCAACGAAAACATCAATAAAATTCGTTGTTGCGCTAGGACTTATATATATTCATGCACTAATATTTATGAATATCTTGTGGAGCTACAATATGTGCAATTTTGTTATTTGCGTATGTATTATATGTAAAAGGAATCACCTGTAGTCATGCAATCTATTTATTGCAAATTTATCTTTTGTTTTTGGAATTGAAAACAGGAGCTGATGAAGCTTAAGAAAAATGAGAAAGTAAAAATGAGACCAAACGTAGAGTACCGCGTGCAACATTTTTCGTAAGTAAACAGGTGATGCTATAAAAACCAACAATTAATCATTTTTAGTAACTTAACAACTTGCGTTGCTGCAGAAAGAAGCGACGCTTAATGTTTAACAAGCACAAAACGCCTGTTAATTATCACCTGAAAAGATTAATGCCCACTTAATGTGAGTTAGCTACAAAGCAAAAAATAGAAAAAGCAATTGCATGTCGCTGCAGTTTCCGCGTAACTTGCTCATTTTGTGAATCCACAGCTGCTAAACATATTAAACTACAGTCGCTTCCACGTGTTAGCATTCTGGTAGTGCGAGATGAAGTGGATGTTGGCAGTGTTCTGACGTTGCTCAGATGCCCCACGCCAGTTGCAGCTCATCCTTTCAGTATTCATAGTTTGTTAAAAAGTCACACATTAAGCTGAGCACTACATTTGTATATTATAAAAAATTAGTAATTTTACACCAGAGTGTTATGATTATGCGCCGCATGTGAAGGTGAATTTAAAGTGCAACGAAACTGCATATCAGAGCTATAAAGTGTTATTTCGCATAACTACTTTACTTTGCATTGAATACTTCAAAATGGTCATCCAGTTTCCGTCGTTCACTCATATTCGTTCGCTTCTGTCACTTTCGCTTATTTGCTATTCTACTCCGTCCGTATAACTTGTTCCCAAAATTCTCTGACTCCGGCGGTACATGTTTATTCGCTACAATTTGTCAATATTCATTTGATATTGATGATATTGAAAATTTATTAACTGCCAAACGACAGCAGCGAAAGCAAAAACAAAGCACTACACCACTAACAAATTAGTGGCTGATAATAGCAATAAAGTCAAGCAAATGTGAAAAAAATTTCGATCAAGGTGAGGCAGAGTGCGTCTGGCTCACATCGCCGGCGGTAAACTCGTTTGTTTTCGATCTCCTTCGCAAACGCGTGCAGGAGCCGTTTGTCGATTTTATCCGTGCGAATATTTCTTCGCGTAAATACATACATATATATATATATATGTATATATATAATATATATACCATATATTAGGGAATACCTTTTTTTAAATATTTTGAATTTGAGTCTCACCACTTTTACAAAGAATGTACACAATTGTATATCCACAAATACAATATATTTTAAAGTACGACGTTTTTAGACGTATTTAGAAAATTTATTATAAACAAAATGAAATAACCCTGCTGTCTATAACGAGAAAATTATTCATTTAATAAATGTCTTAAAATTACAAAAATGTATAGTTTGTTTTTACAATTGAAATCTCTTAAAACTATATTGCAAACACAATATACGTATTGCTTATCATCTCAAAGTTAAATGGACAGACGAATTTAAGTGGTAATAAACTCTTATAAAGATAAAGATGTTAAAGATGTTATATTTATAAGACAGTTTACTTTTATATAATTTCATAAATTATATAAATTTTACATATAATTTACCCAATTAAACCTAAAATTTGATAAAATTTTTTTGTCTTAATTATTTTATAGATAAAAAGCTTAGCTAAATGAATAAAAATCTCATACAGATATATGCAGGCGTTTTTTCAAACCACATTGCAGCACAACTTTTTAATATAATTTTTAGCAATAACAATTTAACTTTGCCAAGTTTTATGTTTTTGAACTTTCAACACCAACAGTTTTAAATACCTATCTATGTGGCTGTAATTGTTGCATTTTTTAACATATCATGATTACTTTTCATATAAATTTGTATATTGATTGAACTAATTTGTTTTTAAATAGATAAACTGAAAGCACTTTGTTTCAAATAGATTTGAATATGTTTATATATATATTAAGTTTTCACTGTTATGTTTAACATTAACACTGCAGATGTATTTCTTTCAAAGATATGTATTACTATACATATCAAAGTTAAGCATTTTCTGAAAACTAAAAAAATATGTTAAAAATAAACGAGTACGAAAAAGCCTTATATTTAAATAATTAAACAAGTTACGTTAGCACCTTTAAATCTAAAAGTGTTATCACTAAAAAGTGATCAGAAACAATTTATATAGATCTGTAAACTTCTCTATCACATATTAAAATTTAAAAAATACGCCGTACTCTTCCAATGATTAATAACCACCAAAAAGAAATAACGACGAAAAACCTGATTTGCTCATTGAATGACTCTCCAGCTAACCAAGGCGGCCATCATGGCCTCCGCTGCATACAACAAACAGCTGATCACCGCTGATCACAAGTTTAAACTCGGTGATCGTCTTAATGCGCACAACTTTAACTTCAGTTTCACATCTTTCCAGCAGACTGTCTACACGACGAATGAATCTAAATGTATCAGACGCAAGAAAAAAACTTGCATTTAAGTAGTAGTCGTCAATGATTGCGTATGTAGAACAGCCGACCTGCTCATCTTGATTTCATTATGTTTTATTGTTATTCTGTTGCTGTCTATATTGCTGATCCCATTTTGTAACACATTTTGACAGGTAAACATGTGCGTAATAACCGAACCAGCATAAGTGCAATGCGAATAGAAAGGAAGCCAGTTAATATTAATAAGTAGTTGAAAATGAGAGAGCGTAATAATGTCGGGATTGAAGACTTTAATGACGATATTCGTGATCTCGTTCATGATGAATGTACTTCATATTGTTGATATGTTAGAGGGTATCGAAAATGGTGGTGTTGTACCCTATAGCGAAACATATATGGATATAGTTTAAATATTAACTGCCATACACAACTCTCAGGTGCTTCATTAACATTTGTAACTGTTAATTAACAGTGACATTGGCCGCTCTCTCTGTTATTTGGTGAATATAGGAATTCTCTGCTATTAACGTTCATGCTAGCAGTGTAAGCAACCTGATACTTAGTCTTGTCTTAATACTCACCTTAATTCTTACCTGAATCTCATGAATTCATATTAGAATACTTCCGAACACTTCAGATATTCTCAGTTGACTTTGTTGATATTCAAATAAGAATATTGATTAAATTTTAATACATGAATGGTTGAGTTCTTATAAGTCTTTAAAATTCTTGCAGAGCAATATACAATTTTAAAAGTCAATATAAAAATGTAATTTCGGAAAATTTAGTTAACTTTAGATTTTACATACTATATTGAGTTTCAGTATTGAGAAGTGAAAAAAAAAACATTCCTTTAGCAGTGGAGTTCTGGAAATAGCCGCGAAGATAAAAAATATCAGTTCAATATTTTAGAGAACATTGCACCATCCATAATCAAAAGAATACTGGAGAAACATATATAATATCAACCCATGTATAATTAATCAACTATGTAATAAATTGATCTAGAATATATAAATACGTGGAAAGTTATGAGTACAAAGTAGTGGTAATAGTGACTAAGTAGTGACTCAATATAGTTAACGGGTTTTTTATTCAAATGAAAAATTTTGCTAAAAATAAGATCCACAGGTGAATGAATAAAAACTAGTGTTAGAAAAAAATATTTAGTTCGAAAGTGAAATAGAATATTTGTAATAGAACGTAAAAGATAAAAGTAATACAACTAATTTGTAGATTGCTTTAACAACTGGACTTTATTAGGCCTGGTAAAAAAAAGAAAAATATTTAATACATATACTGATGCCATAAAAGAAATATGTGAATCTACATTAATATGAAAAAAAACCAGCACATGCTTGGGATAATTTCACGTCTGTTGTTCAGTTTAGAGGAATACATGAGCGAGCGAGTGGATGCAAAAATAAAAGAAAATTTTAGAAACTCCAAGAACTACACGCATTTGTAAATGTATGTTAAATCTCGAAAAATTAAGTTTGTTGGGAATTTTGTACGACATGCAGATTTCCCTGCAGCCATGTATTCCTGAGTTACGAGATAAGCACAAGAAATTAAGAATATAATAGTGTAAACCTTTAAACGTTAATCATTAACTACTCTACCGCGTATGCATTAGTGATTGGGGTTATAATACACCTGAACTACTGCAATAACGTGAAGAATACACATGTATATACGCATGTATGCAGATATTTGTTGGGCTGGAAACCAAACTCTTGACGCACTGAGTGATAGCCACACACTTAATGCATTCGGTTCCGGCAGCCAATGGTATAGGAGTTTTGAGAAGGGATCAATTCGAAAGTGTTACCTGAAAGAGATAATAGATTTAAAAAAGGTAAAACTTAATTCTTGATAACGTGAATGTCGAAATCTCATTTTTTATTAAAATCGTGCAGTTTATTCGTTTTTTATTAGACGTATATTTAACACTGCATTCATTACCATTTGTACGACAATTTTCTACAATACATTCCTTATTTTATTTGAACTGTCAAAAGTGTCATGCTTCAAGGATTTATGGCAATCGGCTTGATCACTGCAGTTTGCCGTCGACTGCCCTGCTCTGAAATGCCTTCTGTCCAATGTTACTGAGGAGCAAAATACGCATACAAACTTATATTATGACAATAATGAAAGGCTTGTACACGCCCAAAATAACAAATTTAACAACAATTTGAATGAGGAAGAATTTGAAATTCGTGATCGGTTCATGCCTTTGATAATCGATGAAATAAATTGAATTTTCGCCAAATTCTGAAACAGTACCTTGAACACATGTTATTATTTAGAATTATAAAACAACTTAATAATTATTAACCAATGCAATTAACATATGTACATCTAAAACAACTCTTTTTCTTTTGTGTTTCTTTCAATTTTATGTATAGAACTTGGTTAATTTTTTACTATAATATAATATTATACAATTATTGGTCTCAGTCCTACGGCAATATTTGAAATATTCTTGACGCAATTTTTATCTCTTAAGTGCACTTTCATTGTAAACGAAATTACAGCGAAGATAAAAGTCTGTCAAGTGGCATGCTTATTTTCCAGCAGTTGAAAAATGGGTTGCTTTTCTTGTGTTGCTATTCGAATTTATGGTTTTCCGTTTAGTTGACACTTCATACCGAAAAGTATTTATGGCAGACGATTTTGTTTCACTGATTGCCGCTATAAGGGTTCTTCTTCTCTATATTTCATTGTGGATAGACATTTATATATGTATATGATTAGGCAATAGTCACATGATCCTATCTCATCCCTTAATATCCTTATTGCAAACACGATTTCATTGCCTTCAAAATTAAATACATAGTAGATATTTTTATAGACTCGTAACATGTTGTAACAGAGTGTAATAGTTTTATACCACGTAAAACTAATAGAGATAGATTTAGAGTTATATATATAGAAATGATTAGGATGACGAGACGAGTTGAATTGCGATGATTATTCGGCGACTATCTGTCCGTCTAACGCCACAACCTGAGCAGAAATTATGATATCTTAATGAAATTTAGTACACGTATTCTTTGGAACCCACAAAATGGCGTTAATGAAAACCTATAAAGTGCTATAACTAACTCACAAGTAAAATTAGAAAGCTGTAATTTCGAGCAGGTCATCACAATGCACATCATCTAACAGTGTAAATAAGTTCGAAATCAGACTTTAACCATGCCTACTGTACATATCACACAAATGTAAATTCCATATGATTCTTTCACTTTGAAGTATATAAATCACCCACCCGTATGATTGGATTAATACCACGCATATCGAGTACGCGAGATTTCTTAATTAAGTTAATTTAGGAAGGCAATTGATAGACAATTTTGTAAAATAAAATATGTTAAATTTTAATGGTAAAGTTATTTATAATAGACTTTGATAGTCATCCAAATATTTGATACACTTTTAATTCATAAAAATTGGTAGGGTATCTAAGGTTCGACTGCGCCAGAACTTAAAACTTACTTTCTTAATAATAAATATGTGGGTGTATGTAGAAGATGTCATCGCTAGTTGTGACATATTTACTGACAATTTTGTTTTTATATTGTTGTTGTTTAGCGTGTTAGCGTGTTTCGCTGACGCCATCGCTATGGGCAACGTGGGTAAAATGTCAACGAAAGTGACATGAACGCGGATTCGTAACAGCCACACGAAGTGTCGCATTGAGTTGAGCAGAGTGTCATTCCAAGTCGTACGCGTAAAAATTTCATAAATATTTCTGTTAACGTGAGCCTGAGCCTGAGCCTGAGCCTGAGCCTGAGCCTGAGTCGACTTTTCTACCTTTTACACCTTATTTGCTGCTGCTATTCTACAAGCGCTTGTTTATTTAATCCAGCGTTGAGATGTTGCACAGAAAACGAAAATAACAGTAAGAAATTACACATGAAACGTGAACAGTGGGTCGACGGAGTTTGTCTATACGAGCAGTTGTAGGCGATGGGAAACTATTTTAGGTAAAATTCACTATGCACAGTCTATGATTACAACGTCTTAATACTGTATAATGCACTTGAACAATTACTGGAGTATGTGAAATGAAATTATGCCGAAAGCATAAAAAGAGGAATAGGACTAAAATAATACTAAATTTTCAATAATAATAACCGTGAAACAGTGTAATCAATAAAAAATAGATTATGTTTAAAACGGCAAATCAATAAGAATATATTACTAAGGGTCATGTTAGTTGTACAGGTTTATTCTTTATTTATTTAGCTTTATTCTTATCATTAAAATTTGAGGACTATGGATATATATTCTATATGATACTAATTAATATCGTTTTTTAATAAATCTGTACTATCATTACACAGAGTATAAGTTTGGAAAAATATTTACAGTTTATTGATCACTATGAAAGTACATTTTTTCTTATTTATTGCGTCATATCATTTTGAAAATTATGTTTTGATGTGATATCAATATAAAATCGTGCTTCACAAATGGGCGTCAGTGGACCACTGCCACGGTCATGAAATTGAATTAATAAATTAATAACCGATTAACTAAATCATACTTCCAATCAATCAATTTCTCATCCTAATGTCAAGTAAAAAGCTTTAAAAGTCGGCAATATGTCGTCAGTAAACCGTAGAGATTTCGAAATATGGGAGGGTGTTTGTTCCTTAGAGGTTATTAATTATTCGTGCAGGGTTTGTATTATTACTTATTTATGTAAGGTTTATTTTACTTAATGAAAGTTACTAACTTTTTCTTTAAAATAATGTGCCGTTTGAGAAACTTAATGCTGACGTTTTAAAAATACGTTATGCAAGAGCACACAGTAAAAAATATATTGGATAGAGTTACCTGCTCTTTTAGCTGAATAGAAACCAACTTAGCTTATTTCAATGGAGTTGGCTGATATGAAAAGTTAAAACATGGGCAAGTGAGCGGACACTAAGTTTGTTTGCTTTTATTCTGTCTACCCGAGCTTTGCAGAGATTATGACACTCATAGTTGTTGTTGTTATCACTTATATGATTTGCGGCACAAAAGTATCAAATGTCACTTTGACAGCGGAAAATGAACAAGGTGGATTAATCAAGCCTGCTCAGTAGCCAAGCCAACGGACAATTTTGCATGGGCGCACATACAGGTAGATTGTTAAAATGACCAATGCGACACAACGCAAGTCTAAGGTATTGCTATATGCCTTTCCAAACAAGTCTCACCTCTCGCCATTCGTTGTCATTTCGGAATATCGGAAAGTTAAGCTATACAAGGTAGCATTATATATTAAAGAAGTGTTCATATAAATTATATTTTATTTATAATTGGCAACGTTTTGTGTTGAAGTTGGAACTCTGATATCAGAACCCGTTATATTTGTATATATAATAAAGGAGCTTCTCAATAATTCTTAGTAAGTAACATTGTTGGTTCTTCTTTCCGATCACTTTGTCTTTATGAGGATACATTCTTTGATATTAGATTTGTTTCCCTTGAAGCCACCACTATCACTAAGACGGTCATGAGAAACTGCCAGTTCTCGTCGCAAAAAAAAATATAAATTTTCTTCCAAAGATTTGGGCAATAATAAAATGCAAATGATACTATGTCATATGATAGTAAAATATGTGCAATTAAAAGGCAGTTGTTTCTAAATTTTCATATCCATTTATAAAACCAATAATTTGAAAAATTATTAAACAAAAAATTTAACAACACAAAATTTTAAGTACACCGTAAAAATTTACAACTAACTAAAAGCAGGCAACGAAAACGAAGACAAGACTTAGAAGTTCATCGAATTTAGCCAAATCTACTTTCTATAAGTAAGAAATCACATTAATTTATTAAGAAATTGCATAATTAATTTACAACTAATATATAAGTTTAAATTTAAAAAGAAGAAAAGTGTTGCATTCTAATGCCAGAACTGTTAAAAATTTTTATTAATATTGGGTATCCGATACACTATTTCCTCTCAACTTGACAGTCGATGCACCTTATATGTTATTTCACGGCTCTGAATTATTGGGCGCTTCAGTATATGTATCATCGTACAAATCGGCAAGTAGCAAATCATAACATTTCATACATAGATTTGCATAAAATATATCCATTACATAACCAAAGGCACAAAAGGCATCAGGTATTAAGCCTTTAATTAACTTCAAAATTGCTGTGGAAATGTAATAAAAATTTAGCTAGTCTTTACTTCAATAAATTGCGTTGAGCATTTATAAAATATTTTATTAATTTTTCATTGAAAAATTTATTTTCGTATATTTTAAGCAAAATTCTGAACGGAAAAATGGCAGTATTTCGATCAGGTGATCTCAGCTGTGTGCAATTATGCCCACGGTATGATTCTTTTGTTACTTGTGTTCATCTACAATGATACATACAGGTTAGCCTGCTTGGAAGAATGGTGAAAGTATTGGAAACGAACACAGAACCCAGAAATTGAGTTAGAAGAGAGGTTGATGGAAAGAGACAGAGCGGAAATGTTGTCGCAACCCTTAATATATGAATGAGGATTGAGTTGAAAGTGGGACGTGGTATAATGGCCGCTAGAATCTGCTCTATTATACATTGTAGAATGATCGTATTTAGGTTCTGCAGTGCACAGAACTTTACTTATACTTACGATGTATGTGCGAGTGGCTAAATTCACACAATTATTTTGTAACAACTTGCCACTTAACTAGGTTGTCCAAACTACGGTGGCCTTCCGAATATATCACAGTTAATGTGATTTGATAACAAATTAACATGTTGACATATTGGCTTGCTGCCTTGTTAATTGTTTAAGTTAGTGTTAAGCAGAACAAAATTGTGCCGCTAAATTACAATGAGGATCATTATAGCTTGTGCATAGTCCATCTCTTTATATGGGCACATTAATACATATGGATTATACATATACTATGTGCATTCGATAAGCAAAATTTAATTACATTTTATTAGAATTCGCCTTTTAATGAACCATATATTTAGATGTGTATGTAAATGGTATATATTAGGATGGCAAAATATTTTTCGAAAGAAAGCTCTTTCGAATTTTACACTTGATACTAAGAAGAAAATTAACTTGGCTACCTAAACCTATGTCCCACAAAATCCCTTTCGTTACTTTTGTTTCCAAGATTCAAACTTCCTCGTATATTCACCACAATTTTAATAAACCCTAAAGCATTTTTGTTAACTTTAAGGCATGCTATCCAATACAATTATATTGATGTCGCTTACAATGAATAAACAAGTTTATTTTCCATAAAATTTGTTTCTAAATAAAAGCCACTTTTTATAACTTACAATATACGCCACTTTTATTTCTCTACGGCCAATTATCCAATTAATAGTTGAAGTTCAGTTATTTGCATTTTCCATAACATAAGTGACAAAACTCAAACGAAAATAACAACACGAACTTTTAGTTACAAAAATTTATGTTTTTTGGATAAAGCATTTCTGTTAAGGACTATATCATTTTACAGTCCATAAGACATAAACAATTTTCGAAAAGTCCACGCAGCCCTAATATAAATACATAGAAAATAACAAGGGAAGGGAAGGGCTGAGTTCGGGTGTAACCGAGCGTTTTATTCTCCCGCAATTTGCCACACTCAAAGGCGGTGAAAGATTTTCAGATGTTGACAAAACTTCATATTAAAAAGTGTTACAAATGAGTTTAAAATTCATTATTCGACGAAGCCGTAAATAGATTACAATCATATTTGGTACATTATTAACTCATGTTATAGATCATAGGGTCGTTTAGTTTCACTGCGACGTTTTGCTTCGTGTTCACGATATTTATATTATAATAAGCTCAATTAACTTAAAAGTGATATATGTCATATAAACTCAACCAAAGAGGCTACATTTAATGTATTGGGTATATAAGGAAAAAGTCAACCAGAGTATCGGAAATCATTTTATTAGGGACATGGGGTTTAAACTAACGTCTAGACCGTTCATTCCTTTCGAACGCTAAACCACATTTTCTTTAAGAATATATTTAAGAATATATTCAACTTCACTTCATTTTATTTAAATATCACATATTGTGACCAACGTAAAAGGCTTAAGGTCAGCTCGGAAGTCAAAAATCACTATATCGGGCATATGGGGCTAAGGAAAGATCTGGACTGATTGCATTAACTTTTGACATTAATCAAGAACATGTTTTCACACAATTTTTATAGTTATAAGTTAAGGCAGACATTGGCCGATTTATTCCGCATAAGGTCTGCTAGTATATAGTATATGCAAATTTGTAAAACACGTTCCTTTCATTTTGCGTAGATAACTTAAATAGTAACCGATATATATGGTATAAAGCAAACCGCATATTTGAAATTCTTATATTAGGCACGTGTATATAGGGGCTAGAGATAGTATTTACACGATTTTATCTATTTTTGAAACAAAGGCAAATTATCATCAGGAAATGATTTCCTTTGAATTTTAGAAGTCAGCCGTAGGAATTGACGTCAATATATTCAAGTCAAAAGCAGTTCCTGGGATACAGGATTTCACCTAATTGTGGTGGCGCCACACCTATTATTCAATGTTTGCACCGATTCTTATAAAATCCTTGCGTACAATCTCGATTGTGAAGTTTAATGTTTCGAACGAATTGATTTAGCGAGTGAGCATGGATTTCATCATTTTCACACCGTATGAGGAAGCTCCGGAAAGACTTGTTTTCGGAAAGCTTGGTTTACATAGCCTCAGTGATTTTAAAGATATGAACATTAAACCTATTAGCGGCTGGGCAACAGGCACAAGTTATCGCTCGCACAGACGGGCGGACAGACACTCACTCGGAATTCAGATCGTCTCGTCATCCTGATCATTTAATTATATATATATATAACTCTGTATCTATCTCGATTAGTTTTATGTGTTACTGACAACCGCTAGGTGAACAAAACTATTATACTCTGTAGAAAATGCTGCGAGAGTATTAAAGCCATATCAGCAACCTATGACCTCTCTCTCCCTCTTCAGTGGATATATAACAAATATGTATATATAATATAATACTATCTGTTGTTTAGGGACAAACAAACTGCTACCGAACTAGCATCAAATCCTGTACTCATATTTCACGTCGAATGTGTAAATTTATTGATATTGAAATACAATTGCAAAATTAACTCGCAATGTGTAATTGTATGTACATACATATAGGCGTACATATGTAGTATTTGTTGGCTTGTGGTTGGTTATATCATTGATTATTTGGTCAGCAGTTGTATGCGCTATTTATTATGTTATTTAAATGTGTAACATACACATAAGGAAATTTTTTTTATTTGAAGGAAAGTTCTTAAATCCAGTTTACGAATAACCTCTTTCAGTTAAAACCTGCCAAATTACAAAAAAAAATAAAAATTCAGTAATTTCCTCTGTCAGTTTATTTTTTAATATGCTTTTATCTTATATCAATTCCATCACTGCTTTTTGGTATGAAATGGCAAAGTACCGTTCTCGTATGCTCCTTATATAATATGTTATTGAAGTTTCATTTCTTTATGGCGTATGACTTTCAATTATGTACAGATTTTAATGCCTTGTATAGTCTATATGAACATATCGGTACAAAATCTAGAATCTAATTGCTATCTTTATAATTTTTTAACAAATAATAACATTTACCAAGTGAAAAAGCGAATAAAATTGAGAATTTCAAGTTTCAAAAAATGAATAATTTTGAATTATAAGTTGTAGAAGTTAAAAATAAAAGCTTAGCAGCATCTAAGGATCAGCAGCATCAGCAGCATCAGCAATTAAAATTATGTGCGAAATTTTCGTAAAAGACGACTTTTATATAATGTGCCGTAGGAGCATTTTATAATTCGATTGCGAATATCGCAGTATACCACCAATACACTGCATTCATACCACTACCATAAGTATCCTTCTTATGTATGTACGGAGATTTAGATTGATGGCAGTCGCGTGTGTGCATAAATATGCACGAAGCTGTACATGTGTACAAATGTGGCAGGAAGCAAACTAAGGTACACGTATGTACGATTTATATAAACGAAAACGCTTCCATATTTGTAAATAAGTATTAGCATTGTTAAGTGTGAGTATAACTTTGCATTTTCGCCCCATTTATATGCAAATAAATCACCGGAACGCATCAGATCGCATTGCGGCGCCTGCTTCACCCGCCCACTGGTTACAGCTCGTGGCAACACGTTTATATGAAACCACACACATATATACATCGTATGTATGTGCATATGCGAGCATGCGTGTCTTTTATCTCAGCACACTATTTGTCATTGCTTTTAAGTTCGTTTTTCCGCTGCCGCAGCTTTTTGCACTTGCTTTATTTCAATTGGCTTTTGTTTTTTGTTTTGAGTAGCGCTTTTTTACGTTAGTTTATTCCGCATGCCATATTGCCATGTGATATTTTAAAATGAAAATCCCGCCACGATTAATACGCTCACACATGTGTGTACATACTATAATCTGGTACAACACATAAAAATGTGTATGCTCACATACACACAGCATGAAAGTTTACATGTATGTATACAAAAGCATATTCAGTCTATGCCAAAATGCACAATTTTCACATTCGACTAAATTTATTCGACACTGGGATTCGAAATGCATAAATTCACCAATGAAACGCCAATAAATAAATTAAACGCATGGCTACCGGGCAAAGAGGGTGGTTAGATATTTAATCTGGAAGGGATTGTAGAAATGAAGGCACAGTATACATTTCTATATATACGTAGTTTAGCAACTTCACATGAGTATTTTATGACTTAAAAATTTAAATAATTTCAAACTAATTTAGCATATATATAGAGGAATTTCTTGAAGGAGTTGTGCAATTCTAAATTTCCAATCAGCAATTCGTACCAACATTTACATATATTTTTGTTAATATATTTAACACTTACAATCTGCGCCAATTATTCATTCAAGTTAAGGAAGCCAACAAAACCTTAATAAACATCGCCCTACAGGGCACGTCCATCTCATACAGACAGATGTACTTAGTAATGCAGCTTGCAAATAAGCGGGTGATATTGATATTACAGCGTCAGCGAAAATCACAATTAGTTACATATATATTTTTTATATATACACATATGTCTCACACACTCATTTTCAACTTTAGGCAACAGCAAACAATGCTTTGCTATCAATATCGGTACTTCAGCAGTCCAATTGAGGCGAGAAATGAGCCGCTGAACCACTTAAGTGTATAATTGTATATTTATCTGTGTTATTTAATTAACAATCATCTACTACAATACATCGGGAACTCTGCATGTGAAAAGACAGACGCTACAATTTCCATTAGATGGTATTTATTTTTTATTTTGGATTTTATATATACATAATTACCTAGAGTATATTTGATTGATATTTTTGAGCTAGAGCAGAGGAAGCGTTGAAACAAAGTTTGAAATGGTTGCAACGAATAATAAAATACCCACATTCCAGAAAAGCATCTAAGTATCTTTTGAATAGTATGGTATTGGTAAACATATATGTTGTATTAATTAGATACGTACAGTGCCTCCAAGCCAAAGTCGGACACCGTTGCAAAAAATGTTCCTTCCTAAAAATACTTCAACCAAAGCAATTAGAAAAACAGGGAAAATATTTTTTTAATTAATATTTTGTATGAAGACCTTTATTTTTAATAACCATTCTGAGCCGGTTAGGCATTGATTTATCAATTTTTCGCAAACATTTGTCAAATGTCTAGACAAAGAGGCTAAACAAGTATTGAATTGAGAAAGCATTTGGCAATTGGTTATTAAGCATTCCAACGATGAAAAATCTGTTCGTGAAATTCCTGAAATTGTCGACAGAAGTCATTATACTGTTCACGAGATAATTAAGTGCTTCAAAACCAACAAAAAAGTGGAAAAAAAACCTAAAGCCGTCCACAACAAGACTTTTACCAACTCAGCTAAGCGACGCTGTTGCGAAAAGCTAAAAATAATCCTTTCCTTAGTTTACCAAAGTTAGCTGTTATTGAATTGGGAAAGAAATCTAGTGCATCTACTATCAGAAATCTACTTCTTGAGGCTGATCTATATGGTAGAAAGGCCCAACAAAAGCCGCTAATCAGCAAACGCTATCAGACCATCCGATTAAGATTTGCAAAAGAACATGAAAATAAGGATTTTTGTTCTGAAAAAATATTATGTTCACTGACGAAAGTAAATTTAATGTTTTTGGCTCCGATGGAAAACCATATGTTTGGAGGAAACCAAATGAGGAGCTGCATCTGCGCAATCTGAGATCAACTGTCAAACATGGCGGATCGGTGATGGTTTGGGGTTCATTTTCGGCTTCTGAACCAGGATCTTTGGATTTTATTGAAGGAGTAAAGAATCAGAATGACTATCTCAACATTTTTAGAGAAAATTTTTAGAGAACCAAAAAGTCTTGAAAAATTGGATCTCGGTGATGATTGGTATTTGCACCAAGACAATAATCCAAAGCAAAAGGCCTACAATGTGCGCTCTTGTTTGCTTTATAATTGCCACCATGGCCTGGAAACGCCACCCCAAAGTCCTGATCCAATCGAAAATTTATGATACCATCTTAACACAAAAATTCGACAGCATTCCGTTTCTAGCTAAAATAACTTGAAATCTATCTTATTACAAAAATGGGAAAATATCGAACCTAGTTTTTGCGAAAATTCGGTTAAATCAACGCCTAACCGGCTCAAAATGGTTATTAAAAATAAAGGTCTTCATACAAAATATTAGTTTTTAAAATATATTTTGATATTTCAAAAAACTTGTTGATTGCCCGAGTTTGGCTTGTGCATTGAATTTTCTCTTATTTGATGTTTTACTAGAATATTTTATAATACTGAATTCATTTATATGTTTTGTTTTTATACTTTTGGAAGTACAATAAATGAGTTTCTATTCTATTCTATTTCTAATTGCTTTGGTTCAAGTATTTTTAGGAAGGAACATTTTTGCTACGGTGTCTGACTTGGGCTTAGAGCCACTGTATGTACATTTATAAAATCAGGTATATGTATTATAATTCTATTGGCGACTGTTTCACCGTCTTGACAATCTGTTCCGCCTTTAGGACTGTGTGTACTTCGCTACCATGCCTTTTTAGCTCGAGTGAGAAGTGCAGAACATGTTGATAATTTATTTAATGCCACTCTCCTATAGTATCCCATTCGGTAAATCTATTAGGTAACATATTGCCCTTATGCTCACGTGCCTATACATATTCGTCTTCATATGGATATGTACACATAAATACCAGTCGTGTATTCTTGCGGTATCGAATCGAAGTAATACAATATAAATAAACCGTATGTAAAGTTGCATATATTTCAGTATGATTGTGTATGTGAATGCAAATAAAGCACAACTGGAGGTGGCTAGGACTTATGTTGACATTGGCAGAATTAGAAGAGCCTTTGTTGCCGTCGAAGTTAGTGTGCCTCCCTCTGATTTACAGTTAATACTGTGGTGGATGACATTACAGTAAGTACATGGCATGTATTTTGGTATTGGTATACTAGTGCAGGTATACATTTTATTACATACATAAACCTATGTTTTACGCTGTTATTTGGTGAAAACAGTATTGATAAGGAAGGAAGGGCAAAGTTTAGGTGCCGCCGAATATTAACGTTTCACAATATCTAAGAAAACAAGACATGCGAAATATTGCAAGTTATCAACTTAACTTTATAAAAAATATAAAAGTAAAAAACAAAATAAACATTCTTTCTTAGTTGAAATAGATTATACTGATTTATGATAATCGAAGCATTCTCTCCTAAAGTTATTGAAACATCTTCATAGATGAGGAATGGTTTGAACCTATTTCACGCAATATTTACAGCAAATTACAATATTTTCAAGAAAACATGTACTTCGCATATTAAGCGATAGTTGGTATAAAATCAACGAAAGGCGAAAATTATTATAATATGGAGACTAGAAGAAGATCTGAAGCGATTTTGTTAATTTTAACATAAAACTAAAGTATGATAGAGAAAATAACTTGATGGTATTCAAAATAACTTTATCTGAGGAGTAGGTGTGGTTATAGTGTAATTTTCGCCCATTTTCGTACTGTATCGTCAGGATGTTATTCATGAACACAGTTTGGTTAAAATTAATCAAGATAAATTAAAATAAAATTTCAGTGGACGGTGTGAACTACTTCACACGCCGACTTGTTGTATTACCCTTCCTGTAAAATTTTACAAGTTTGGTAATTCTCGCATTTAGAAATGTTAAGGTAAAATTCAGGTAAAGAAATCTAATGTTGGAACAAAGTTTGGTTGAAATAGCTTCAGTGACCTATAGGCTAGGGACTTTAAATCTATTGGAGATCTGGTCGCGACTTTTCAAAATATGTTTCGAAACCAGTTGTTCTTCACCTTACCACTAATCACTTTGTAACCGCAATGGTTCGATTCCGTCCGTATGCAATACTGACATCCCCAGAAAACAAAGATGATCAGGATATTTTAATTTTTCCACAATACCGCTTGCAGGGACAGAGGGATAGACAAAACATCCAGAAGACCAGATCTAACCAAATCTTCTTGTCATTCCGAGCATTTTCATATGCATAACCCCTTTATATCTCGATTAGTTTTGGGTGATAAAAGCAACCATTATGTAAACAAAACTTATGCTCCATGTAACTTTGTGTTGTGAGACTATGAAAATAATTTGCAATACCATATGTCGCGATATGTCGAGCGTTACTATAGTCAATGTTACATACTAATATATATGTACTTACTTGTGTTGATAAGTTCCTACAAATATATTCCTCAATGTTCGTTTTACTTCAGCTTATCGATATACAAATCTATCGATTAATTCTAGCTATTAATTAAACCAATAATTGAATCTAGCTATTAATTCCTTTATTTACGGGATATTGGCGGGGTACAAAATAAATTACTGGGATCGAAACTGAAACAAGTTAATTTCTCCTATTATTATTATTGGGTATTTTAATTTTTTTAATTTGTTTACCGTTACCGCATTTTTAAATATGTAAGCTAGCACTAGTAAGTAAGTAGTAATCATTATTGGATGCTTCACGAATACTTATACGAGGGCGGGTCAATAAGTCCGTGACTTTTTGAATTTCTGACCTCTTTACTGAAAAAACAACACTACTCCTACACTACTAAACACTACTACTAAAAGTCACGTACTATTGACCCGCCCTCGTATAAATTAAAACATTTCTTAAGACAGGGAGTCTTTACTCTGCCTACCATTTTTTACAACTTTGGGATCCATAGACTTTCTGGCGACAAGTTGTATTTAGTTAGAATTTATGCAAAGTATAAAAGTCATATAAACAAAAAGAAAGCATGAAGTGTCAGCGAAAGTAGGGTTCGGACTACGGAAGATACAGTGGGTCGGTTGCTTGAGCTAAAAATACATAATTTTAAGTACATATCTTTACAAATATGTGCTTTTGTAAATTTGCATGTTTGCGCTTAATTTACTTTTAATATGCGCACCTGACCCGTAATACGCGTTTTCAAAATTATATGAGCAAGCGAGGAGCACACCGAGACGAACGTTTTTTATGCGTATAAATATATATAAGTTAAGGTTACAGCTGCTGCAAGAAGTGACAATAGATTAAAAATTTGCTGTCCTAGACCAGTTGCAGCTCTGCCCACTGCGCTCTCACCCCCGTAGTTCATACTTTATGTTCGCCATGTGCTATTTGTGTCGTGAAGAAATTGTGTTGGGACTTGTGGCACAGAAATATAGCTTGCTGTTAATTATGTTGATTTAATGCTACTGGCTGATGATATGGTACTACTTCCCCATCTTTTTATTACTTTAATATTTGTTTTGTCGCCTCACACCTCCATCCTTAACATATTTCAGTATGTAATTATGCATATAATATATGAGTAGCCATGTAAATGGACATGCATGAATGTAACGAATGTAAATCCATCGACCAAAGTGATTGCGTCTTAGTCATGCGAAGTATGACGTGTCAGATGCGTTTTATAGCCACCAACTGAGTCACTAAGACGGCTAAGGTGGATTAAACGCCATTTACCTGCGTCGACTTTGTTAATGTTTTACTTAAAAACAGAATTACTTTAATTTAAATATAACAACGGAAGTATTTGATGAAAGCTTACACAGCTTTACGTGTATATGGATGCAAGTGGCTTAGTGGCTTATAAACAAAAATGTACCTCTTTTATTAGAAAACTTACTCATATATTTATAATTATATTTTATGTTTTTGGCAAAAATGCACAATAAAAATTTTATTATATTAAGTCGTTATAAAGTAAATTCAAAAGTTTTCTTTTTTATACTCTTCGTTTCCTTTGTTTTCTTTTAACACTGAAAGCTGATTTTTAATGAATCCGTTAAGGAAATATGTCAAAGGTTCCCAAATAATTTATTTAAATATTTGTAGATATATTTCCATGTATATATAAAGTTAGGTATGATCTACTATTATTGTCTCTAAATTACTTTTTCGAAACATGTTGTTTTGGATACTTTTAACAACATTTTCTTTTCTTTCCAGGTAAGAGATACTCAGAATCTCTTGCGGGCTCACTTCTTCCGGATTGGCTAGGTAAGTACCAAAATAAAATCTTATGAAACCGACCACAAATTTTTGATTTTTCGAACCCCGTTTTACATTGTTTTGTATTAATTATATTTTGCAAGTCATATTTATATACGAGAATAACGCAAAGTTGACGCACATTTTTTTTTCTTTTTGGCTCGATTTTATAAAATTACTTCATGAAATTATGTATCGTTGGCTTAGTGGGCAAAGAGAAAGGTCCATTTTTTTGTTAAAGAAAACGTTTATCTTTTGTGAATAAAAAAAAACCGTAAACTGTTTGGTATTAATTTTTCTGAAAATTTCTTCGATATTTACTTCTCAAGGCTGCTATAATTATATCGAGTAAATTCAATCAAATTTAGCAATTGCTTATATTTCTTACTGATATTTTGCATATAACTGCATAACAGTAAGTAAAAATGGCATAATGGTAATTTTTGTGGTTTTGTTAGTAATATATTTTGAGCTTTGTGTTTTTATTATTGTGCATTAAAAACTCAGTTTTCATAAAAAGTGAACATTTGCACTATAAGCCAACAAAATTAATTTCTTCACATGGATATCGCTTTTCAAGGAAATTTTTTAACTTTACTATTGAAATTTCTCCTGTCTTTTAATTTTTAAAGTATATTATTATTAAGTAAAATAAAATTTTATCTGAATTTATTCTGAATTACATATTTTAGGAAAATATGGAATTGGCTTGATAAACGTTAATCTGTGCAATACACTCGCTAAAATATTTTTGAACAACTCTCACAATAGTTTTCAGATGCTTTTATACACTTACACCTCCCCCAGTATTCAGAAACACCATATATGAGTAATAGCTAAATTATTTTTTGTTATGATTTTTGAGATTCAAAACACTAGTTCCCAAAAAAAAAAAAAAAAAATTAAAAATGAAAAATGAAAAATACAAACACATACACAAAATGACTAAACACAAACGCTTTTTACTCAAACGCAGTATTTACATACATTAGGTAGTATAATAAAAAAGCTTTTTTGAATTTTGTGTTAATTATTGATTGTGTGTTTAGTTCTCCTCTCCAACGTGAATATTAATTTTTGAAAAGAAAAGTCAAGTTCAATGCTGAAGAGGCGATGATGGGCTTGTTGTCGCTATTACAAGTCAATGGGCATCGATAGTAGAAGGTAACCATATCAAATGATTATACAATTATAGATGTTGTACTTTTAAATGTTTCTGAAAACGCTAGTGCATTATTAATTTTATTTCTCCAAAATGTTTAATAACAACATTGAAGCTCTTATGAATAAAATTATAAGTAAATATAAAACATTAAAGTGTATAAATACGTATTTTTATTACATAATTATTGGCATAATATTGGATTGCATGTGCATGTGAGGATTAGTAATATATGTATATATATATATATATATATGTATATTAAAATCACCAAAGTAATATGAGTTTAAAATGTAGCGAACACAGCAAGGGACAATTCAGTGATTTGTTGTACTTTAAATTATTTAATTGGCAACTTAATGCAGCTATTACATGCATTTGTTTAACAATTTAGCAAAACAAAAATATTATTGTGATTGCATGGTGAGATTTAATGAATATTTCAAATGTGTTATGGTCACGCACCTATATATAAATATAATATTAAAGTAAGTTAAAAATGTATAAAAAGCGTAATTAAAAGTTATAAAAATTGGTAAAAATTCATGTCCGGACACTTCTGAAAAATTTCACAAAGAGTTCGTAATATTTTTAATGAAATTACATTTTTTTAATTATTTTTAAAAGGAATATACGAAATATATGCTTAAACAAATCCATAAAATAAATGCGAGAAGTTGACGACATTATGCTCTTCCTCAAATGTGTGTTTCCAAAATTATTCATTACAGAACGAAGGCATGAACGAAAGTCATTATATTCGTTATGTATAGGTACAAGTGTTAATAAAACGATTTCGTAAATTTTTGGAAGAAAAAACCATATGATGGATGGACTATATCTATAACCAAATTTTGCCGAGAAAGCAATATAGTAGTCGTATGAACCTTATTTGACTTGCGTGACAGAAAATCACATAAAAATGGAAGAAACACATAATCTGGTCTTTAAAATTTACTTGATATAATTATGTGTTTAATATATTTATGTTTCTCGCATTATTCGCTAGAAAGTTATCGTGGAAGTAGTAAATTCTTGGAGCAAAATTCGTATATTTCCAATACTATGTGAAGCATATAGCAAAAATCAATCTAATTACATTAACTAACAAGAGAGTTACATGAGAGTAAGTTAATACATATATGTATATATACACTTCGATCATCAATGACACATATATATTTCTTCTAGCCGATTCCAATAGTCTGTTAGTCAATAATGCGCTAAATATGAAAAGCCCATCACAGTCATCCCTTCACTTGACTTGTACAAACACATTCTTGAATGCGTAAAAAACATATTACCATAGACCGTGGTTTAGATGTTCTTGCGAAAAGGACAAACGTAAAACCCATTAGAAAATTAATAAAGAAAATATATGAATGCGGTTTACCAAAGCAAAACTCAAACTCTCACATCAGTGTAATACTCCTCAATATGTACACACAATATATTGAAAACAATTTATTTATTTATTCGGCGTATGTTCATCGAACGGGCGAATTAATTCAGCAACGACAAAACATAAGTGCCTATAAACTACTCACTTAACAAAATAGTGGTAAGAAAAGGGAAGATTCTTCAACTTACTTTTACTAATGTAACGTATTGAATAACGCTTAAACGTAAGAGCGGAGTTGAATTATATTTATCCCTAATTTTTGTAGTGATAGGAAAATCCAAAAATATCGCATATTGTGGTATAATAATATTAAAAATAACGTACTCAAGTACTCAAGAAAAATATCGCAAATTGTGGTATAATAATATTAAAAATAAAGTACTCAAGTATTTTTGTTTAATTTTTTGTTACCGAATTGTTACCGAATCACAGAATTATACATATATATATATTGACATGCATATATTATAAAATACAAATAGATATGTTAAAATCTTAGTGGTACTGCTAATTACGTGCGGAACATCGTAACGTACTACCGCTTCCTTTCTAACACCTTACCTCCTTCATTAACTGCCAAATTTTCATACTGAAAGCCGTACAGTTGATTGTAGAAGGCCGAAGTACTTTAAAACAGCAATTAACAAATTACTATGGGCTAGGCTGGCACCAAAAGTAGACATATCTACAAAGCACCAATGGCAGAAGCAATTGGTTGAGCGTAACATTTAGTATGAATTTAGCTCTGTGTTAGTATGTTTTGGCCTATAGTCCCGTTTCTGGTTGACACACTGGACCGCACAATTCAGCCACCCGCTCAACTCCAGATAATTTAATCATACTTTTGGGCTGGTGGCATGTTTGCAAAATTTATAGGTGTATTATAGCATACATGGCTATATGAGATGCAGAACTCACGATCCTCATTCTCAGCCTTCAGCGAGAGAACTTGGACATTATCAGTAACGTGGTTTTTGCTGTGGGTGGGGGTGGAAAACATTTATTGTTTTTGTTATTTGTTTGCTTAAGTATGTGAAGGTACTTTCTCATATATGAGGCGGCACCTCGTAATGCCAGTTATTACAATTGCGTACCGTGAGAGTTTGTAGTACAGTCAAGCACTATACTACCGCAGCCGACGTAGTTTAATTGCTCTATTGAGATTCTACGAATTAGTTAAATGGCACCAAGTAGCAAACAGCACGCTTTTGTGTTTGTTCATTTACAACGGAATATATACACATATAGATAAATAAATATATATAGACGAAGTTTGTTGTCAAATGTTGAGAAGGGAGGGTATTTTCCGTTTATCACACACACTTTTTATAAAACAATAAGTGTGCCGATATTATTTGACTGTAATAACATTCACGTTAACAACTCATCTAAAAAAATATTAAATAAAGATGCCTAGATCCCAACATTATGCAATGTACATGTAATATAGCTCAACTTGTTTACTTTCATTTATTGAAGAAAAAATAAATTTTCGACATGAATAAGAAGGAAGTCTGTTCTTTTGTATTTATTGGAATTTACTTTCAAAAGGAAAAAAAATAATAAAACTAAGAAATTACTTTTGATTTGCTTACCACTTACTTTGTAATGAACCTGTTTGTACTATCTCGTGGTAATTTATTAGTTGTTTTCGTATTTTCTGCATTACTGGCTTAAAGTATTTGAATTATATGCAATTTTATTTGTCATTTAGAATTTGTATAATTATAATTTATTTCTGTCACAATATTTCTTACCCTCTTAGAGCACTCACAATTATACGCTTTTGTATTTTATCTTTTCAACGCAAACACATGCCATATCATGTGTAAATGCTACGCACGCCCTGCAGAGAAATGTGTCATCCAGAAGTTTAGAAAAATGAAGCGGCAATGTTTGTTCTTCCGGATTTTCATAACATTTTTTCACACATTTAACTTAAATATTTGCGTTATAAATATTTTTCTTTATTTACAAATCCTTAGACGTTTCAGTTGATTAAAGTAATTACGAATTTTTTAATAATGAAATTTTTTCCCACATATATTCCCTTACTAGGTTCAGGTATTTTCACTTGTTTTTATTTCCAGTACTGTGAGTTCTTTCTTGGACGAACAATAGAATATATACCTGATTATTACTCAAATCAGTGCGAATTCTCAAGTTTAATGTTAGTTTTGTACAAGTTTCGCACAATACAAAATTTAAATGAAGATTTTGAATATTCTGTTAATATGTAAGAACAAGCCCAGATTTGTAATCACATAATAATGAAAATATTAGTGGAAACGAAAAGTAACAGTGGACTTATATTTCCAGTAACAGTATTATTAACATATATTCAGTAACATACATATTTACCTTTTTAAATTTAATATATTACTTGAAACCAGGTTTTTCTACTGGGCTGTTGTACAATAATGTGTACAAAGTTAGTTCTGCTTCAACCAGATGTAATGATTAATAGTGTTGAACGACAAAATAAGATATTGTTATTTGTGTATTAGAATACATCTTATATACATATATTAATAATATATTATATATATAATATAATATATAATATAATATATAATATAATATATATATATATATATATATATATTTATTTATTTAACTTGGAAATTGTTTAATATGAGAAAGATCATAAGAAGGTGAAAGATATCAAATGATTATAATTTTAAGAATTTACGAAGTGCAATGAAATGTTATCGTATTTAGGCAACAGTTTAAATGCAACTGTTCATGTGGAGTATTTGCATTTTATGATCCGATTTCATTCCAATTCGCTTTGTTCTAACTTGCTTTAAATATTAAAAGTTCTAACGTTAGCAAATGAAAAGCTCATTTCCGTTCTTACCGTTCTTTCCATTGGACGAAGTTACCGTTACCCAATTACTCATTGATCCATTTAAAGATCTACTCGAGAGTTCCGTTTCGTAGTGTTTCAGGTTACCTTATATGTAAGATTTAAATGCACTGTCATTTATTTATTTATTTATTATGCACCATTTCATTTATATTTGATTTATCCACCATTCTCTTTCTTGGTACAAAACCCTCATTTACTTGGCACGGAGAGATAAGCATAGATATGGCTAAGTATTAGCTCATAGAAATGGAGTGAAGCATACACGAACGCTCTTATACATATCTATAATATACATACATATATGTATACCCTTGTTTTTATGTTTTCCCATTTTCATTTCTGAACTTGGAATTTTGCTGATTCTCGCTTCAACGCAGAAGAAAACATTATTTCATTTAAAGCAAATTTCGACGCTCTGAAAAACTCAAAGCGAGACCGAACGAAAAATCGTAATGTTTTCCGAAATAATAAGCACACACTCATACAACCGTGTGCAAGTCAACGCAATAAGGAGTTTTTTGTTATAAAGTAATCGTATTAAATGCACATCTGTTCGCTAAAGTCTGCCTTTTGCCTTCACTACGCTTCAGTGCTGCTTCTGGTTTGTTGCTAGGTTACGTAATAATTCATGTTATCCCTTTTTGGCACACAATATAACATCCCTATTCGCTTCTAACGAAATTTAAGGTTAGATTTGTGCGCCTTAGTAAGGTGGGGGAACCACTTCTTTTCTATGCTGTACGATTTTGAATGGCAACTTGGTAATTTCTCACAATAAAAGTGTGCATACAGACCAAACTGAAAAGTTAACTATGCCGAGATAAATTTAATCAAATTAATTTTTTAATTTAATTAATTACAAAGATTTATTTTTATTTATAACTCATTGAACATTGTGAAAACATTTCCAAAGAGTGCAGTTTGTAATTATGATAAAGTCTACATTCTTTTCGCCATTCCGAAGACCCTGCACTGACCTTGCACTCCTATTACTTATCAATAATAGCGTGGGAATAGTTGCCTTTTGACAACAGTATACCAAAATGTGCATTACGATTAGACTACCTACCGCAGGCAATTGAGTTGGCAGTTGCCATTTTGTAAATATAATTAATTACTATTCATCCTTGTTATTATATGAAGAAATATCATAATATGAAATCAGGAAACCGAACTTGAGCAGTTGCCTGCACTATTTTGCGAATTTTAGAGTTTGAATTCATTGGATATATAATATTCAATAAACGTATAAATGAAGAACCAAAACTGATCTTGAAAAAATTGTTGCTCTTTAAATACTTAATGATTTTTTCAAGTAATACTTACTTTGACAATTTTCATTGTCTATTGATGCAATGTGATAAACTAATATTATAAGTTGATAGTTAGTAAATAATTTTTCAGATTCTAGAAAATTGCCTATATTAATTAACTTGAAAAACTGGGCCATTTAAAGCACAGAAATTTAGTATTTTCACGACGAACCTACAAGTTAATTTCAATCTACTAAACGATTTAAATTTCTAATGAGCATCATTGTTTTAAAATTCTTTATATTTCCTTTTACAACCTATGTCACAATGTGCGATTTGCGCAATGCTCCCAAATACTTTGAAAAGTGCTTCCTAAAAATTTAAACTCAATGTTGTTATCCGCGTTTTCAAGTATACTGGCTTATATATACTATACTGTAAAATAAAATCCTGCAATATTATAGTATCTAACGCAAGTGTACCAGCAACCATAATCCAGTAGCCTTCCGCAAACGGATTGTTACTGTTATTGTATATAATAAATATTTTTTTTGTTTACTAGAATCTTTCCATCTTCGTATTATTTCATTTACCTATTTGCTTTCTTCGTAACAAAATCTAGGTTATTTACTCACCCAAATTTGTTGCCATTTATCATCCATTCTCATCTATACATTCATGTAATTCTATTTGGGGTGGACACTTATATGCATACGTATATATTTTCAATATATTTGTGTATGTTAGAAATCCATGTAGTAGCGTTGAAATTCATACATTCAAACTAATATATTACTCACTTTTATAGCTCTTATGAAACACACCTCGTTTTTTGTTTCAGATACAAAGGAATGTACTACATGAAAAAATTGGTGAATTATTATGATACCCATACAACGTTTAGGAATGATACCGTTTCATCATCTATGTGCTTTTACGAAATATTTCGGAATAACAAGTTTTTGAGCTTTGAACCTTTTACCGCTGTAATCTTTTTAGTCGTTATTATTTTTTAAAGTTACTGTTTGCTTTCATACTTTTCTTGTACCTGTCGGTATAAATGTTTTCAAATACATATGATATTTGTGTGTGGAATACATTTATTTTCTCCCGCTGCGCTAGTTGGTAGCAAAACGAAGGCGCGTCTAATGGCAAGCACTTGTCAGGCTCGCATTGAATTGCCATTCAGACAGTGAAGTGTTTCCTTTGTCGCTTTATTTTGTCATTTTCTCTATTTAAAAATTTTATCAATTTTGTTGATGCGACGCAAAGTGCCAACAGCGCAGGTTCATTCTCAAAAAGTATTCAAATTGCTTTGGTACAATCTTTTTGTAGCTAATGGGCGTGCGTGATGTAGATTCAATGAATATACATTTAAATCCAAATTACTTCGTATTTATGTAAAATATTAAGTGCCGTTAAAAACACATCTGTACGTAAAAAATTATAAGAAGATATCTTTGCAATCAGCATATTATACAACATGTTTTGTAATGCCCAACTACATTTAAATAATATTTTTAATTTTATAATATAATATGAATTCATTAATACTTTATTAAGCTTTACCACTCAAGTAGACAGTGAGTTAAAATAAATGTTATCGCTTTGGATATCGGAATGCCAAAATATCTAATGAGCTGATCACTTTTAAGCAATATTGTAAGATAAAAAACCGAAAAGCATTGCTTAACATAGAACCGTTGAATGCATCTTTATAATTCTATGCCAAATTACTTTATCGAAGTTTTGCAGGGAAGTACGCTTACTCTCTTTCATTCCACTCCACTAATGTAAGTTCCATACCCTGAATATTTTTCTGCATTACTTGAAGCTACAAACACAGCTAATTTGAAACAAAACTAACTAAAAAAATGCAGGGAAACACAACTTTGCGGTAACTATATTCACAAACACACCCATAACATTGGTTGACCCTTCTCATTTTTGTTGTTGTGCACCATATTGGAGTAAAATTTTAGTTATGCAAATCACATATGGCCGATCGTGGAATCGATGACTTCATTATTATTCTCGAACAATTTAAAAAGGTTTCGCTTTTCAAAGCCGCCAGTCGTGACTTGAGCCGAGCGCAAAGTATAAGACATTCGAATGCGATATTAACATAAGACATAACTTATAAAGATTGTGTTTATAAACTGAAATGAGAATCCAATTTGGATGTGGGACACTAAAAGGGACACGCACATAAGATATCATTGCCAATCAAGCCAGTAAAATGTACTCGCATATGCGCCATTAAGATATAAAGGATTATAACAAAAAAACTGCAAACGTAAGTCATACTAACAATGTTTTAGACAGTTTAAGCAAGAAAATGCAGTAAAGCATTTGGACATGTGACCTACTCTTTCTATGGCAGTTGAAGCAACAGTTAAACAAGCTGTCACAAGCAGCGAAAATTGACATTGAAAATTGAGTTATAGGCGTACATGTCTTTTAACGAGTAACAACTTAACCCGTCAATGCAAATTTATATCACTATTGAGAAGTTAATAATTCTAAAAGTTTTACTTTAGCAAATCTTATACATAATAGAATTTGTTAATTGTAATTATTTAAATTGCATAATTAATTGTACTTCGACCTCTGTATTTTCGAATTAAAGTATTGCTAGGCATCATAAGATAATGACCGTGAGTATCCGAGTAGTAATTTAAATTCCATTCAAGTCCTTGTATTGCCTACCATTTTATAATTAATTTATGCAGAGTATACGCATGTGGTATTTATAGTTTTCCATATTTTCCAATTTATTAGTAACTTAGTACTACTTAGAAGTATTCAAACACTTTTTTTAAGTAAAAAGTTAAAAGCCCAATACTGGTAGTAGTAAATTTATTTCACGGTTTTCCAACTATAACTGATCTCATCACTTCATGTGTTGCAATTAAGCTTTTTCAACAAATTTGGTAGAATTTTTTGTTATTTCTGCACGTACTTGCGCTATTATGCACTAAACTCTTATACATTATAAAACGAATATCAAAAAAATTCTTATATTTTTAATTATAAAATGTTCCAAAAATTAAAAATTCTGCTTTGAATTATATAATGTAAAAAATCTGATGAAGATAAAGCGAATAAACTTAAGCCGAGAGTATTTTTTTTCGGCTTATTGAGGTCCCAAAGTATTAGCGCCTGTCTTGGTTGTTACTAGATTTGTGCCACTTTCTTTGTATTCCCATTGGAATGACCCACATATACTAATGTATGAAATTTAACGTATATATCTATATACTCTGCAAGGACTCTGCCACTTTGGGTTGGTTTTTATAGGTGGTGGCAATTAAAGCAATGCTGAGCGCATACCAAATCTCCACTATGTATACGTTCGCTCCAAAATTCAATATATTCCACAAATGTGCTCAATGCAAATACAAGGGAAAGAAGAAAATCCATTCTAATCATATAATAGTGTTAAAAACAATAATTTCAGTTTTTCACTTCATATTTTTATAATGTACTGCTATCCACATATCTTACATAAAAGTAGTTGTGATTTATTATTTTATTTATAAAATAAGTTAAGTTGAAAACCTTATTTGAATTTACAAATACGTATACACATATTTATTTTTATAAGTATAAAAGTAATTGTATAACCCCAAACGCTATTGGAACAGCGGCATCGGAGAGTTTACTATTTACGCGATTTTCTCTGAATTCTCCACTCTGTTATAGTATTATATTTTCCATTCAAATTTATTGCCCTTAATAGAAAAATGAGCGAAGAGCAGAGCTTAGCCATTTGGTTGAGTGCTGAATGCTATGAATTAAGTTTTTCTGCAAAAAAATATGCGAATCAAGTTGTGTCTAACGGAGTTGCCAAAAGCGAAAAATTTTAACATCGGGAAAGTGGTTTATTGAGTTCGTTTAGAATATATTATAATAGCAAAAGAAAAAAGAAAACACAATAGGGCTTAACTACTTCTATTACGAAGATATCTTATAAGCAAAACTGTTGTCATAAGGCAATACTGAGAGTTTATTATTATTACAATCTAACGCAAAGTCGGTAGATTTGAGCATTTGAGCAATATAAATAGCTCGAGAATTGATTGAAAAATGCATCAATAAATCAACAACATGAATCCGTAATGGTAATAAATGTATTAATAAAACGTATATAATTTTTTGTGGTATCCTATTAATTATCGGTAGGCTCGAATATTGATTTGCGATTTGCATTCACCACTTGAGTGCTGAGCTTGCTTCAGTACAACTAAATATTCACGTATTGATAACAAGAGTATCTTTTCATCACAAAGCACACATATTTGATGTAAGTTAATTTGAGGATTTAAACGGTGATATAATTATTTATTTGTATAATTTGCAATTAATAAAATACTTAATCACTTAAATCCCGCCGCCTTAGCTTATGTCATGGTAGACGCTCAACACGAATTATTGTTATTGCGTATATACTTGCCACTCTGGCGAGTTTTAATTTGCCAGCAAAGCACAGCATAAGAATACGTACTTTCGTCTCTCAAAAGGCATGATGAATGCGGCGAATATTGCCTCAACATGGTTGTCAGATCTATGTGAGGGAGCGTGTTAACGACAAATATGGCGTCGCACATAAATTCCCTCGTTTCGTTGTTAACACTAACGCAAATAAATATATTTACAGCGAACATAGACTTAAACACCCAAAGCAATGAAGGGTAATTCATCTTCACTGGGCAAGTTCATCGCTAGTCAAGTGAGTGTTTCTGCCCATGAGTGATTTTTGCCTTGGCATGAGTTAATAACAAGCGTGTTTGGTTTTATATTAGTATAGTCTGCTTGAGTGAGTTATATTCATTGGAGTAGAACGAACAAAATATTGTTGCAGCAACATGTTGCAAACGAATTTGAAGCAAATCAGGAGTAATAGACGTAGTATGTACATATGTGTTTATATGAATGGATTTTAAAAAATTTGTACGGAAATTGTTCAAATAATGTGCCACATAATATGCATCTTATCGTTAACAATACACATACATACAGACAGACATACAATACAATTGATACATAAAACACAATCAAAAACACTTATAAATGTTAGTTTTTGATGGTAATCATAGTTATAGCATTGCAAAATACAGTAAGAGGTCAACGAGATGGAAAATCAAAGGAAGTCTCAATTTACAACATTCACATAAAAAGAAAAAATTAATTTTAGAATTGGAAATTGGAATAAATTTTTAGGTATATTAATACTTAGTGCACTGGAAGCGGATCCATAAACTTCTAATCCTACTTTATATAGAAATGATTTTAGGGAATGTGGCTGGTAATAAATATGTATGCTATGGACACATGTGTTTATAAGTTCAATCCCACTCAAAATACTACTATAATTTCCGAACAAAGCCATACACAAAATTTATTTGCCATTTGTTAGAGTGAAACCTTCACGCTACGTCAGACATAGATATATATACGTAATAATCACTCATCTAATAACTAAATGGGGCTTTGCGTGGGACAGAGCGAGAGAGAAACTGACGAAACAACTAACTGTATATGGTTGAAAGGAACGAAGAGGCTGGGTTTCTCGTCTTCTATAAACCGCCATTATTCATTTACGCTACTCTCTGCTTGACCGCAGTAGCTAGCCGTTTGCTTAAATGCTCAACGTCTCTCCTTAGTGCAAATATAACTCTCAGTTGCTTCATTCAAAGTGTCTCTTGTATCAACAGCTGTTAGCAAATAGGAGAGCAAACACTCAATATATGCACCCATGCAAGCAATTAATGGTTGTTGCTACTTTGGTTTATTGGAAAGATAATGGTGGTGGTATCATGCAGTGAGCTTCTTTTTAACATTACCGCTTTGTTTTGCTTGCGCTCATTCATTTCCAATGCGTCGTTGGTGACATTTTAATGGCCGTTCTGAAGTGTTTATGGTTTACATACCAATAGAAACATCATCATTGAAGTCCCGCGCAAATAAAACCAAATAATTAATTCAAGTACAATATAATTGGTATATTATTAATCCCCAAAATATCAAAACTATTAGTGTTAGTAATTTGTCTTTTAAGGTAAGCAGCGGAAATTACTTTATTGGTAGAATGGAGCTTGGAAAAAGATATTGACAGCTTTCGTAAATTTTTTGATTGCTGTTGACGCTCATCGAGATCAATATAACTACCTAATTTTACCTCATATGAGACGTTTAGTACCAAGTTTTAGTACTTTCTAACACTGAATTAAATTTAAAACAAACATTTACTATATGTGGAGAAATATTTTTACTTTAACGAAAACACTTTTCTCTACTGCACAAAATCTCTATATATCTACATAAATACCTAAATTATGTATATAAATTATGAAGTCAGAAATAGTTGCCATTGCATGTGAATCTATTTTTACATCTTATTTAACTTTCGAATAATATCATAATGTCTTCTACACTTATTGTTGACATTGGTATTGCTTTGATTTCGACATTTAATTTTTTTGGTTTGTATGTTCCCTTTATTATTTGACTTTGGATGTGTGCGTTTCTCTAATTCTTGTTAGACGTACACTCAGTTAATGCCGCTTTGACTTGATTAATGGATTTATTAGCTGAAAAATTTCCATATTTTATTGCTTGTATTTTCAATTTATTATGGCTTTTGTCTCTGATGAAGTCAATTTAGTTGGCGATATATTTATTATTCGAAAGCTTTGGGCGGTATATGAAGCTGGAGTGTATATTTCTGTACAATTTTGGGCAAGAGCAATGAAATATAAGTTTATATATATTTATGCCTCTACCGACAATAACGATATAAAGCAGTAGTTCACAAAATGTGTTTTGAATTCACGTAATCAGTAAAAAAATTAATTAGCAGCATCTAAGTAGTTAAAATGTAGTTTTTGCGACTGAGAGAATATTTCAAACATTAATTGTGAATTTGAATTCGTTAAAATTTGAGCATACGATTTTTGAAAAATTAGTAGTACTTTTTGGGATTCTTTTTATATGATTCTTCCCGAAATTGACTCAAAGAGAACTTTGGAAAATTTTTTCGTAGGGCCAAAAATAAATACATTGAGACAAAGAGTTTTAAAAGGTTAGTACCATGCAGGCAATTCCACGAATTGATAAAAAATATCGCAACATGCTGACTTGCTAATGTAGCGAGTATTATTTACCTCCTTTCTCTTTTACTTATTGCTTCAATACTGCAAGCAGCTGCCGACCGTCGAATGGCTTCTACTTCCTCCTTAGTTGGCAGTGTATTGTACACAGTTCCTTGCTATTTTTTCGTGTTCAGGAATGAGCAAATAAATAAAAGATCGAATCATGACAATTTTTCGATGTAGCAGTGCCGTCGCTTTACCAGCGCATTTTCCAACTTTCTGGTTAAGGTCGTGGCTATTGGTGTAGATTTTTTTGTTATTATTGTCATCGGAATGAGATATGAATGCCCTGGCACGATATTTCGTTGTTCACTGTTCGGTTCAAGAGGAAAATGTTGTAAATTCCCACCGTGCACGAAGCATAAGTCGAGTTCTGAACTCATACAGACCGTGGCGGCTTGCCTCATCGCAACTATTAACTAGACTCAAGTCACTACAGAGAAGCAACCTGACTCTGAGGTGAATTGCTCTCGTACTGATAGCAAATATGTGAAATTGTGGAGTTTATGGTGGTCGCGGAGAGTTTAAGGGTGGCGGTAGAACAAGCCTCAGTACCAACTGTTGCTGCAACTTCAACGTGGATTAGCGAAATGTCGATAGGCGGTAGAGTGGCACGATACTCTTTAAAAAGGCGAAGCGTTAGACAAGCCAAAAAATATGAAAATCACAACAAATATGTAGAATTTAATGATTTCATATAATATCCTTGAACCCTGTATTTCAACTTATTCAATCTTTTAATTGCTACATAAACAACAACAGTCCAAAAATGTTTAACACGTGTTGGGGCACATGTTGGTACCGAAAATCGTTATTTGTATTTTTTGCATTGTTTTAAGGTCCTTTAGTACCATATGTTAAGGACATTTTTTACTATAACTGCTGACCATTTTTTAAGTTAATACTAGAAATTGCTTCAATTTGCTTCAAGGTTATCCTTTATTTGACTTGAACGAAAAATTCAAGGCTATTTCATTGAGCAATATACTGTACAGCATATACCAAATATAATGTTACTTTATTTTAAATTAAAAACCTAATTCGATGGTTTGAACTGTTGTCTGTCGAAATTGCAGCTCATGTTTGCACTTAACTAAAATACAATATTATTTAGTTGTGCCTCTTGCATAAGTTAGACAAATGTAAATCTTGTATTTTGGTCTTATTAGTATTCAACGAATTCACACGATTCTTGCTAGTTGACAACATATTTTTCTTATTTTTTTTAGCTAATGTAGATACCAACTGTATTTCTAGCTTAAGCATTGTCACGATCAATATACGTGTAGAGTGCTGATGTGAACTTTTCCTATTTAAATATATAGGCATGACCCCAATGGGAAACGTATTAAAAACACATTATTTTATACATACATGTATATAATTTTTAAATGATGGTAAATGTTGCTTATAGAATAAGTTCAAAAATTAACTTTTAGGAATTGTAAATAACAGGATTAAAATATCAACGTACACACCATGTTTTTTATGGTGCAGGCGCTAAGAAATTGAAGAATTAGCTGCAGAATAGAAGTGGAAAATCATAACGAAAATTACCATAACATCATGAATCATAAAATAGATTAATATATAAAGACAAGTATCTGCGGTAGATATCCTTGTCTTTAATGAGTATTAGCGAATGACTAAGTCGACATACATGACAAATGCCTGGCAAAATGGCCACGTATAGCAATCAAGCTAACTAACTAAATAGCCAGCAAAAAATATTCAGAAATAACCTGTGTAAGCTAAAACTGTCGAATCGTTGCACCAAACCATCAAAATGGAATGGTGAAAGAAACTCGTTGCATTTAAATTTCAAAGTTGCTATCATTCTAACCACATCGCAACATTTGCTGCCACCATACAAGAACACCCATCTGCAATACGTTTGCACGCTGTCGGGTACTAAACATAAGCGAATACATTTGTATATTCGATATATTTTCTATGCAAACGTTCCGCAGACGAAGTCACCATTTAAAAAAGAGAAAATTAAATAAAAAGTCGCATACATAAGTGGGTATACTGGCAATATACTTGCATAACGGCAATTGCGAAATAAAAAAACTGCATACGGCTTTAAATGCCTAACGTGGCCAATATGTGGAGCCGACAACGCTGGTGAGGGTTCACTGAATGAGCATAACAAACCCACTAATACACATTCATTTTCGTACATGTATATATGTTTTACTTTAATGGGAGTTTTTTGTCAATCACATTGCCTATCAGTCTGCTTTGGTGGTGGTCGCTTTTACAGTGGTGCCTAGTCGATTGTCCTGTCTTTTGTTTTTCGGCTTCTTCGAAGTTTTGCCATTGTTTGCATAATCAGCCGGCAATAAAGCCTGCATAACTAACGGTAAAATCCATTCATCCAGACCCCACTCTTTGATAGCTATAGCGACAGTGATATGACTTCAAAATGTATACATTAATGGAAAAAGCTAAGCGAATAAGCAAATATGATTAAAATATATGTACAGATGAATCGGCTGCATGTAAATCGCAATACGAGAGTCACATCAGTTACCGAGAATATAAATGGTGAAATAGTTTTAATTTCTCTTTTCCCCCATTCTACTAACAATTGAAGTGTCAAATCATGTGAACATTTCGCTACCTTAAATTCGAAGTCATGTACCTGCAACATTTATGTAACTGATTATTTCAGACAATCATCTAAGCAATTTGAATTTTCAACAACTTTGAAATGCTAATAGCAAGTCATCAGAAGCTTACAGCTTACGGGGATTTGCGATGGCTGTACCTCTTTTTTATCAAACAAAACTCCGATCTCTGTAAACCATTTCTGTCTCTTCATTTGGTTGATATTCAGATAAATGTTTAAATGGCTAGCGGGATTGGCTTTGTGTTAATTGGCTTGAATATTGAAATTAATTAGATTAAAAAAAGACACAGATTACTGTGCACACATTTTTAAATTTTAAATATTAACAATTTGCAACTTGTGCTACAACTTATAGCTTCAGTATTCTTCATCTGCTTCACAACTTAATCCAGTTGAATAACTCAACGATATGTTTTAAAACGTTGTAGAGATTATCTGGAAATAAGTTGGAGTCTCATATAGGGTATTCGTAATTCCAAAAGAACAATTATTTTAACTAGTATAAGGTAAAATTATAAAAGTTGATCTTTGAAAATTACGACTACTCATATCTAAATTTTTTTCGAGTACCATATATTAAAAAAATTTGCTTATTCTTAATTATTCTCTAACAGTTTGCCGCATTTTAAAAGGTCAAAGCATAAATAACAATTTTATTCCGTTTTTATTTTTTGTTGCATTGATTCATTTTCACAAACGCTAAAATGTTTTAAAGTAGTAATAATAACTTCTTGTATTAACTTGTACTTGATTATATTTCCACCGACGGAGCATACTTTGAATTTTCAAAGTTTATTGAATTAGTAAAAAGTATTTGAAACATGATATACATTATTTTGTCGCTTATATGTTAAAATCCTCCATAATCTCCGCTCTATGCCTGTTCCTCTGCTGCAACTAAAATGAGCGTATTCTTGTAGCTTTACTAACATTTAAAATATCAGCATACAAAAATATGAAATAAAACATTTGTAAAACTTTTATAAATTATCTTTGAGAGAATCCTTATTTATAGCTCGTGTGCAAATTTTCATTTTATCACAGTTGACGCAACAAAGTTAAAATCCGCCACCCTCTACGTTTAACAGCTCTTGTGGCAACTGCAATTAAGCCAGGCTGCTTCACACGTCCCATTTCAACATGAAAACGGTCTCAAATCACCAACTAAAGCTATGTCAGAGTTGGAATGCTCCTAGTGCGTATATTTCTCTTGCACAAGGCTGAGTGTCTTGATACTGTGTTTAGGTGCTATAATTTCTCCGGTGGCATCTTTTGCTTCCTCCTTCAAATTATTCTTAGCGTGCATGTGTCGCTGAATTTTATCTATCCTTAGCACTCACACTCACTAACATATGCTCACATGACTGAATATTGTGCGCTCAAATGCAAAATTTTATTTCATTCCCATTCTACCTCAGTTAGCTTTCTTCTGCTGCGACTCCAGGTCTTTTGGCGTCGCTTTCTGTTAGGACTGGAACCCAACTGCTCGAGTTAGACCCTGTATATTCCGCCAACCGGAAGTGGCAAAGTGCGATATGGCGAGTGAAGTTTAAGAGACTTAAGTCAAATTTCTATTCTTATAGTTTTCTTTCGTCTTGCATCGTAACATTTCCATTGCCATCGCCATTGCCATGTCGAAACTCCGTTGTCTCGCTCCTTCTCTTAGTGCGAGTATTGTTACTTTAATCTTGTTATTGGCGTTGTCGAAAGTGTTTTGTGTGTAAAAGTTTTATTGGCAAAATCTGTTTATGGCTTTGAATTTTAATTAGTTTGAATTACATGAATGAAAAGCGGTTACGTATGCGGCGGATGCGCAGTGGCAATTGTGGCGCTCAGCTTCAGCACCTTGCAGTACAGCGACATTCATTTATGCAGCAAACGGAATTAGCAACTGCTGTTATTTGTCTTCTATGAGCCGATGCCTTCATCCGCTGTGAATGTCACACATACACATGAGTGTCCCTTGAAGGCAATATAGCACCAAACACAGCATAAGCTCACAGCGTTTGTTTAAGTATAGATATTTGGATTAAACATAATAAACATCATCGACTACACATAGAATTCATGCAATCGCATAAACCCGCTTCTTTTTGTTTATATTTAAAATTAGAAATTTTGATATGTCGACTGGTACACACTAGCTTTACGCATTCCTACTGACATGATACCAAACTCGACTATGACGATGTACAAAATCTAATTAGCGGAATATTTTCATGGGTTGTCAAGTTTTCCTACAGCCGCCAATTGGACGCCCATTACTGTCTATGCTACGACGACAAGCTATAGAATTTATGCTTATTTAATTGAATTAATGCCAATTTATGCCAAATCATAAAAATTGCAATGACGCGAAAGCCTACTTAAACGTACGCTTGTGCATACACAAAAGGCCAAGTGCACTGACTGGTCATAAATGCGCTTGCCACAAATACCAAAAGTGGTGAGACAGTAAAACAAATACCAAAAGTGGTAAGAAAGCAGAACGAGTGGCAGTAGCTTTAGGTGTCTTAAGCACGGCTGGCCACTTTTAGGTTCATAGTTGGTTTGCTATATGCAACACAACATTTTTGTACCCATTTGGTGGATTCGGTGCCTCGTGTTTTCATTCGCTTTTTGCTCTTTTTTAAGAAATTAAATGCAATTTATTTGTCATCGTTTTGCTAGCAATAAATCAGGTAATCACAAAAATGCTGTCAACATTCAGAGATATGCGTGTAGTGCAGACCAGCCGCAAAGAAAACTGTTGCAGTGGAAACGACAATGCGATAGCCAGCAATAACAGTAACAAAAAAATCTTATACAATTATTTATGAAAAGGGGAAACCAAAGCAAAAAGAGTTAAGTGCATTCTTTTTGTCGTAGTTTAGCAAACAAATAAATATGTTGAATAAGAAAGAGCGAGAGGTTAGACAAACTTTTAAAGCGACCGTTAAAACTTTATAGTCATGTAACCTGTTTCTTTAATTGCCCATTTGCAACAAGCAACAAGCAGCAAGCAAATGAATAAAATAAAACATAACATAAAATATTAGTTGCAAAAACTGTAGCAACAGTAATGTTTCCAACTGCAAAAGCTGTGAGTAAGTTAACAAATAAATATTTTATGACAAAGCAATGCTTCATATCGACAACACTGCCAAACTGCTACACTGGCAAACAATTTGGGCATGCACCGAAGTGATTGAAATGTTCATAATGTTGCACCTACGACTGTATTGCAAATATGAGCTTAAGAAATACTTTGATTTTCAAGTTTCATTCGGTTTACATCTAAGTACTAAATGTTGCACACAAGGATTTCATGATTTCGTTCTTATATCGATTACACTCGTGGTGGATTGAAGAAGCAAAAACATTTTACGTTTTCTTAAAACACATAGCACTTTAAGTTAAAAAAAATAAATATAAAGTTACGTCATGCATTTGATGAAAAGTTTTATGATTTTTAACTATTGTTTTCAGTGCTAAGCATATCGATGACTAAACTCGACTAAAACAATCGGTTTATTGCTCCCTTCACTGGCGAATAAATTTTAAAATTTCTGCTTACAATTTCAGTTTTCAGTTTTGATTCTTACAACCCTTTCATCGGTATTTTAAAGAGTAATTTCATTTTGTAAATTCTTAGCTGGGATCCCCAGTATGTATGATTGGAATATCTCGTTTCAAGGAAAGACGTGGGAATCAAAAGTTACATTCACATTTAGGGATGTTAAAGTATTTGTCTTATTTCAAAGCAGTTTCGTATTGATTTAAAGCATTTATAGTTTTAAAAAATCTAACTAAAAGAAAACATTGTAATTATCATACATAAAACGCCAATGCTATTAAAGCCAAATATTGTGAACCATTTTGCACTAACATTAAATCAAATTTATCAAGCTTATCAAAAACTTGTAAATTCCCATATAATATAATGTATATACAAAGTCCTACAGTAATTGCTACTCGCTCCGCCTTTGATACCACATGTATTGACAATGGACATTGTCGCTTTTGTTACTGATTGTGCGTACAGTATCAATTTCGAAGTGATGATGATGAGACCTACAACGTACTTTATTTATCGTTGACCTCATGTACACAACACACTCTGCATTGGCCAGTATCCATTAAATCTTCCCAAAGGTCTACTTTAATTAAAATGCACTTTGCAGACTGCAGTCCACAATTAAAACAACAGCAGTTAGTTTACGAGGTTAAACTCATAAACAATATCTGTGACTCTGCAGCACATTCTTTGTTTTAATTTTTTTGTGCTATTGTTTATTAAAAAACACTTCAATGAATATGTTGTAGGATGTAGACGGCTGAAACACAAAACAAAAGAATACTGCATATTGCTCGCTCGATTTAGTGGCGTTCCCAATGGCAAAATTTGGAAAATTTTTCTGAACCGCGGAATTCTGGAATGGAAGAAGTAAAAAAAATAACACTGAATAAGATGAAAATCATTTTCCATCATAAGTACATGAATTAAATTTCGCTATGGGGTTTTTATTAATGGTTGGAGGCTTAGTAATGATTTTTTCGCGAAAGCACAACTACGTTCTTGCTTTTTTGGTATGTATTACTTTATATGTAAAAGATGAGAGAACTTTCGGATTGCAATAATAATCGGTAAGTAAGCCTTGTTTTGTTGATTCAATTGCATTCTTTCATGCTGCTAGTAATAACTTTGGTAAATTGCGTAAGGTTGTGAAACGAAAAACTTTCATTGTAATGCTTATGAGAATAAAATTTGTTTCCCTAATATCCTTGATAAAGCAACTTTTGAGTGTACGAAGAGATCCCAAGCGTCCCAAGTGGTTTTCATTATATACATGTACATCTTGCTGCTGTCTAACCGGCCGTAGTGACTTTCACATTATATTTCTTCGTCGCAGTTTCACCTATGTGCATCTTCAAACTTTAGTTGACAGTTACATGCTCAACTTCTCTCTAAATTGAAAACTTCCACTCAAACGTTATTGTTGTAGTTTCACCTACAATATTGACTTCGAAGTGATGCTAAGTGAAAAATAGTTGGTTAATGAACAGGTTGTGATAAACCATTTATAATTTTTATATATTGTTTAAAATATAAACTTCAATTATGAATGCAAGACATCATTAAAATTATAGCACAATAAACCAGTGAGCTTGCTTTGCTAACAGAAGTGTACATGCGTGCATCTTCAACCAATCTGGAGGATTTTCTGAATGTAATATGTTATATTTTTGAAATTAGTTATGCAAATCACTTAAGTTGTTGACAGCTCATAAACACTCCAGAAATGAGATATGAAATATGCCAGAGAAATAAACAAGAAGTAGTAGGTGTCTGCTCGACATTTCCGTTTCCGATTTTCTCACCATCTTCTTAATGATTTACGGCTATAGTTTGAATGAGAACAAAAAATGCGTACAGTTTTTTGTTGACTAACGAAAGACAGGTCAGAGTCGACTTTATCCCCGAGGACAAATCACTCATTAGAAACTTTGGAAAAGAATTCAAAGAAGATATTACATAGACATTATATGCATTGAATCTTTATGTATATATAACTTTTTTTAAAACATAATGTACTACGCAATTAACAATATGTTTATTATATATTAATCAGTGAAATGTTTATGTTGAGTATGTGTAGTTCTTCTGACAGATGTTATATCTTCCCGATTCCGAGAATGTACGAGTGTTCATAAATTTTCTTAAATTTCACAACAGCGGTTGCTTTTTGTTCGATGTTGTTTATTACACATGCGTACATATTTCCATACGCCCCACTTCGTCGCCACTTCGGTACACATCGCCATTGTTGCTGCGGTATTAAATGGCATTTTAGTTTGTTGTTAGTTTCGTTACATTGAAGTCATTGAATGCCATTTTGTATAAATCAAATATAACACGGTGTTGAATTTCGTGACACTGTGCGGCTGTCAGAGAGTAATCCGAACACATGGTGGAGTAGCTAAACTTTCCCTCCTATAACCAGTCGAATATATTTCTGTTTTGTACTCCGTTCGACTCCACTTCATGTGAAACTTCGCTTCATTTTTCATTTTTATCATGTAGAGCTCGGCGCCCACCAAAATAATATAGTTTTCAAGTACTTAAATGCGTACTTAAGATCATATATGTATGAGTATAATGGTTTTAAGTGCATTTTGAAGAATTTTGAATTTCTTTGACGCATAAAAAAATTTCAGTATTTTGCAGAAAATACAGTACTGTGGAACCATTTAAAACCTCAACATAACAACACCACTCCGTTATAAAAAAGATATAGTAATAACCTTTTCTCTTTTACACTGGATTGATGGATCCAATCAATTCAATATGGTTAATCCTTGCTAAAAAAGTAATATATAAATTGTATTTGGCTGTCTAAAAGGTTTTGCCAAAATATTTGCTTTATCGGATATCTGACAGACTCCGTATAGCTCCCAACAAAGGAAATGAAAATGAAATACATTTTACAACGGAAAGTAAATGTAAGTAATATTAATTTTAATTTGATGGTTTAAACCTCTAAACGAAACATATTCAACTAAAACAATGAATTTATCCGTATTTATCTTCAGGGAATTGCAAAAAATTTGCAGCTTTTTGTAATTTCTTGGGTATTAGGATAATTCGAATAGACTTCTTATATTGTATATTCAAAACAAGATCCAGAAATTCGTTATGACTTTTTAAAGTTACCCTTTACATACATACATAGTTTTTTAAATAGTATGGTATACTATATGTAATTGTAAAGAATGGTGTCTGCTGGCTGGTGGCTAGTCACAGTCATTTCTGTCGCGCATTTGCATATGCAATGAAGTGTGTAGTAAGAATTGTCAACACGCCCCGTAGAACTGTCAACTTGATATGGCAATTTGAACTGAAAGCAACCAAAAAATAAAATGAATCTTCATAAAACACAAACTGAAAATTCGTTCTCGAAAGAAAATGGGAATGGTATAGCAATAGGCGAAGACTGGCGGATGAAGGTGTGAGGGAATCTTTTATGATATAAAACGACTGATGGATTTATGCATATCACATATTCGCGCTTAAGGGAGTAATAAAATGGAATACATGGAATGTTGGGATAAATAAGAAAAGTGGAAATAAGCATAGAGAACGTTTGTGTTACTAAATTTTTGGCTGGTAAAAGACAACGCGCAAGCCAGTCAGTCAATTGAAGACTATGCGAATTTAAAATTCAATTCTATTTACGACTGCCACTGATATGGTGTTGGCAGACATTTTGTCATTTCGAATAAAGAAATTTAAAATATAGCAGTGCTAAAAAAATAAACAACTTGTATGTTGTCTGAACAAATAAAGCTAAAGCAAAGGTAATATGAAATATGAAATAATATTACAGGAGCACGTGTTGAGTCATAATGGGGAAATATGTATGCATGAAAAATGGAAAAACAGTTGAATCAATTCGTAAAAACATTTTATTGTGATTTAATTTGGACTTGAAAATTGCAATTATGTATATAACTACATTTTCAGAGAATAAAATTTATTTAGCGAATATTTATCTTCATAGTTTATCAAAATCATAAAGAAATTAATTTGAAACGTTCCTCGAAAATCCAATTATTTTGACACCTGAATTCACTTAGGAACAGCCACTAATTTGACAGTGAGAACATCAAGCATCATTGTCAGCCTGAAACTATTCTGAACGTTCTCCCACATTAATTATCTGTACCATATGTGCACAATTTCCTTACACCAACCATGATATAGCAAAGCAGGAAGCGTAGCGTATAGCGTAGCAAAGAAGAAAGCGTGATCACCATTTAATGTTTCATGGGTTCAAAATGTGGCAGAGACCAAACGTAGTTTCTTCATCAGGCACTTTATGCCACGAAATTTAGCGGTAGATATATTGAGCATAGTAGTAGCAGAAATGAAACTATTGTGTAATTAATAAACCATAATTTAATATCAAGCAATAAACATAAAAATTGAATTCAATAAAAATGTTTTCAGTTTAAAGTCGAGAATTATCTATATCTAAATATATAATTTAGTGTTTATAATGAAAAGAATCCTGAACATACATACATATATTGTATACGATAATTATTGACGTCTTAATTTAGAAAATATTATGTCATACACATGTGTGTATGTGTGTGTACAAGAGGCAGTAGGATTTCTATACTGGCTTGACATGTTTTAGTTAGTTTTAATTGTTATAGTTTTCAGCATGCCGAGTGCTTGGCCAATTGCAAGGTTTAGTTACATCACTTGTAAATAAGCTTTCCTTAAGTGCAGAACAATTAACTTTTTGCCTTACATCAGGTATAAGAACTTGTTTTGCTCTTTGGCATCTAAATATTGCAATTCTGATAACACACTACTTAAATAACCTTATTTATCAGAATCTTAATTACCAGAAGTTAAATAGACACCCTTAACTAATTTGATGTTCGACGTAACATGTTGACATTCGGAAATATTTGGCATTCATTTAGGTTTTGTTTATATATTTAGATATATTCGTATATATGTATATTTATACAATATATTTTTTATACATAATATATATTTACATAATATATTTTTTATATATAAATATAAGAATATGTATAAATTTATATAATATATTTGTCATATATAATATTAGAAGTAAATTTTATGGAAACAACCGTAATACTTGTAGAGGTAGCTCAGGTGAAAATTCACTATTAGGTAACAAAAAAAAATATTATATTATATCGATATTATATTTTCCACTTTATATGTATATCCGTAAAATACAATATACACATACATATAAATGTAGTGCTCGAATTCTGTTTCAGTTGCGTTTACTATTACAATTAAAATTTGCTATAAATTTCGGTCACATATAAAATCATGACAACAAAGCGACTTTGCAACAACTATAATAACAGCACAACTAACTTGCTTTTCCCTCCAAGTAAATAATACAAAATGCAGACAAAGTACAGTTGAATTATTACACATTTTCTTTGGACAAGCAAATATATTCGTCGGTATTAGATGGAATTGCCTCCTCTTCCTTTTAAATAATTTTAGAAAATGTGCAGGCGCCTTTTGCCAAACTCTCGCTGCTGTGCAACTCTTCGGGAATATATTGTGCGAATTCAGAGGTCTCTAGCAACAAGTATGTTTTCTGCAATTTATATATGCAGAGGGAACTAAGATGCGTTAGGTATATATGTATGTAAGGTATGAATATATGTATGTAAGGCGTGATTAATGCAGCACTACACGGAAAACAAAAGTAATTTTTCTTCAAGAACTTAAAAACGCATAAATAGGGATAAATACTGCCGCCTCTTCTCTTTACTACTCATACAGGTGCAGTTCTTCCAGCTGACATACAAACGCTTACCATGCTCGTATGATCGTTCCCCTTTATAACAAACGAATATGCAAAATATTTCCACTTTAAATGTTTGTATCCAGTAGCTATGTGAAATGATACGGTCTTGTTGTGAGTGAGTGTTGATGTGTTGGTGTTACATGGACAGTAGTGCATAGTTTTCTTTGCCGAAATATTGCCGTTTCACAGTTTCTATTACTTATACTTATTGTCCGTGCAGAAAACAACAATTGGCACTTAAATACATACAAAGAATATCGTGTTTGATGTCTCATTGTTCTTCAGTTTTCTTCCTATCCTTCTGGAATATAACTCTTGAAGTTGAGGTTGAAGTTGAAGTTGATATGTATTTGACAATATTATAAAAACCTTTGGCGTTTTTACAAGATTTCCAAACTTGCCCATCCATATTTTCAAGTGGCGTTCAAATCTTAAACAGGACTTCAATTTACTGATATAAATGAACTGTTTTAATCAAAATTAAAAATGTGAAAAACCTAATAAAAGGAAAATGTAACACCATTTGTCAGGCTCGTGACCGTCTTTGAACTGCAAAATCAATATATGCATATTCTGCAATTGTTGCAACAATTGTTGTTGTTGGTTTTTATGTGCGCAGCGCTTCAGCTCATCATACGAAGAGTTCGATGACATTCGCCGCATCTGGAGACAAAAACAATGGAAATAATGTAAAGGCGGCAACAAATGCTTCCACTGTATAGATACATATATATTTTTATAAACACATGCTTGCACCGACCGAAATAAAAACCTTTACGCGGATTTCTGAAAATTAAAATATTTACAGATACATTCTAAACAGTAAAATCATTTACGAGAAAAACAAGAACATATCAGTTCTTTTCCGCGACTTTTTCTTTGCTATGCTTTTTTAATGAGTGCATAAACGTACATATGTTCTTCATTTTAACTACACCGTATTTATACTCTCGCAACATGTTGCAACGGTGGGTCTGTCCGTCCGTCTGTCCGCACAAGCGATACTTGGGTAAAAATTAAGTTATCTTGATGAAATTTCTACACGTATTCGCTGACACTCTAAGAAGGTTGGTGGTGTAATAACACGCCCACAAAATGCTGTTAAGCGAAAACCTATATAGTAGCATAGCGTTACTCTGACATCTGTTTGTTACATTGCGAAAAAGGACGAAACCGGATTGTGACCACGCCTACTTCCCATATATCACAATTCTAAATTCCTTCTGTTTGTCTCGCTTTAGAGAATGTAAATAAAGACGCGGAAATGAAACTTTGCATATATAGTATCTTCAAGGTACGTCTCACGTCTAAAAATTGTCGGCATTGGAATATAGCTTCTCAAGTCCCCTGATATGGAATATGTGGACTCAGTGCAAGTTTTTACTGAAAATATAGGTCAATCTGTAAGGTATATTATTGAAATTCAAAGGAAATCATGTCTTAATGATAATGTGCCTTTGTGCCAAAAATATATAAAATCTGGTCAATACCCTCCATAACTCCCGTATATATCTTTCAACATGTTGGATATCTTAATGAATTTCAGAGAGCATCTCACCCTGAAAATAGTGCATCTTTGCACCCAATTTTGATAAAATTGGGTCATTATTTCCCATAGCCCTTATATACCTAATATAAATATTTTCAAACATCCGATTGACTTTGTATTGATCAATATGTAAGATGTCGTTGCAAAACTAAGTGTACGTATAATCTTGGATACTGTATAGTTTGGTGGCGAAAATGGGTAAAACCGGTCCACGAATTACCTCAGCCCTTATATGCTACCTACAATTACTCCATTATTATCTGCACTTTATGCCGAATAAATCGGTACCAAATTGTAAATTATCATAACAAGATACGATAAATTGTGAGAGTATAAAATGCTCGGTTACACCCGAACTTAGCCCTTTTTTACTTGTTAAAGCATAGTTTTGATGAGTAAGGTAATCTATCGTGTAAACTGGGGCAGAACTTTCCAGTGTTTTTAACCACCATTATGTTAAATATCTGCGCTTTCTTATCTATCCAATCGAAAAATAAAATTAAATATTATTTTTATTGTCGTTTACTATATTAGAGTTCATTCAAATTACTTAATGATGTTTTAAAATATTTAATATTTTTTCCAGAAAAAGTCTGCTGAAATTCGTTAAAATTATATTTGAAAGAGTAATACTTTATCTTGAAACATCAAAATATCAAAAAGATATCAAAAATACATTATCTTTAAACACGCGCATTTCCAACTCTCTTAGATTTCCTCCATTGTCATAAAATATTTTTCCTAATTCCAGAGTAGATAGATCCTTAATAGACGTTTTTCTGCATTAGAGACATTGCTTAAGATTTTAAAGTCACTAGTCTCTTATTCATCTTCAATGGCCGGCCAACTTCTAATATAATTTTGTTGACAAGACTAACCAGACAACTAGAATGCCCAATTTCTCCATAATGCATATGACCTGGAGGCCCGCAGCTTGAATGCGGTGTTGCAAAGAGATTATGGACAAGCACAGCTTCTATTTGAATTAGCAAGCAACAGTGCAACATGCTCATATAAGCGCAACGTCTCATATGTAGTGCGAGACCAACCATTGCCACTTACCCGCATTCGGTTGCACACTAATCGTATCGATTGCGTCGCCATTCAGATAATAACCAATACCCATAGACCTTGTTATTTTTTTTTTTCTTGGGACTTTAGAAATTTATTCACATGTGATTTTCTTTGCCATAAATGAACATTGTACCGTCGTTGATTTTTACAACGCCCCGGTTTGTTGTTGTTTTCATATTGTATTTTCATGGCACATGCTGTTAGTTGCCATTTTTACCCGTGTTGCAGTGTTGCAGTGTTGCATGTACTATGCTACAACATGTTAAACGTGCGCTTGGGATGCAAATCGCCAGATTGTTGCAACTTACCACTTTATGCTGTACAGTCTCCCTTATTTTAACTCAAAGCAAAATATTTACATTTTCGACCAACAGTTTTTGTTACTTACTCAAAGTTTTATCCATTGGTTATTATTACTTATTTTACTTATGTCAGCTAAACGAAGACGACCCTTTCGTGTTTGCCTCTGCCGAGTTTCTACTTTTATTTTCATCTCCTCTTTTCTGGCCCCATTTTAGAGCATATAGTATAACTCTTTCAAATCAAAACCATCACATTTAAAATATTGAAAGGAAAATACTTTTTTGAAAATTGTTAAGAAGTTCCACTCCAGCAATATAATCATAAATTTCATTGTAGATATCATGATATTCACGATTTAATAGGAGCAAACTAAAAGGACAGTGAATGATGTGCTTTACATGAGTACCTGCCGTTTGTACATCTTCACTCTACGGTGTTCAAAAACACAACAGATCAACGCGTTGATCAGCCTCCCGTCAGCGATAGCTTTTTGCTAAAACCAATCGGTACCGATTGGCATTGTGGAAATGGACACAATAACCACCTTGGTATGGCTCGAGGTCCAACTAAAACCTTTGCCGTACTTTGGGTCCGACACCCGGTTGCAATGCAACTCCACACTGAACTGTACCGCCCAGCAGTTCTACCCGAATTCAGGTATTAACCACAGCCACCACGATACTCCCCGAAGGCCCTACCGCAATGAGCAGGTTGGAGTGACAAGCAACTCCACCGGGCTCCTGCTCCCCGTGGTACCAGATTAAAATCTCCGGTCAGACCTCGTACCGGGACTACCTCAGTAGAGCTACCAATTCAACTCAGACTGGTGGCATTTGTAGCTTGAACTGAAATGTCTCTTTAAGTGTGTGCATAATACATTTAAAGTGATATACACTCAGTTCAAGCTAAGTAATATAGCACTACTTCCGACAATACTAAGCCTATTTTAGAGCAAAGTCTATTTCAAATGCAGTGCATTTTATGGATTTGGGTCGCCTCTAAGAAACAAAGGAGTAGATAGAAGGCAAATATGACAATGATGGAGTGTGTACCACATATAAAAGTTTTAAATAATCGCATTGATTTTTGGATTTGCCTTCCTAAACTATGTCTTGGGAACTTGAGGTATTCAGTTAACCAGTTCTCCATATTTATTTCACGTTAGAAAGTAATAAGCTCAAAAAAATCCGTTGACATGCAATTTATGCAAAAATACCGTTATTATAAGCAATATTTCTGAAGTCGCCTTCTTTCGAATAAGCGGTATATACATATAAATGAACTAAGAAAGCAAAATAAAACCTACATTCGCAATAGAAATTTAAAAAAAATCTTCTACCTTTATATTAAAAACAATTTATTAGTTTCACCTATTATCAAATGACAGCCCAAATTCGTTAATTTTAATAATTTAGTAGAGATCATCTGTTGCGTAGAACGACGGAGTGTCCTGTAACAAAGTAAATTTATGGCGTGGAGTTTCTGAGTTATTCTGGTGCTGGATTATATATATACCCTAAACATAATTTAAGTACTTAAACAACATTTAAGTACTATCGACTAATAAATATTATGACGATGATGTGGATGGAGAAAAGAGTTCATTTATCTTAAGAATTAGAATCTTAGAATTCGCAAAGGCAGTTAAAACCTAATTATTTTAGCTTAGCCATAGTTTTCAAGTTCATAGTGTGCTGTCTTTCTACAGTCTTTAAAAATCTGCATACTTTATTGATGGTCGCTTGCATCCAGGCCGCTTCATAGCCATTGTAATTTCAAATATAGCTAGATAGCCGTGGATTCATAACAATGTCGGCATAGTCTTCTCGATGCCATTGGCTTTTGTTCCTTTGGTCTCCCATTTTCTAAACAATTTTTTTATATACACACATATTTACCAACTTGGTTGATTACCCAACCAACTTTATTTATTTTGCAAGGCGCAAAGCCTTGCTTTTTATGGTAAAAACTGTCAGTTTTACTCTTGTTGTTGTTTTGTCCGCATTTAATGATTTAAAATTCCATTTTAAGAATTTCGTACTTAATGATGTGTTTTAGCTTCGCCAGCTTATTTGCCGTTCCACAGTGGCAACGAGGCAAAGTCTTCTTCTGCGCCTGCAAACGCAGAACTTGTTGCAGTTTTGTGCATGTCAGTCATTTGTGGTGACTGTTGCTGTTTGCTCCATGTGCTGTTGTTACTGTTTTTGTTTAGCTTTGTTATTTCTGACCACTTTTATACTGCGTTGGATGTATATGCTTATAATGCGCCTTTGCTGTTTTAAATTGGCTTCTGCTGTTCTCCGTACTGTTTGTAATTTTATGTCGACATAGCCGTCAGCATAGTCCTTTCGCGGTTAATGTTGCATTTATATATTATTTGTTTTCCTTTTCTCGGGTTATGTGTATTGAATGCGACGACATGCCATATGAATTGTGTGAGACTTTTGTGTAGAGTTGGGAACTTTTTTGTGGTGAGAATGTTGACCAATTCGAGTAATGTGCTAAACAATTTCGACCAATTTAAAGTGATGTATAGGACCTAAAAGAAACAAAAAAAAAAAATATTGAAAGAGCCAAAGAGGACTTAAGCATAGTCGTAAATGGAAGCCTGTAAATGTTAAGTAGTTGCTGGGGAATGATGTGACATTCTTACATAGTAATACAGACGATATTATAATGGCGTCCATGTTTACAAATATTAGAAAGCATCATATCTTTACTATATTGAAATATACGTCAAAGACTAACAAAAATTATTCAACTTAACAGAAAAATCACAAGAATACTTTTCAACTTTTGACTATTCCAATAGTTGACTACATTTAAATAATGGTTTTTAATAATATTTGAAAGTCAATAACGGTATAAAAATTATTTTTTATAAATAATTATAACATTTCTACTTTAATTCGTTTTCAGTTTCTTAAGAATATTTCATAGGAACCTAATATCTCTCAACAACATTAAAGTTTTAGTCACGCTTAACAAGGAAATAAACAGTAGGCAGCGAGAAATTGTGCAACCAAAATACACTGAATTGCATTCATGAGTTTTTTGAGAAATTTGCGATACATTTGATTTATGACAAGTTGGTACACTTGATGCATACCTGTAACAAATCCGTTGGAAACAATATTTTAGATGCGCCACAGGTGCTTTATTATTCCACCAGATATTTTCTTTCTTTTGGAATTGAAATGCCATTCCCATTTTTATGATTTATTTGGTAATATGAATTTCTACAACTTTCACCGGACCTTTCGGCTTGACATTCATCGTTGCGTCACACAATTACGTAACAAACATCAAAAAATGGGCTAAGCGTTAACACGCATCTTGCTTCGCAAGACGATGTATTCATCGAAAAAAATCTGTGTCTTTACAATAGAAATACTGCGCATACGAAATATTTGCGAATAAATATTTGCGGTTCCCTGAAGAGATTTTACCTGGCCGCCAGTGAAAACAACGCAAAACAGCTGCTACCATATTTCATAAGTTTCACGTTTGTATTTTTTGAAGCCACGAATAAGAAAACAAAAAATTATATTTTCTAGCTAAGCTCATATAGTTTGTAAGAATATCATTTGTAAATTTGTGAACGGTCGAACATTTCAGAGGATAGTGCAGACGCAGCACGCCAATAAACGAGTACATTCGGTTTAACAACTGCAAAATTATTTGAGCTTAAGTGCTCATCAACCGCAGCTAACGCAGATCGGAATGCGTTATATTTTCGCAAATTAAATTTAAATACCACTTCAGTCGATAAAAATAAATAGTATCAACAAGCTCTTTCGTTATCTGTCGATAATCCAACATATTAACTAACATTCGTATTTATATTCCATATACTCAGGTATTGCACTTGTCGGGGCATAAAAGTCCTATATACATAACAAACTGCGAAGTTGTGAAGGGAAAATGTTCGCATTGTTATTCATAAAAACAAGTTTAAAAAGTTGTAGCAATGTCAGGCAAATTCACATCAAATCACATTACAAAGTTCACAATATTTAAACTAGATGCTCTTAAATTATTTCACTTTTCAAATGGAGTTGTGTATTTAAAATAACATGTATGTATATGGATATGGCTGCATAATAACCGCTTTTACAATTACTATATATGAAATAAAATTCAAATTACTGACACTCCTTTCAATTCTTTTATTTTGTTTCTTTTCCAATATTTACAGGTAAGTTGCACAAAACCTGGTTGAAACTCAGTAAAAGTTAGTGATGACCAACAGGAAGTAGCAATATAATTAGGTATTTCTGTCAGAGAATACAATTTGTAAGTACTAAACCATTTTAATAAAGAAAAGCTGATGCAGAAAATAGTAAATATCGATTAACTAAAGTTTTCCAAATTATAAATATATATATGTAAGTTACTAAAAATTTACGGTATTGCAACTCATTCAGCTGACTAACGCAATAGAATATTGACCACGCATAACTATTTATTTAGTATATATGAATATATATCTGAACAAATATTACCTAAAATGTATTCTTCTAAAAACATCGCGCGCAGAACATATCATCGTATCATTCTTCAACACGAACAAATACTAAAATATACTAGTACATCTTAGGAATCAGGTGGGTAGTTCAGTAACTAATTAAGCTAGAAAACTTAGGCGTGGCATACACAACCCAAAAGAGAGGTAACTGTGTAATTTTAACAATTGAGGAAGGTTCGAGATTAACCACATATTTTATACTCTCGTAATATGAGAGGCTCAAAAACAGTGAAATATTTTCAGGTGTTGACAAAACTTTATATTAAAGAAGTAAGGAAGAGCTAAATTCAACGTTCATTCTTAGACAAAAGTTGTGATTAGTTTAAAATCATATTTGGCACCTTAACAACTTATATTACAGGTTACAGACTCACGTACTTTCATTATTATATTATGCTTCGTGTCCGAGATATTTATTTTAAAATTTATCAAATTAACTCAAATGAGGTGTATGTGAGATAAAATCAACCAAAATGGCTTAATTAAATATATTGGGTATATAAGAGAAACGGAAATTATTACATTAGGAATAAGGGACTTAAGCCACGGTCTGAACCGGTTTCATTCATATTTAGCGTTGAACCACAATATGTTTAACAAAACACATCTACTTAATTTCATTAAAATATCAGATGTATTGACCAAAATAAAGGGTTTTAAATCTACTGGAAAGTCGGTATCATTTTATCGGTTATATTTGGGCTAAGGACTGGGCTAGGCTAGACTGACTGCATTAACTTTTTGGCATTACTTAAATACATTAGAGAATATGTTCGCATGCAATTTTAAGAAGATAACCCATACATTGACCAACATATTTGGCATAAAGTCTTCTAGAACGAAAATTACTATATGTACTATATGGGAGCTGGTGTAATTCATCGACGCATATCACACATTCTCGTACTTATCCTTTTTTCTTCCAATATTACACGTCTGCTTAATTTTCTTAAGATATTATACATATTGACCGATATATACGGTATAAAGCCAACCGGAAGTTTCAAATTCTCATATTTGTTAATTAAATTATCGATTTTATTCATTTTTTACACCACGACATATTATTATCAGGAAAAGATGTTGTCTGACTTTCATTAAGATAACTCACAAACTGACCGATATATATGGTGTAAAGCCAACGGGAAATTTTAAGTTTTTATATTAGATATACAAAGGCTAAGCGAAGTGTTTACCCGATCTTCCCCATATTTCATGCAAAGGCACAGTATTATCATGAAAAGGGACTCCTTGATTTGCATTAAGATATTTTACTGAATGGGACATATTTTCGGTATAAAGTCAGCCATAGAAACAGAGGTTCATATATTATATATATTACTCCAAATTTTACACATCTTTTCTTTCTTTTTTTCATACATTTCTTAAGCATCTTTCTGCACCATCTTTTTTGTAAGATTTAATCTTTCTGACGTGTTTCTTCAACAAGTCAACGCACTTTTAGTAGTTTTCATTACCATAACCTTAATATGGTAGGTAGGCGTGGTTATCATCCGAGTTCTGAGCGACTTTCTTTGAAATAGCTTTAGCAGTTTGTTATATATGCACATTAAAACCGATTGGGGGTTCGGCTCCGCGCCCCCTTTAAACAAATTTTTTAACCACATGCCCCTCTGCTTATTACGATTCAAAGATATCTTAATTTGTACTTATGTTATCGCTTGTACGGGCGGACGGACGAACAGATAGTCACCCTGAATTAAACTCGCCTCATCTTCCTGATCATTTATATATATTGAATATATCTCTATATCTATCTCGATTAGTTTTAGGTGTTACAAACAATCGTCAGGTTAACAAAACTATTACATTCTGTTGCAACATGTTGCGAGAGTACAAAAATTTCGAATCGAAAAATTCTACTGATCTAATTTTACAATAGAGAACTTAACAATCAATACATCTGTACGAATGATGCTTGCTATCTTTCTTACAGAAGTCTGCGAAAGCCGTCCATACCTTCCAGTAACTTCCAAATACCACTCTTAAGCCACTCTTTTGATTTTAAAATACATAACCACCATAGATTACTTATCTTTAAAATCAGATCACCAAAGATATTAAAAAGGAATGATTTTGAAAAGTCTCACTGACTTTGCAATGGCGAAAGTTTAAGCATTTTTTTAATGAACTTAATTTTACGTTTATTTTTAGTACTTGTATTAACCAGAAAAAAAAATTTTATTTAATGAAATTGATGAACATCTTCTATAAATTCATAATAGCCCTTATACAGAAACTTGCTCTTCAATCTTGTTTTTAGTTCCCAAATTAAAGTAGATAACCCACACTCATATCTCTGTTTAAGTTTCATCGCCCTCCAATCTATTATGAGATACGAATACTTTGTATTCGGCATTTTTGCGACATTAAATAAATATGTTTGTCTATGTCATTCACGCTACTACACATCACATTCTAAAAACTTACTCACAACTTGAACATACTTCCACTTGTTTGGATGTAATAAATATATGTAAGTACTCGCGTATATATTTTCGATGCGGCAAAGTGTACTTGTTCGTTTATCTGCATATCATTGAGATAAATTCTTCCAATCAAATGTTACTTTTTCCACTCAACTTCGACAGCTACAGGAAGCAGAAAAAAGCAATGAAATACACCAAGGAATGAATTAAAGATGAGGAACTTTACAAGTTTTTATGTATGGCAGTTCTAAAAGGTCTGCTAAGTTAAACAGAAAAAAATTTGCTAATTTGCATAAGAAAGTGATTCAACGAACGAGATGTTCGCAACCACTTCTCCACAACTCTACACAAATGTCAGCACATCGCTTTCTATCATAGAGTAATGCTACTTTTTGCAAGATTTTATATTTTGTTTCATTACAAAGAGGTTGCACTCATATATTCATGGCTTTTCGACCAGATAGGAAATATGTTGAAACAAAACTGCTAATAAATAAACAATAATAGAGAGTAGTACAAATTGTCTTCATTAGCAACTTAAATTGCTTTTTAAATGTGTGGCACTGTCTTTTATAACGGTATTTTAGTATTTCGCTTTAATTCTTTTCGCATTCAGCTGCCAAAAACCGGCAGTAAAATGCAATATTAAAATGATAAACTCTGCGGAAATATAAAATTGAATTATTGTAGAAATATTTAAGTAGATAAAGCTGAAACTGCATTACAACTGCTGCATAGTCTCAACGACTGTACTTTTGGCGAACTTGCGACTCCATGGTAAAGGAACTTCAATGGTCATTATTGTGGAATGGCGCCGCGCCGCCGTAAAAACAACACTGAATGCCAAAATTTGTCAAATTAATGGCGGCTTTTTGTTGCAGATAGATCTTAAACCGAACTACACAAAACAAGTGCACAAACTAATCGAGGCGCCATAGATAACAGCAACCACCAGCCCTCAACCCTCACGAAATGTTAAAGTTTTTTTGAGACACTATCATAGTAGTGTATTTAATTTTGCTAACTACCACTTGAATTGCAGATTCATCCCCAACCTGCGGATGTCTAACATATGACCGTACGAGAAATCACTTGCTGAACTTATACTCAGGAAGGCGTAAGACCAGTCGCCATTTATATAAATATCGTAGGCATTTAGCCACAAAAATTGCCTTTAATACCTAGCATGCATTTATTTTAGTAGTCCTGAGCATGCACTTTTAAATGTATCAATAAGAAAATAATTTGCTTTTTCTTCTAAAACTTTTACGACAACTTGTTTAGCAATTTTAGAAAAAATTTGGAATATTTGTAAATGTAGGTGGAACAAAAATGTACGTTAACTGCAGAAAAAGTTCTAAGGGCTTAGGGTGCAAACAATTTTATTGCTTACCTCATTTCATATCAACAAAGAGGAAGTTTATGCATCTGCTAATGGTTGCGCCGAAAGAATTCATTAAAATAGCTTAGACGATTTTATATCACGCGCTCTTTAGAGTAACACATGAATTGTCGTAAACATGGTTTTCATAATTTCTTGCGTAACTAATCAGGTAATTGATTGTTAGTTGAACGGAATTTTATTCAAAAGAAGTAATAGTAATAGTTTCGTATCGTAGACAAAAATCGGCTGTTTTGTGCTCACCGCTTTTATAATTATAAAAGGAGATGTTATCCCAAATTAGTGTTCGGTAAATATATTTAACTATTTGAAATTAATTTTACCGAAACCTATGCTATTCTGCTAAGGATATTTTTCTCTATATGAAATTTTTTTGGTTCATTTATAATAAATATGTTTAGTTAATTGTTTGAATAATTTTAATTTGCTCTTATAAGTTGGTTGTAACTATCTAATTCATTTGAGAAAGGTCTTTCAAATTCGAATTACTTCATTCAAAATTCGTACCGCACGGAAATATACACCCTGTTATCTTTCCATTGTCTTCTGAAAATTTTATGTTCAACAGTTTGGCCATTCGATCTATAACAAATGCCACTAAATATTGTATATAATATATATATATTGTATGCTAGTACGTATGTAGTACGTATTGTATTTATTTTATGCTCTAGTTGAATGTGTATCTTACACAAACTTAACTTAGGAAAATGTTAACATTTCATATAATGTGTTTTTCTAGCGGCAATCCTATCCGAACTAGTAATGTCGAACTAGTAAGAATACTTTCGGCATAAAATAAAACTCTTAAAGTAAGTGGTGGCGTAAGAGTAAAAGGTGACCTAAAGCTAATGGAACACTCCATTTGTAGGGAAACACAATATTTTGTTGACTTCAGTTTTATATTCTGATGTTTAAAAAATCATTTGACTTTCCTGACTCGGCAAATTTCGCATGTTATACGGATTGCACTCCTCGTGTCGGTTTCGGCGAGAGGCAAGTAATCATTGAATTTATTGTTTATAAAAAACACTAAAACTTTTTATGGGCTTTTGGCTTTAAGGCAATATTTATGAATATGTATATATTACTTTAACATTGTCATAGATTTTTTCAATTTATGTGTTACTAAAAAAAATAATATAGTAAACTCCCTGAAGTAATAATTAGTGTTTATTACTTAAATTAGCTGGGATACTGTCGCGAATGGTTTGTTAACTTATTGATTTTATTATAGCAATGAAGCTTTATTTCCTTGATAAGCAGAATATCATTATAATTTGTTAATATGGTATATATCACAATAAAAATATTCTAAGAAAAGTTTATATAGGCAAAAGTTGACAAGGCAAATTTTCCCCAGTTTACACTTTCTGTGCCGCTGGCACGTTTCGCTTACAAAAAATGGCAACGCCCATAGCTAAGGGTCAGTTTGCCACTTCCATTGTGGCATTCATCAGCAGTAGCCAAAAATTATGATTCCATAAATAAACAACTTACAGCAAAGAAAGCAATACAACAAAAACAGAACGCACAAACGATACGAAAACAAGAGAGAAAAAGTATTATGGAGGTTCGGAATTTGTCTAGCAAATCTCAACGCCCATAGAGCTAACTAAACAACACCATTGTTATTGCATAAATAGCTGGCATTTTTTCAACATAGGCAGTTATTTCGCCCTGCTGACAGTTACATGCTGCATACGCTTACTTAAATATTGGATTGAGGGTTGGAAAGCGTTTTCCAACAATACTTGTCGCAATCTGGCTGATAAAAGGTAACAACTGAGCATGTAATAACTGCCTAACTTAGTTAACCATAGGATGCTTGACATTGTCGGTCAGTTAACAGCAAATATGGCAAAGTATACGCGCATTCGTCTGTTGCCCGGCGGCACCTGAAATGAAAGTTGGACTGGGAGAAATATATTAATATGAAAACTAAGGAACTATGAAATTCTTGTGGAACCAATAGCTATGAGTTTCCTATTTTAATATTTAACCTTTCGTATATAAATGAAAAGGAAATTCATCGGTGTTGTTTATGTGCTCATTAAGTTCCTTTATTTGTTCTGGATGTTTAGTTAAAATGTTTTCATTAATATTTTACATATCACACGCTAATTTAGCAGAGCGAAAAAAATTTAAATTTCCCTTAATTTCTACATTTACTCCAATTTTCAATATTTATTTACCCCCAGTAAATAAATAGTAAATCAGTTCTATTCAGTAAACGGTAGCATGATATTTTTTGGTATGCCTAAAAAATCGACGCACATAATACTCAGTTCAAACATAAGTTGTTTTCCAATACCTCAAATCTGTCGAGACGATTTCTAAGAAATTACTCCACCGCTAAATTTTGAATTTTTTAATATAGTACAACACCATTTTTATTACTGGCTGTTTATCTGAAACTGAAAAATACGAACGTTATTTTTTCAATTTTGGTATAATTTATATGTACAATAAAAACGAGAAAGGAACTTTGCGTAAGAGACATAATAAAATCAAATGGAAATCATGTTAATACTTTTGAATTCGGCAAAATAGTATTCTATCTGCTTTGAAATGGAACGAATGAGAATCTTTAAGGATAATAGCAAAGTGGATGAAAAATATTAAAACCATACATACGCCGTTTGTTTAGCTTGCTTGGCAGTATAGTATTTGCCTGCAGCAAAAAGATAACAGGCAAAACTGAAAGACTATAAGTACGCAATAGAGCATGCCAAGTGCAAAAATAGCTCTGAGCAAACACAGACAAATTGAAAAGAAACTAAAGGGTAATTCAAAATATTTATAAAAATTACTATTAATATAAATATATAATTTATAAACTGAAAAGTGAGTACGGTTTTTTTTAAATATACAAAATCTATACATACTTAGGCATATATTCCTAATATGTGTGTGCTTCTCAGTGTAATCGTATATGTACATAGGCATACATATATTTTTATTATTCATATACACTAGTGCACGCAGAACACTGTGGCAGCCATTAAAATTCAATTAAAACCAACGAAAAACTAATAATAATCTACCATGCCAAATTTTACACACACTCCCATATATATATATTTTTGAATATACAGTGGTATGTTAAATGTCATCAAAAAGCGAAAATTAACTTTTAACACCAGGCTGCGAGACTGTTCACCCTTTGTCCATTGCGTTGCGGTGTTAATCTATTACTATGTGCGGGACCATATTCACATCAATGTGAACAAATTTGTTTGTATTTTAACTCAAGAGGAAACATTCATTCATATGGATAGACATTGTACAGACAAGTGCAGAAAGCTCATACTCAACAAACAGTATAATTAACATATGTACACATTGTCGCGCGCGTTCTGGTATATCTACCAGCTTTTATTCATTAATTTGCCAACTATAAAGTTATGTCAGATTGCAAACTAAAATTTTTCATTCGGTATATGTATAAGTATGTGTAAATTCATGATTGTATGTGCAAAAGCCATAAAACATTGGCACCGAATATCAAAGTGTCAAAGTAGTAAATAAATTGGCTCAACTCTCGAAATCCCTTGGAAAGGGGTATACCTTTCAGTAATATTTGGGCATGAATAGTGTGTTTAAGTAATTTGCTATGAAACTGAGAAACAATTTTACTTAGTGTTGTATATTTCATTAAAGTTGACATTTGAATATAATTTTTATTCCGTTCTCTGAAAGAAAAACATGTTTATTATTTCAGTTAAATCAAAATGTACAATTTTTGCATTCCGTATGGAACATATATACGATTAAACTTTTACATCTCAAAATGCTAATCCAACACAACATTTTCATCATTAATTTCCAAAAATTGATAGTTTATAAGATTTAGAATAATTGTAAGTCTTTTACATAAACAAATATAATACAGCCTGGACTATGTTTTATTACATAATGAAATAATGTATCTAATTTTTGTAACATATGAGTTAATTTTTGTTTAGAAATCAGGAAACATTTTGTGAACGCAGCTCTCCTCGTTCCTTTCACAAGACTAGTAGACTAGACTTCAGTCCTAGTACCGATCAATATTAAACAAATTTCCCCAAGATAATCATTCCGCTTCAAGTAGTGTCCAAACGGAATGTATACTTCTGTTATAAAAAATCGTTGCACAGCCTCTATCAACCGTTCGAAGGCTACTCAAATATTCATCTAAGGAACATGTGCATTGTACATACATACCGCTTCATATCAGTGAAGTCTCCATCTTTGTTACAGATACACATTAAAGCGTGAAAAGCCAAGCAAATATGTACTTGCTGGTAAAGTGACCCTAAATAACATTCTTGCAAACAACCTTTGGCATAATTTCGCATAGTTTTCGTATTCACCAATTTCGACAAGAGCGACTATATTTCGACTACAATTGAAAACAGATAACAAATATTTTCTGGACTAAGTTAGAAGTGAATTCAGCAGGAAACAATGTGTCCTCTAATTAAAACGCCAAAACCCCGTCTATTACGAATTGAACTTACAATCAGCAGTGGTTATGGACGAGACAATTTATCTGTCGTTCACACAAAGTGGAAATATACTTTGAAATATATATGTATACACATGACCATCAGGAAGTGGTTTGTCAAACTTCCAAAGTTTCGTTAGTTAGACAAAGTAAAAAGGAGTACATAAAAGGGCTCAACAAGTTATTTTCGTTTTAATAAAAATTTCCATATATCCGTCTTCTAATGTAATAGATCAAATACTGGGATATTTAACTAAAAACAATAAATCTTACACAAAACAAGTTAGGAAGCGCTAAGTTCGGGTGTAACCGAACATTTTATGCTGTCGCAATATGCAAGGATCAAAGGCGAAAAAATGCTTTCCGGTGCTGGCATAACTTCATATTAAATAATGTTGCGGAAGAATTCAACATTCATTATTTGACGAAATTGTCAATGGATTACAATCATATTTCATATCTTATTAACTTATATTATAGGTCATGGAATCTCTTTCATTGCTATATTTTGCTTCGTTTTCGAGATATTTATATTAAAATCTACCAAATTAACTCAAAAGTGATATAAGCGAATATATATTTGAGGAAAAAGTCTACCAGAGAAAAGGAAATCATTATGTTAGGAATAAGCGGCTTAGACCATGGTCTAGACCAATTTCTTTCATATTTAGCGCGAAACTACATCATGTTTAAGAAAACATATCCACTTAATTTCATTAAAATATCGCACATACTGACCAACATAATCGGTTTAAAGTCAGATGGAAAGTCGGGAATATTTATATCGGGCATTTTTGGGATAGATGAAGATCTGCACTGATCACATTAACTCTTTTCATTATTCAAGTATATTAGAGAACATGTTTTCACGCAATTTTGCGAAGTTATTTCGGAAGGAAGACACTTTCGGCATAAAGTCTTCTAGAATAGCGAAAATCATTATATATAGTTTATGGGAGCTGGGATGATTCATTCCCAGTTCCCATTTGGCAGTAAACTATGGTATATCCAATATTACACGTTCACTTAACTCTGCTAAAATATCTTACATATTGACCGAAATATATGGTATAAAGTCTACCCGACGGTTGAAAATCCTTGTATTAAGTACATGAGTGCTATGGGATGTGCTTACCCAATTTTATCCATTTTAAGCACATAGACACACTGTTATCAGAAAGAGACGCTCTATGAATTTCAAAGAGGTAACTAATATATTGACCGTTTTTTGGTAGCATTTTTGGTACCAGATCACACTATTATCATGGAAAGATAATCGGCCAATTTCATTACAATATCTAACAGATTTACCGATAATTTCGGTATAGCTTCGGTGGTTACCCATATGCAATTGTAATCCGATTTCAACTATTTTTACGAATAAGAGGGCATAACACGAATGTACTATTCGTGAAAAGCTTTATTCCAATATCTTAATAGTGGAAGTATCAGATGAAGGTTAAATTTGTGTTATATGAGAAGTAGGCGTGGTGCTTATCTGATTTCATTAATTTTTCCAATGTGATATGCGAATGCAAATATAATGATACAAACAAAATTTTATTGAAATCGGTTACGGCGTTCCTGAGATATGGGATTTCACCTAAAAGTGGGCGGTGCCACCCATCACCGAAATTTTACACGGACTCCTATGCAACTCTTCCGTACCATATTTTCCGTAAGGCTTAATGTTTGTGACGTCTTACTTCAGGGAGTTCATACACTTTTAGTAGTTTTCAATATAACCTTTGTATGGGAATTGGGCGTGGTTATTATCCGATTTCAATCATTTTCTCAGAATAAGAGGAAAGGTTCTTCAGTCGTAAGTTTTTTTACCGCATAGAAATATTGTTATGGAAATAATCTCATTTAACTCTTTTGAGACATTTTCTATGAATGTGATATAAACTCAACCAAAGGGACCAAATTTAATACATTGTGTATATAAGGAAAAAGTCAAGAAAGACTTAAATCATAATTATAGAGGTATGGGATATTTCTCATACTTAGCGCTAAACAATATGGTTAAGAAAACACTTAATTTCACTAAAATAACACACATATTGACCTATATAAATGGCTTAAAGTCAGCGGAAATTATCATCTTGGTACTAGGGAAAGATCTGAGCCGATAAAATTTAGTTTTGGTATTAAACTAAAGTGTTTTTCACAAAATTTTATTATTATAATAAAATAACTGACATTTTTATCGACTTCTGCAGCATATGGTCTACTAGAATAACGATAATCATTATATGTCGTATATGGAATCAGGGGTAGTTCACATATCGATTTCACCAATTTTTGCCAACAAACTGTAGTATATTCAAGAGTGTACGTAACGAACATTTTGTTAAGATATCTTACATATTGACCGATATAGACGATATAAAATCAACCGGAATTTAGAAAATCTTGAAATGAGATATATGCGGGCTACGGGAAGTATTTTCTCGATTTTACAAATTTTTAACTTCAGGACACACTATTACCAGGAAAATATATTCTCTGAATTTCATTAATATTTTTCACATATTGGCCTATATTATCTAAAAAAAGAAGTAGGAAATGGGCAACGAGGTCCACATGTTCGGTATCTGGGGGTCAGAACAAAAACTTTCCAAATCCCACCAGTTTTGGGCAAGAAATGGCATACCTTGAGGATACCAATTGTGCAAAGTGAAAGAATAAAATTGAATTTATTTGTTATAGTTTGTCTTATATGGGAAGTAGACGTGGTTGTAATCCGATTTATCCTATTTTCGCACTGTAATATAAAAACATCACAGTAATACTATTCACCAAATTTGGTTCAAATAAGTTAAGCCGTTCCTGTGGTAAGAGATTTTAGTCTCTAAATATTATCTGTGCTGCGAAATTTGATGCTTCTGATGTGTTTTGTCAGCGAGTTAACTAACTTTTAGTAGTTTTCAACATAACATGGGAGGTGGACGTGGACGTTATCATCCGATTTAGTGGGGCCGCTCCCGCTTTAAAAAAATTTTTAAATTATTGATGTTCCTCACTGCTGCAACTCTCTGTACTATATTACGGCTATGTATTTTAATGTCTTACTTAGTTATAGCATTTTACATTCAAAATTTCGTCGAGTAATAAATGTTTACTTCTAATGCAATATTTTTTAATGGAATATTTCGCCAACACCTGAAAGTATTTCTTTGATCCTTGCAAATTGCGGGAGTATAAAATATTCGGTTACAACTGAACTTGGCCCTCTCTTACTTGTTTAATTGGAAATTTTCTCCAATATTAAATAAGAACTAAAACAATTTCACATTTAAATTAGTACGATTTAATGATTATATTGCAAATAATTTGGTTTGCTCTTTATTCAAATATTTGCATCACATATATCGAAATTGTATAACTTGTTAAAGCCATTAGTTAGAGTAAAATTACTTACTCATGCTCATTATTTTATAATTACAAGATATACATAGGTTTAGAAAGCTTTCCATCAAAAAAAGAGTCCATTATTTTATGGAAAGGAAATACCCAGATGCAAGGAAATTCCCCTTGGATAGCTTAAAAATTTCCGACTATTCGTTCCGTATTTGGTTTCATTTCGTTTGTTGTTTCATCTGCAACTAATAAAAGAGTATATTGAACGGTCGCCGAAATTAACTCGGACGTTTTGTTATCGTATTCCACCAAATATTGAATAAATAAACAAAACGAAATAGTTCTGCAAAAAATACTTCATTTTTGTACACTCTAAAATATTATTCGTTGGACGAGAATTTCCTTATTTGAGAATATCATGTAGTTCACAGTAAAAATTGTTAGTTAGATGAGTTTACATATTCCAATCAAACAGATTTCACGCCACATTTATTACAATTTAAAAGTGTAATGGATTTGAGAGATAAGCTAAATGACGTGACCAATGTGTTTTATTGCGATTTTATTGCGTTAAGGAGCGGTAAATAGGTAAAAGAATTCAAGCATTACAAGTAGTGGGGTAATCAACAATGCGAAGCGAAATAGCTAACCACAACGCTGCAGCATTATTTATGTATGTATCCTTCTGGATACAGACATCTGTACGTTTCATGCATTAACCCAATGAAAGACAAAACCGCAGCCAACACCATTGTCATGGTTTCAAATGCCGCAACGTATGTTGTTGATTTTCCGTGGGCGTGATTAAATATGTAGATCAGGTGGTCGGAGGAAAAACAAAGAAATATGATGCATATAAGTACAAAGCTGACATTATTTTATGAAAAATGGACTTTTCGACACTCATAAAATATCCATGATGTGCTTATAAGAAACCGTTAGCATACTTATATAAAAATTTATATATACAAATTTGAACTTAAAGCATGGCCTTATCATTTTCTGTCCTAAAGCAAAAATTTTAAACCGAATAATTGTAACATTAAAAAATGATCAGGGAAATATATTGATTTTGATTAAAATTACAATTCATTTAATATTTTGGAAAAGAAGTACTGTTATTTCCAGTAACTTAAACTCACAATTGCCTTTGATCGGTAATTGGAGTTCGCCTAGTACGACAAAACCTCGTTGTTTCTCAATTTGTTAAATCTATACACAGGGCATCTTTAAAGCAAAAATATTTCTTATCTTTCTTACCACTTACGGAACGCAATACTAATTTTTCAAGTAGCGCATGAATATTCACTCCAAAGGATAAGTGTGCAAGTGGCAATTTAAAACAGTTACAGCTGTTTTCAAAGCCCTCTGGACTGAAACAAGTGAATTATGACAATTTCATTTTTAAATTAAACTAAAGCCATAAAATATCAAAAAATATTCAACTTAATTGTATAGATTACGGTGATGACTCATTGCGATGGCAAACCGCCAATAATGAATCGAATTAATCAAATCACTCGTTTCATTCGCCAATTGATTGGCTGAACACTTGAACTATCCATCGTTTGACCGTTGGAATAAAATGCAATTTCGATAAAATTATAGCAATTTTTTATTTTAGTAATAACGACACGAGGTTAAGTGCTATTTTCAACGTGTAAGCTGTGTCTAGGCATTTCGGCTTCACCACAAACCATTTATAGTAAACTTGTTCATCTTAAACGCCTGCAACTGCCGCATTCCTCTTTCGTTTTTCCTTCTGGCTATTTGCAATTACTTTTATTATTCATATGCTCTCCGTCTTCTGCGGACCGGGTACGACAATGATGCACTTATGCATGCCAGCTCTATTTTGTGCGGGTCAACTTCTATAAACCTAGACTGATTGATAGTTTTCTATGAAAAGTTTAATCTATAGATGAGGATTTGCAAAATTTTACAAAAAAATCTATACTTACTATCTTTTTCCATCCCTTTGCTTTGATTGCTCTGTCATTAAATGTATGAAAGTTAATAATTTCAAACGTTTAGCAATGGATACTGTTGTTGTGATTAAATTACATGTTGATATTGTATGTCGGATCCAAAATGCATTATTATATATATTTACACCAAATGGAAGGGAGAGATTTATTGAAAAGCTTTGATGCATTTACACATATAGGTGCCCAGCAAATGGGTGTTAAAGTCCTTTACGAATGAGGAAAATCTTTATATTTGCCCTTATACAATGCACTACAATAACTAACTACGAACAAATATGTATGTACACATGGAAAGCTCAAAACTTCTGTGTGTGTATGTATGATAATTTAAGCTTAGCATAAAGCAAATCGTTTGCTATTGAGTAAAAAGTTGTAGATGAATTGAATGAGCATTGGTATTAATTAGGGGCATCGTAAAGAATTAATTATTTAATAATTAGATAGATACTGACATATGCAATTCGTTTCTTTGTATATAAGAGGTATGTTCAGAAAATAACGGGAATTTTCTTCGACTTTAATGGCATAGCGCATCATGAATTCTTGCCTTAAGGTCAAACGGTCAATAAGGAGTACTACCTACAAGTTCAAAGCCATTTGGGTGAAGCACTCAGAAAAAAAAAACGCCCGGATTTGTGGAAAAACAATTCATGACTTTTGCTCCCTTTTGCTCAATCTTATTCACACTTGCTCACTACTGAGCACACTACTCACTACTCACTACTCACCGTTGCCTGTTCGTGAATTTTTGGCCAAAAATAATACTGTAACGATGCCCCAAACCCCATATTCGCTAGTCATGGCTCTGTGTAACTTTTTCCTATCTCCAAAAATAAAGAGGACCTTAAAGGGCCGTCGTACAAGTACAGATGACATTAAAAGCGCATCGCTGAAAGAGCTAAAGGCTATCCCAAAATCGAGTTGGAGAAGTGTTTCGACGATTGGAAGAAGTGCTGGCATAAGTGCATAATATCGAATGGAAACCATTTTGAAGGCGACAACATTACTGCAGAAAATGAATAAATATTTTTTTCAAAAAACGAAAATTCCCGAAAATATGTACATCTCTCTGTGTCTTGTTGATATTACTGCTGCCAACAATTAGTATAAAACAAGTAGGGAAGTACTAAGTTCGGGTGTAACCGAACATTTTATACTCTCGTAATTTGCAAGGATCAAAGGAGGGGAAATGCTTTCAGGTGCTGGCATAACCTTATATTAAAAAATGTTTCGGAAGAATTCAACACTCATTATTCGACGAAATCGTTAATGGATTGCAATAATACTTGCTATCTTATTAACTTATATTACAGGTCATAAACTCACGTACTTTAATTACTATATTTTGTTTCGTTTCCGAGATATTTACATTAAAATCTACCAAATTAACCCAAATGAGGTAAATGCGACATAAACTCAATCAAAATGGCTTAATTAAATATATTAGGTATATAAGAAAAAGTCTGTCAGAGAAACGGAAATCATTATATTAGGAATAAGGGGTTTAGACCATGATCTAGGCCGATTTCTTTCATATTTAGTGCGAAATCACATTGTGTTTAAGAAAACATATCCACCTAATTTCATTAAAATATCAAACATATTGACCAACATAAACGGTTTAAAATCAGATGGAAAGTCTCGGGAATATTTATATCGGGCATTTTTGGGAAAGAGCTCTCTTCATAACTCTTTTCATTATTCAAGTATATTAGAGAACATGTTATCACGCAATTTTGCGAAGTTATTTCGGAAGGAAGACACTTTCGGCATAAAGTCTGCTAGAATAGCGAAAATCATTATATGTAGTATATGGGAGGTGGGATAATTCGTTGACCAATTTCACACATTTCGACCATAATCCGATATTATACGTTCATATAATTTTGCTAAGATTTCTTGCATATTGGCCGAAATATATGGTATAAAGTCTACCCAGGGGTTTAAAATCCTTATGTTATGTATAAGGTAGCTGGGAAGTATTTACCCGATTTTGCCATTTTTGACACGCACAGCACATTATTATCATGGAAACATTATCCTCCAATTTCATTACGATATCTTACAGATTTACCGTTATATATGATATAAAGTCTACCGGAAGGCTGAAAATTCTTATATTAGGTATGTGGGGGCTAGGGGAAGTATTTACCTTTTCTCATTCTTGACGCAAGAGCACATTATTATCATGGAAAGATAACACTAAAATTTAATTACGTTATTTCACAGACTTACCGATATTTTCGGTATAAAATTAGCATAGGCACTGTGGTCCTTATATTGAGTATATGGGCGCGTGAAAAGTTGTTTGCCGATTTCAACTATTTTTACGCTTGAGATGGCATATCTTGAAGGCACCATTTGTACGAAGCATCATTCCAATATTTTAAATGCTGCTTGATTTATATAATTTAAAGCGAAAGAATCAAACTAAATTTAAAATTTTATGGTGTAAGAAGAAGACGTAGTTGTTATCAAATTTCGCTCATTTTTACAATATAACATATGGGCATAAGCGAAATGCCATGCACCAATTTGCTTGAAATTGGATAAGAGTTTCTTCAGGTATGAGACTTAACCTGAAAGTCGGCGGTGCCACGCCCATCACCAAAATTTTACATGGAGTCCTATGCAACACTTCTGTACTATATTTACTGTAAGATTTAATCTTTCTGACGTATTTCTTCACCGAATTAACGCTTTTACTATGCTACTAAGCTTAAGCTAACTAAGCTACTAAGCTTTCAACATAACCTTTGTATGGGAGATGGGCGTAGTTATTATCCGATTTCATCCATTGTATTAATATTTGAGAAGGTGGCCGAAAAACTTGTTTTGAGTAAGCTTGATTGATATAGCTTTAGTGGTTTGACAGGCACTCAGAATTCAAATCGGTTCGTTATCCTGGTCATATATACAACTATATATCCCGATTAGTTTTAGGTGTTACAAACAACCGTTAGGTAAACAAAACTAATATGCTCTGCTGCAATATGTTGCGAGAGTATAAAAAACAGAACACCTTCAATATCACTGAAACCTAAATACGAAATATAATTAAATTTAAGTGACTATATGAATCAGATGTTAATAAATAGTTCAGAAATAAAAACCGTAATATAAATATTAGGAATTGGAAATGTAGTATGTGTAATGTTTTCATATTAAACTACAATTACCACAACATCGAATAATGTATTATTATAATATTATTACTCAGATGCCTGACAAGAGAAATACCTTTTGTAATAGGAACAAATCATCAGCCATTGTAAAATATCAACTTATTTTCGAGCATTTAAAAAATTATTCGCAGTTAAAATGTTTATAAGTCACTGTTGTTTTAACATTTGGAAGCGCAACGCCGATATTATTCACTTTTAACTCATAATACGTACATATATACATCAACAATACCGAAAGTAAACAAGTCATATTGCTTCAATACAATGCACGACGTTTATTGGTTCCGTCTACCATTCATTAAACTCTCTGATCGTTTCGGAAGCCATTAAAGTCACCACCATAACTGGCTGACCGCAATAACAACATGTGTAGAAGCAGAGGCTACGCAGGCAGCCATACACAGATTACTTGAAGCAGGCATACCGAACGTGGTAGTTTAATTTAGACTAGCTGCATAGCAGCTGCTGCAAGGGAAACCGGTTGTGATTGCTTTGCGCGCAAGCGCATCTACGATCGCCATGGCAACCACACTGATGTAGCATCGCCTGTGTAGGCGGCCGATTGTATTAGAGCAAAAAAACAGGGCCTAAATGGCAATACTTTTCATCACACAATGTTATATTTACTAAGATAAGCCTATGACTATATCACATCTTATATAGCTTAGAAACGAATTGTAACTGGCCCACAATTGTGATGTGATAGGTTTGAAAACTCGTTCAAAGTCGGTACAATGTTTTAATATTGAGATGCATATAAAAAAGCAAACAACCGTTTTATTTTATAATGACATTTAAACACTATCTGTTAAAGTGAATTTTTAGAATAAGGTAATAATACAACAAAGTACTTGAGGAAAGAAAAGAATATCGCGAACGCATAAACACCGGTGGGTTCAATACAAATATTTAAATCCAATAATATTGTGATTATGTGCCGGAATAGTGATTTATGTATATTCAGGCGGCTACGGAGGGCTAGTTGCTAGAGGTGTGCTCTAACAATAAGCAAGACCAGGGTTCAACCCCAAAAATCGAGTTTCCCTTAATATCAGTCACATATTAGAAAGGAAGGAAAAATTTTGAACGTATTTCTCCTACGAAAAAGCTTCCATTAGCCGTCGTTATTAACTTCTCTAAAACGTTGTGTTTACGCGGTTCTCACTACATTTCATGGCTTTCTGTGTGGTCTTCATAAGAACTTGCGCAATTTTGAAATAAGAAACCTTAGGTTACGCGCAAGTGCATCTCCTGAACATATTCTTTTAGATAATGAGCAGTTTGCGAACATTTCTTATTTTCTTTTTCTTTTTATAAACATTTAGTAGCTGTAGTGGCTATTGTAGCTAACAGCAATAAGGCTGTTGTTTGATTTTGTTACAATAGCGTGTGTAAGAAAATTGATTTAATTAAATAACTACATTGAGAAAATTAAGGAAAAAAACTCCACGTTGAATCAGTTGTAAATTGTAAGCAGTTGTAATGGTAATGTAGCAAATTGGTAAGATAACAAGTATGTAATGCATGTATTATACAAAGTAAATATGTAATTAATCATATTAATTACATTTACTTTACACAACACATATAAACACTAGTATATTATATATATGGTTTAACAGCAGCATGTTTATGATCCCTATTCGAGTAAAACATGCATAAAGGAAATAATAATTATTACATCTATTCACCATTTAACATAATCGAAGAAAGAATCTTGATACCACAAAAGCATTTATTTAGATTTTGGTGTTATTTTATAGGTTCAACTCATAAAATAAACCAATAAACAATTATCAAAGGCTTATAAAAACAATATACTGAACTTGCAATTATATATACTCACATATATTTCCATATACTTATCCGAGTATGTTCATCTACTAAATATAATTACGTGCCTACTTCCCCTCTTTTCATAAAATACGAAACTTGAGACGTAGAATGCTTAATACCGACCGACGATTAAGTGACTTGTCGAACTAGTGCAAGGAAGAGTTGTTAGAGCTATCACTTAGGGAAATAAGAAGTACTTAAAATCAATTTACGTAATAACAGACATCAAACACTTCAAGTGTGCGCATAACCACTTCCATTTCCAACTCATCCGCCCATGCCATAAAATAAAACATGAAAATATAAACAACACCAAACATGACTACGACAGCTGTAACAACCATGTCAGCAGCAGCCGTGGTGTGATATCGCTCAACACACTTTAAGGAATTGAAAAGTCAAAGTAAAATGAAGATTAAACTAGTACGACCTGAGGTTTGCTCTCTCAAAGTGCCTAAAAAATGATGGAACAAACGTGTATTAAGATTTTTAGAACAAAAAAAAACATTAAATAATTTTTTTGTCTCGTAAATGCCTTGAGACAATGATCTACGGAGTGAGTAAAAACTGATAAATAAATTGCTTGATATTATCACATGAAAGATGCTAGGGAACAGCCACCACCTTTTTAAACTTGTCACTCTCGTTACAGAAAGCATTCCAATTCTCATCATACTCTCATCAACAGTGTTGGCTCGCGTAGAAAAGATTAGAACAGAGTTATTTAAATATTGTGAATACTGCTCATCTGATAGAGAGTAATGTAAATAAAAACTCAGGTCCCACATTCTTATAAGCAATTTAAACTCTGCTCTACATAAGACATATGCTAATATATTTATGCGTCGGCTATAAATAGAAGTAACGCAAACCAGTTCGAGTACGCCCAAAATTAACAAACAAACAAAAAATATTAAAATTTTTTTTATTTAGCATAGAATTATAGTCAATAATGCGTTTCTCAAGTTTATCAGATAAAATAAATTTTAATGAAAGATTTAACGTTACGTTACGGTATTATTTCGAACACTTTGAAGAGGAGCTATATATTGTGAATATATTTGCAGATTGCACATTTGTGAATTTGTGTAGTTTATTTATTGATTTCAACATTATTACAAGAAGTATTTTGTCAGCTTTTCTATGTTTCCAAGCAATTATATATTCTAAATCCTAATTTAATTGAAACTTAAATTTAGTTAAGTTTTCATTCAATTTATACATTTAGTTAAGTATTATTAGCCCACTGTAAATCATTTTGCACGTATGAACGAATTAATATTATCATTATCCAATTATTGATTTTTAACAATTTGTCAGTTTCGTTCAGTACTTTGTACTATATACAGCGTAAATATTATCAAAAGATCTTCTTATTATTACATTCTTTATCTGAAACTATATATCTATCTTCTTTTGATAGCTTTAAAATGTTAGTTCTGATTTGGAACTAATCAGCGCTGTCGTTCGGCAAACTTAATCAGACATTAAGTGGTAAATATACGGAAACGGATTGTTGTTATATGGAATTTAGCCATCTGTAGTTATGTTATGTTACAGTTATGATTAAGTATTTAATCAGACTTGGCTGAGTAACGATAATAAAACTAAAACAAAAGTAGTGTTTATAATTTTATTTTTCTACATTCTCCAAAATATGTTGAAGTTTTAATTTGGAAATTTTTATTTCAATGTAACAATCAACACTTCCTATTTTAATTTGTACATCTATGTAATAAATTTTAACTGAAAGCCGTTAGCGTTTATATGGTTCAAAAGCGATCTTAAATGCCAAGATAGATGGGTTTTGTGGTATATAGGTGACACTAAAACATTTGTGATTTTTGTTGTTAGTATCGAATGAAAGTCGCCGCTAATATAATTCAGCCAAAAGCAGCGATAACAGCCAGGGAAACTACACCAATATCGGGCACAATGACAAGCGACGCAAAAATGCAAACAGAAACGAATTTCGCTTAAATTGCAGCCGCTTACAAATTACGGAGTGCGTACATTTTCACGTTGTTGTGTAACAAAACATTCATTTACAATTGCAATGGTATTTACGCATATATACAAACATGAACATTCACCATTGCCGTGGCAATATCACTCCACTAAGCACAAAAAAGTTCATGAAGGGGTAAAGATAGAAATAAATTAAATTGCCTATGGCGTATCAGAGTACGCGTAACGGGAACACCATGAGGCCAAACGATAGGTTGAATGCGGCATCTGACAGGCCTCCCATTGAACTTAATCTCCAGCCGTACCATACAACACTTTATTCGTTTTATTTCAATCGTTTCATTAGTTGGAAAACTCCAAGCGCTATTTACATACATATCTATATATAAAAATTTTTAATTTGTTTGTCTATTTCAATACCATGATAACCCATAATCTATAAAAACCCTCATATATCTTTGATTAAGTCCAAACAGTTCAAAGTATTTCATAATGGTTTAGCGCAGCATATTCACCTACAGTATATGGGTAAATATGGCAAATTTTCTGTTCAACCGCGCGGAATTATGCTGCAGTTGTCAATAAATGCTTCAATAGAAATTATAACAAGTCTCTTGAATAGAGGTCGCTATTTATATATACGCATATGTTAAGAAAATACTTATTATTTTCGAATTTGTGAAATATATAAAAATATTGTTTTTGTTATTATTACTTTTTTTTTGTTTAAAAAAAGAGGTGTATAATTCTCTAAGTTTCTTAGCTTTGGAAGTAAAACTTGTAAAATGCTTTATAGTTTTTGGTTTAAACTTTAAAGTACATTATTAAGGCTGAAGTTCTTCCTTTCGGCATATTTACACATGTTTTTCGTATATGTATAAGCGCACATATCACAGGCTCGCACTCTCTAGCGATGCACAGTATGATTAAAAATGCGATATGAAAGTATAATAATATAAGAAATATAAATCTTGTGCACTCGAATGTACGCCAAGCAACACATTGAAATTATGGAGTCTGAATCAGTGGCATATTCAAACACGCAAACTAATATACAGGACCTGACAAACATACCAACATGCATATACTATATGCAAGTGCCGCCAAGGCTTTGTTTGATAGCTTTGCCTCCTTCAGCCAGCTGCTTGAATACTTGACTGTCTGACTTTACCAGCCGTCGTTGACTTCATGCATGGTTTGTTGGATGCTTTGGTTAGTTTCTATGCATCATCTCTGTCATTTATTGAAGCGTTGGTTGGGTGCTTAGTATATCTGAACTTAGATCGTTTTTATTTTTGGTCTCGCTGGCCAAAACGATGCTTGCTCCCTTCCACATTGAACAAACGAAATTGCAAATACTATAGCTACATTCTTTTTGTTTCGGCAGCCGTGTCTATAAGATTTATACAGTTCATATTCACCTATTCTGAACAACATCGTCCACCTTGCCTTCACCCTATATTCTTACTGCATTTGCCTATTCACAAAATATATGTTTGCCTTCATGCTTAAGCGCGTTTGTGTGGAATATCTAGTTGCCTTTGTTATATTTGGAGTTTGCCAAATTTGCCCCAATGAAACTAACACCCGCGCTCCTCTATCACTTGCACTACCACCTTGATGAGTAGACGTTGGCTTATGACCAGTTAGACGATTGGTCGGTTTAGCCACCTTAACACATGACCGATGTAGATAGATATATTCATACATATGCATAGTGTGTAGGATGTATCATGCAAAAATTATTCAAGCATGTGGTACATTTGTAGTATATTGTAGTACCAACAGAAATGATAGTCCGAAGTAGTAGATCAAGTCATATCTCTGCACCAGCTTATTGTTACCCGATCATTGCGATCGTGTTCCTATCCTAATCAAGGATAGGAATCCTTCTAATCCTAATCAATGTACGATACGTAATAGGCTAAACTGAAGTATTTGATCTTCAGTAATAACTTCCATATTAATATGAACACTCATTTGGTAAACTTTAAGTATATAATTTATGACTATGTTAAAATATATTCTAACTTGAATATAAATAAAGTGTCTGCTTAAGACTCATCAATCGTTTATTGCAATGGGGAATTGTAATATTCCGTAAAGAAGAAGTAAGTATTGGAAAGTATTTAGTCCATCCAACAGTAGTCCATCTAGTATTCGGATGTAAGTAATTTTGGAATACTTCCAATCCGTATGGAATATATTTTCCATGCATGCTTGGAGAAATAGGGATTTTTGTGGGGTACTGCAATACATGATTGTACTTGTGCAACAGCACAGTGCTGAATATTAACTTATTGTATATTAGGTGTTAAATCAGATAAATTTCCGCATAATACCGCCGCATACAGTCACTCGGATTCTCGAAGATTAACGAACATAACCATCACCGAACCTGTCACCCTTGCTACTTCAGCCCTCACTAGTTCATCCTACGGCTGTTTTAGTCGTATATTCAACCTTTCATGCATTCATACATGCCACACGCTCGGAATTAGTGTGCAAGTGTAAACTATTTTCCACGAATGCAAGAGTAGGACTAAGAATTTTGGCGTTGCAGTATTTGTGCATTACATTCAATGCGGTACAACATGTAATGTACTCACGCATTTCAATACGTACATACCTATATGTTGGTTAGATGTGCCTGATGGCGGCGCATGGCCTGCTTTTAGTCCCTCACTGCATTGCTTTTATTACCACTTGTATGTTTGGTTTCGTTGCAGCCGTTGAATCTTTTACTGCTCGTTCATAACATATTTACAGTTTATTTACACTTGCGCTGCAGTACCATTCCACACAACAGAAACAAAAAAGCGGCAATGAATTCTCATATCGTTGCAGATGCTAAATAGTTTTCCTTGTTGTTGTATTCGTATTTTGGTTTATTGTGGCAACTTGAATTTTACTTGTTTCATGTTTGGCATTTTGTTATCAAGCCCTAGAGGGTCTTTTGCGATTCGAAGCTACTTCGGCGCCTGGCATCTCGTATCAACATTTAATTTTATCGATTTATTGAAAGCAAATCGCAGTAAAGCTCTTTGCATTTTAAGCTTATTTTTCATTTTGATCAGTCGAGAACTTTTGCTTGCATATACAATTATGACTGTGGATTGAAATTCGCAGAGGCTGAAAAATATTTTTTCAGTGGATTCTTTAAAGAACTATATTATGAATGTGAATTCCATCTAATAAACAAAACTAAATAATTTTAACTTTAACTAACTTTTTATCTAACTTACTATATTTTATATTTTCTTGTAAAAATCAAGGCATATCTGTTATCTCTAGTTTAAGGTAATTTTAAAATCCCTATAGCAAAATTGTATTTAAAATACAACTTAGAGTTGAGTACGTAATACAAACTTAAGTCGACTTAGGGTAATTAGGTAAATTACTAGAGATATACAAACGGAACAAAAATCATTTTAATAAAAAATGAATATAAAATTAATAATTATAAAAATTAATTTTAATAATAAATTTAATAATAATCATTTAACAATTTTATGATGGGAAAGTGATCGCTTCACCTATGTACTATACAATATACATAATTTTATACTGTCACGTTTAATTTACTACTTTAACAATTAGATTTTCATTCATTTAAATACAGCGATTTCTGTAGCATACACAGAAAATAAATAAATAAGCTAGAAAGTGTATACATAGACATAAAATAGAACGTATGCGTTTTCATCCATATAAAACCCATTGTTTTTGTTGAATTGCACATAAATACTGGTCTGCCGAGTAAATTTATTATGACAAGTTGCTCTGTGGCACTTTTATCTGCATGCACACAAATTTCCTCCTTCCGTAACTGGAAAATTATTGTACCAACAGTTATTTGGGATCTGAGTACATATACCTATAAAACGGCGGCAAGAGCGTGTGACAGAAGCAAAAACCTTTGCCAAAAAAAATCACTGAAGCCACTGTTAACTGTTAAGCATTAAAAATTGTTCATGGTCGACGGTCAATGGGTTATATGGTGACTAGCAGGTTTGAATTTCAACTATTTAATCAACCAACAAACAGAAATTATATACACATAAATAGCACAAACAGCATGTTCGACAAAACTAACAAACGAACATGTGTACAAGGTTAGTGAATATTTGCGATAAATTCGATTAACTACCAATTTCTGCGATATAAAACTAATTATTAAAAATTGTCTAGCATTTCATAATTTGTGTCTTTATTGAAAATTGATATTTGATTACTTATGTTCTTTTTTATGAAAAGTTCAATGAATATAATAATCGTTTGTTATTAGCTAACTTAAATCTGATACGTAATGTAGGAATTTATGAAGATTTTTTACTCTAATCTGAATTATATTTTTGGCGCTAAAGTTTGGTGCTAAGATACTGCTTTTGTAACAATTTGCTTCCCTGAAGACGGCCTCTATATTCACCAAATATTTCATGTATTTATACATATAACCTATATATTGTTTTTTTGGAATCGACCTAGAAATGAATAAATTGATCGAACGATTACTTCTCTGGTGTGCTCCATTGCCGCGAATTGAACCTAGGCGTTGTCTTGCTCACTAACTTGTGTTTGGTTGTCATAATGTACTTAATACTCCCTTATAATTAACTGAAGATTTATTAGTTTAACTTTTTAAATTACTTTCGAAACATGTACCTTAAACAAAGAAAGCGCGTGCGCTTGCAATCGCTTCTATCATCCAGACAAAGCGTTCGCTGCACGCTCTGCCGCCTCGATGATTCTTCTTCTTTTGTAAGCTAAAGTCGCTACATTCTGCTGCCAGGATACCTTGGGTTGTCGGTGAAAGTTTTCAATGTATCATATAGCTTTAGTTGCCGCTGAATGCGATGTTAATGTTGTTGTTGTATTCTTCAACTCCTCCCTTTGCTCCGTTTTCACGCTTGCTGCAACCGGTGTGCTTATTTGTTCAACGCCCCATTTTCCAATATTTGAAACGTAATCTTGCAAGTAAGCAAAACTAATTTATATGTCGACTTGAGCACTTGCGGCTTCGTGCAGTGCGTTCGCACTGAACTGGTTTGCGTTGGTCTTTTATGTTCTTGTTCGACTATGGCTGCGGAATGCCATCAGCCACCTTTAATATTAAATGTTTCTCGAGAGACACATTTCGATGAAATATTTCTTGAAAACTGTCTAAGTAAACCGTACACAGCCTTTTGAATTTACTTTCCATGGTGGGTGCAAAATGTTCCCAAAAATTATGTTGGTTAAAATAATTTAAAATTATTTAGGTGCCTAGTTTACCTCTAAGCACTAGCATTTATTTCATAAATATTTACTAGTTAGAGTTCTTTTTCTTTATTGGTAAGGACATGTTTATAGGGATCAGTCAATGAGTGAAAATCCAAGAGGAGTATGCAAGTTGGAAAAAATAAATACCGACAATAACAACAAAAAGGAAAATTTAGGCGGCGAAACAAGAAAACAACAAGAAAAACATATATAGATAAACAGATAAGTGTATAAAGAAGGAAATACACATACATATAAAAAGTAGCTAAAGTCGAAGAAGAAGAATTATTGCAAGAAAAATAAGCCATAATTCTCGAGGGATGAATGTACTTTGGTGCGTGTTTTATTTTATTTCGTTGAATTACAATCTCTACCAACCCGCCAGCAAGGCCCTGCCAATGTACACTGCATTCACGCTACATTATTAGGGGCGACTGACTCGACTTACCCATACATTTCTACTGATTCTTCAGCGGCTGAGTAAGTATGCAATATTTCATGGCCCACTGTTTGGCAGGCTGTGCGCATTCCACCAACACCATAGTCGTCAAGCAGTGGACTTTACAGAAAGGCACCCACTCAACCCCCAGTATTACACATAGGCAAGTCCGTTATAAGAGCACCTCCCCCAAACAGCTGTAGCTCAAATACGAAGATGTTTTCTTATTTTTGCTGATAGTAGATGGTGCTTCTTTTTGAAGCAACTGGCTGCCTATATTCGGCAGCAAATGTCGACATAGCAAAATGTTAGGAAAACCTGTGAGCATTAAAATTAGGCAATAAATCATCGAGCAGGGAAAGTGTTATTTATAATGGCCTCGAATTTGTTTTCCCAATTTATTAGCTTTCTCCCAAACAAACACAGAAGCAATGTGGTGCTGATAGTGGATGTTTCTGCCCTCTAGTAGGCCTTAGAATGGCGTTGCCGACTGCCATGCTGTTCGCAGTTAACTGTATTTTTGACACTCTTTGTCATTTATTTGATTCGTTTGTTCACTTGCTTTATTAAATTTTATTTTGCCAGATACTGTGGATATGCAGAAGGGAAAGAGATTCAACAGAAAGTATTATAAAGCATTACAAAGCAATATAAGGCAATGACTTATGTAGTTCTAATTAATTTCTATAAGTTTCCTTTAATGACAGCAGTAGCATCATGTACAACATTGTAAAAATCATAATGTCTAAGTGCACTAAGAGTTTAATAAGTCGAAATCTATTTTATGCTAAAAAGTACCTTAGGAATACATACATAATGGGCTTTCGGTTTTCAACTTGCGACTTAATAGTTTTCCAACTTAAATACAACAAATTATAATATTAGTTACTTATTGTTCTTTCGAAGCCAATATGTAATAGAAACAATTAAGTAGAACGAAAATATCATCATTGATAATATTATCGAAGAATATTAAATTATTTCGTGATTCATACAATGTAAATGTTTGTAAATGTAAATAATTTTAATTTGAATGTAGTATTTGCAAAATTATTAAACTCTTTCACTATATATTGATTTCTCAATAAATACATTACATGCCTAATAAACCTATTATTTCTTTACGAAATCAAGCAATTCCGTTTGTTTGTCCTTTGTAGAATATTTCCGTTCTCTCTTCATTTTCGTAATATCTCGCGATCTAGTGCACACTACTGTCCTTGTGCGTATATAACTAATTTGATTATTATTCTAATATTCCTAACATGCATTGGAAACCTACTGTCCTTGTTCGTCTTTTCAGCATATGTCATTCGTTGGAATCGTAAACACCAATAATTTTTTCACTTAAATATGTCGAACTCTGTGCCTGAAAAAATGTTCCCGCGGGGTGTTCTTCTTCATTATTTTAATATGAAGAAAACATCAACCGATGTCATCGAGTCGAGAAAGTCATCGTATTTTGGTGGAAGTTTATGCTAAACATGTTCCAGCTGAGAGAACGTGCCAAAAGTGATTGGCGGTTTGCACAATTTAAAAGTGATGATTTTGGGTTAGAAGATGAAGAACGTCCTAGGCGGCCAAAAAAGTTGGAAGGTGAGGAACTGGAAACATTACTCGAAGAAGATAATTACTTACAAGAGGAGTTCGCAAAATCTTTGAGAGTCACTCAAGCAGCTATTTCAAAACGGTTTAAGAGCAGCCGGATACATTCAAAAGCAAGAAAGCAAGGAAATTGGGTGCCATATTAGTTGAACCCAAGAGACGTTGAGAGACGATTTTCCATGTCAAAAATGTGTGAACGCTACAAAAAGAATTCGCTTTTGCATCGAATTGTGACTGGTGATGAAAAGTGGATCCATTACGATAACCCTAAACACAAAAAATTCAAATCAACCACAAAGCCGAATATAAAGGGGTGCTAAAACCGGGTGAAAACATTTAGGCAGCAACATATCAAATTAAAGCGAGTGATTGCCGAAAAACTCCGGAAAATGCCCGAAATTTGCTACTAGATACGAGGCAATAACTTTCCATCATCACAACGCATGGTCTCATGTTGCAAGATCGATTAAAAACTATTTGGAAAACAGCGTTTGGGCGGTTGCCCTTCTGACTACCATTTGTTCTGGCCGATGTCAAAAATTGCCTTGATTCATTCTTGGCCACCAAGTTGGTGCAGATCTTTTGGGATGGAATCCACAAATTGCCAGAAAGATGGGAAAACGTTATAGCTTCAGATTGCCAATACTTTGAGTAATACTCTTGAACATGTTTTCCTTAAATAAACGTAATAGTAATAGTTATAGACCATAGTTCTGAATTCCGATTTCACGACATTTTTATTCTTTTTATTATTCATATGTTTTAATAGTAGCAATATGTGGGCGTATAATTTTACAGCTACATATATTATTTATTTACCTTAACTTGAGTCGCAATTTAGAATTCTAGTAATGACATGGACTACCAATGTGGTTGTTTTCTTAAAGTCTAGGAAACATCTTACCCTACATATATTCAATATATATTTAAAAGAGAAACGATTCGTAAACAACGAAACTATTAGCACTGGCGTAAGTATAATGCATTACGCGTATAATGCTAATCAGTGGCCAGTATTTCGTTGCTTTGACCGTTTGACCGTATCGCTCATGTATAACATACAGCACCCGGCACAAAATTTCTTGCAAGAAGGCAATGAAAGGGTTAAAGAGCATCGACAAATAAAGCAAGCGCTGAATACTTAAAGCTATGAAGTACTTGCAGCATATTGGTAGATGTCTATGCATTCGTTCAATGGTAGCGCAGCAAAGGACATTATTGTTTGTTGCGATATTTTTTGGGGGTGATGTGGCTTTGTTTCACGCACTGCAACGCATAATTACTTTGCAAGTTAATTATAAATACTCATAAATCTTATGAAAGCGTAACAGTCTATGGCTGTAATAAATACTATATACATATGCTCGCAATATGTACGTCGAGGACCAATTAAAATCGGAGAACTACAAATCGCTAAAACGATGTTGAAATAATAATACTACCTACAAGCTTATTGTAGATCAGGATGTTTTATGAAAGTGTGGGAGCTAAATTTAGCTAAATTTGAAAGAAAAACAGTGGACTGACAGACCAAACTATGATTTGCTATAAGCGAAATATCATGGTAAAATATCACACCAGAAGCAAGTCAAGTTCGGTTCATTCACTTACATAATATAAAATATTGACGTCAATATGCATGTAAAGAAGATTAAGGAAAATCAAAAGTGGCAACCAGAATTAAAAAACTAGCATAAGTATTTACTTTAAACCCTAAGAAGTGCAAAAATTAGATAATCATTGAGTTCTAGAAACATCCTCTTACCTTCTGTGCTTCCGCTACCAATTTATTTTTCCTCAACAACTTGCGCTTTTTGCTGTAAATTAACTTAATATATATATTTTTTTTTATTTTATTGCATAAAATAGTAATAGCTGTATTATAGTGAGTTGAACTCAATGCGCCTTGAGATAGTCTCCTTAACAAGTTTGCTTTTTCGTATTTGCACGCCTTCTACTTCAGGACAGTTCAAGCAATAAATCCTCTACAGCAGTAGAAAAGTATTTCGAGTATTAGATGAACATTGAAGTGTTCCAGACATTGTTTGGACTTACTTTTCTTATATTATTTCTTGATAGTTAGAAGTAGTAGCACTTCTTGATGTTATTTCCGCTGGAAAAATAGCAAAGAACTCACCAAATTTCAGGAGGTTTACTCGCACAACATAAACAGTTACAGAAGTCAACCCTGTAACGCCATATAAAGAGGCATTAATTTCGGGCAAAATTGAACAGCATCTCTTTAAATATATACGTATATGTTTGGATGAAAAATGTACACACCCTTACAGTTGTTTGTTCTATATGTACATATATATGCGCGTACGTCTGCTGGGTATTGGTTTTCACAACCGAATATGTGTCCATACATGTGTCCTTTCGACTTTTCTTTAATGCATGTCATTCTACACTTCATCCCAAACGCTTCCAATATCAGCGTTCTAGTTGGACTTTTCAACCAGCTTTGTTTCACTTCTTTATTCGTCCCTTTAAAAGATTTCGTTATTTGTTATCAAATAACAACTTTTACTTTTAACAAAATTCCTTCGTTTTATATCATTCCTTGGGTTATTGTTTTCGCCTAGTTTTCAGAAAATTTTAAGCTATAGCAGTTTCTCTTTGACCTTTTTGTATATTTGGTCCAAGAGTAACTTTTGTTTTTCGCTTATAGATATTTGAGGGGTGTTCATGTGTGTATATGGATTATAAAGTTCACTGCGGTAATTGTCAATTACGAGAAAATGTGAAGCTACAATGTGTGTATATGTGTGAAAGGGTAAGTTTGCATGCTTATACGATAAGTGTATAATACGATGTGATAACATACATTGATACCTTACCTTTATGCACAGATAATTAAGTTCTTGAAAATGTTTCAATTATTTCCGAAAAATGTGTCACCTAAAACTAATAACTGAAGAGTGTGTTGTTCTCATCTGAACACGTGCTCATATGTAGGAGCAAATTAAGAATAGGCAAAGTAAATATATAGTAACATTAACCTGTCATAAAAATTTAGTATTTACGTTTTAAGGGTAGGATTGAATAATTGAGTTCAATTTCAGTCAAGGAAAAGGTTACACCGTAAAAGTAATTTAGTCTTGTGTTAAATTTTACGAATGCAATATATTTAGTAATTAGAATGCTTTTTGTTTTGGAATTTTTATCTTGCCAATTACATATAATCTAATTAATCTTTTAAATATATAATACGGCTTAATACCGTATACATCGGGTAATATCTAAGATAATTTAGAAAAATTAGGTGAAGTTATAATTTTGGATATACTATCGTTTGGTGACGAAAATTGGTTAAATCGATCCACGAACTACCTCAATCCGCGTAGAATATATATAATGTGTAATAAAAGGAAATAATTTTTCCAATAGATGGCTTTAGTAATTTCTATCTTGCGCTGAATATTTGAGATCGGAGTGGATTGCGCTTCATGGCGTTAGAACTATAAGATATTGAACTATAAAATCCCCTTAGACACTTGTGATTGCTTGACTCAGTATTGTTTGAACACGCGTCAAACATGGACACCAACAATGAAAAAATACGCCATATTTTACTGTTTTTTTTCGTAAATATATTTTCGACGTCGATATGACCTACAATTTAAGTTAACAACATACCAAATATGATTGTAATCCATTCACAATGTCGTCGAATAATGAATGTTGAAATCTTACGTAATATTCTTTAATTTGCGTAAAGTTTTCCTACACTTGAAAGTATTGTCCGGTTTTGATCCTTGCATATTGCAAAAGTATGAAATGTTGGGTTACACCCGAATTTAGCCATTCGTTACTTGTTATACTAGTGCTAGTTTTCAAAAACCGAAGATAAAATTTATTGTACATTTATGAAATGGTATATTGGCAATATATAAAATTAATAGATTACCGGAAGTTTGAAAATCTTAGTATTAGGCATATGGGGGCTGGCCGAAGTATATACCCGCTTTTACCCATTTTTGACATAGACGCATTTTTATCACGAAACATTTCTCTGAATTTCAGCAATATATCTCATAAATCGACTGATATTTTCGGTAAAAAGTCAGCCATAGGCAGTGAGCTCCCCAAATTCTGTATCCGAGGGCTTCAAAATTTTTTGCTTAATTTCGACCATTTTTGGAAATGACGTGACTTAAAGGCACTACTTTTGCAAAGTTTTATTCCGATATCTTCATTGGTGCTTGATTTATATGCTGGAAAGAGGAAGAATCAGATGGAATTTAAAATTGTGCTATGAGGAAAGTAGGCGGGGTTGTATTCCTATTTCGACCATTTTACACTGTAACATAAGGATGCAAATGTTATTCTATGCACCAAATTTGATTGAAATTGGTATAGCAGTTGCTGAGATATGATATTTCACCTAAGAGTGAGCGGTGCAACACCCATTATTCAACTTTTACAATGATTCTTAAGCAGGCCTTCCATTCCATCTCTACTTTAAAATTTAAAGCTTCTGGCGTGTTTCCTTAATAAGTTATTGTACTTTTAGTAGTTTTCAACACAACCGTTAACGGTTAACTATAACGTTAACGTTAACCGTTATAGCTTTACTTTTAAAACTGGATTTAAGGTTAATAAAAAAGTATATACTTCAACATCGCCTAAATCATGACGATGTCTTAATAATTTATTTAATTATTATATGTTTTATGGATTGGTATAACATAAAAAACGATCTCATGTAAGTAATTACATAAAGCAATTTATGATAGTTTACGGAATGTACATATAAAGATATATATCTATATGCAAAATATTCCAGCTAATTTACAACAAAAGATAAGATATATAAGTTGATAATACTGCGGAAGAAACAGTAAATGTTTTAAATCACATATTCTTTCTTTAGCTTCTTGACCAATCACAGTCCACCCTCATGTAAAGGGGTTTAAATTTTCTTGCAGTATTGGTGAATATCTCTTTTTCGCTAGCGGTGGTCATATGTTGACTCCTCATATGTTGGTGGTTCATAACAACTCCAGGTTGGGTTTGAAATATTAAGTGAATAACATGGATATTAAAAGATATTTTTAATTATTAGTTAAACTTATATCCTATGCTCAAAATGAAATAAGAAGACATATAAGCAATTCTGAGATATATTCCCATTTCTGAGTATATTCCCATCTTTTGTCTCTTAGCAAAGATAAAAATAATTTAGCATAAAAATATTTCAATAATTTCATACGTTGAACTTTCAAAACTCTTTTGTATGTACATATATGGAATTTTAAGAGAAATTTTTTAAGAGTCATCTCTGAAATAATCACACCAAACCAGTTTTGAGAGATGTTCCTTAGATATGTTATTACAATTAAATATACAACTGGAAGTGCTTTTTAGTACTTGTATGATAAATTCGTGAATATTCTTTCGGTATTTTGTACCTATGCCTTCTACCATACCGACTGCCATTTCGTTATTCATTACTTAATCCGCACTTGAAAATCTACAGCCACCACTTTAGCTACCAGCCCACCATAACCAGCCACCGAGCCAAATCCCAAAATTTATTTCGTAGGCGGACCGAATATTTTCGTAGCTCATTTTATGAAATTCAGCAGCTATGGCCTTCGTTCGTTTTCTACAGAGTGTTACCATAATAAAGATAAAATACATACACATTTTTTAATTCGATTTTAATTACAATGCGATCAGGGGATTGAGCAGTAGCAACAGCAGTGAAATTTCATTTTAATTGCTTTTATATTGCGTTGAAGAAAAATTCGAGCTGTAAATAGAGAGCAGAAAAAATTAAGCTAGATCCAGACGCAATTGAAAAGATGTGCATGATAAAAATATATGAACGAAACTGTATATTAAAACTGGCGTTCTGTAAAATCAACGGTGAGAAGAGCGAGGATAATGAGTTACCATTCGCTAAACCATTCCGATTGAGATTTGCGGCGGAACCAGTTTTTTTTGCTGGCGGCAAGACGGCCACAAAGCGAATAAATGGCGAATGTACTGAATCACAGTGCTGGGGAGAGCAAAACTGTTGCCGGTATAATATGTTTATAGGGAAGCCAATTAATGCTACGACATAAATTCCACTGCATGACTTGTACTGGGTGTTTTCAATTGCGGCCCACACTGCTTTTGGAAAAGCACAAAGGAAAAATGGAAGCAAGCAAAGTGAAACAGTATAACAAAATAAATAAGAAAGGACAAAATTCGTGTGCAGGCGAAGTTTAGATATGCCCGCTATTTAAAATAAAACGAAAACATTTAATATAAAAATATTGCGTATTAACATTCGTTAAGGATGAACCAATTGAGCTAATGTTTTCACTAAATCAAATTACACTATTGAGCACCCAGCCAACTTCAACTTTATTTAGACACATTCATTTGTATTAAAAATGTGTAATATAAAGTAAAAGAAAATCGCATATTCATCATATTAGTTGTCAATTTCACTTAATTTCATGATGTAGATTTAAGAAATGAATTGCAATATTGCCAACGAGTATGGTTAAGAGAGATTTGGTAGTAATAGAATATATATATTAAACCAAAAAACATTACTTTTTCCGTCCGATTCTGCACAAATTACACACCAACCAGCTCAGAGCGCCAAGGAACATATGCACAAAATTTCGCTTAAACTTTCAGATGGAAGAACGAACCGACAGCAAAAATACCCAAAGCAATATCCAATGTCAATAGTGGCACTCCTTTGTAACATTATGTGAAAGTATGATTTTAAATATGTTTACAGTTGCAACATTTCTTAAACCATTGGAGTGTTTTTTTAATACCTCATAATTTTTTAGTACCTAATTTCAATAATTTTAAAAGCAATTTTTTGAAAACCAATGGCCAAAAATTAAATATAAAAACCAAACAATGAAATGTGAATTTTTGTAATCTAAATATGCATATATAAATTGGAGAAAGAAAAAGAATATCCACATATTCCATATATTATTACTACCTCTATTGTAAAATAAATAAAACATGAAAACTGACATGCTCAACAGAAGAGAGAACTCCTTCGAAATATCCTTTGCAATAAGATTATTTCACTTTCAATAAGATTATGCAGCATGTATTTGAAAAGTATATCAATAAACTAAATTTAACAACAACTATTGCTTTCAATGCTTGCCAAAACTATGCACCAAAACTTTTCCACATTTTAACTTTTCTCATATTTACTTAATTCCGTGATGAACCTTTTACCAACCATTGTACAGATTAGCACCTTTGTTTTGACTTTTCCATATACATATATGTATCAGAACAGAAAAATAACACAATTCTGATGAAGTAAAAAAGTAGCGGTAAAGTTATGAGTGGCTCTGTCGATAATAGTAACAACGACCGCGCTGATGATGGCGATGATGGAGATGTTGATTATTTTAATGACCCAGAGGCGTTTCTATTTCACTCCACTTCGTTTGCTAAAAAGTGGCCCGCCTTAAAAATACTGTCATACCCGTATTAACGAACGTCCAAATCGCGTGTTAAGCAAAATTTTGAATATCTTCTTTTCAATCTAACTTCAATGAAGAATGAAACTAGTTATTTTTTAAGTGTTGTCTGCTATAAAGCTTTATGAGCGTAAGCAGAAGCGCATTTAATAGATGTATATATTTTGTGCATATGTAAGTAAGCAAGTATGTGGATCTGCTGCTTTTGATTGAGACGTTATGAAATATTTGAATTTGTGTGGGTCATTTGGGCAGAGCAGAAATTGAAAAGAATGGTTTTGGATGGCGATGGGGCTACTACCTATTTTACATTTTGACGATATCATTTGCAATCGTGCTGTTAAAATATCGAAACATTGATTAAGGGAATATATTTTTACACATAACTTGATTATTTCTTATATTTAACTATGCTTACTGATAAGTAAATAACTAATATTTTAACTGTGAAATGTTAATGTTTTATATTAAAATGATGTTCTGTTTTTTAACAATACGCCTCTCTAAATTATTTGATATCTTATTTGATATTTGAAATCATTTTCAAAATTCCTTTGTAATTGAATACACTCATTCCCTTCGTAGAAGAATTTTTTACTTATTAACGGCGTGACATCATTACGAATATGGTGATATACGAATACACTGATCTTAATAAACCAAAGGGGCAGTTATACCTTTAATAATCGTATTAGTAATTATTTCATCGAGTGACACTGGAGTGTATATTATTTACTGGTGCAGCCGTTTTTCATTATCAGCTTTGTTTCTCAAACATTTTTCATATTCCCATGTGGGCATTCAAAACACAAGCATAACTTTAACTATGGGTCCGTTATAGTACTATTATAAATTATCAGGATATCACAGATCTTTGGCAAGTCCGCTTTCCAAACTCCTTTTTTCCCTTCTTTCAATTCCAATTATTCCAGACTCTTAAAAATTATCTTCATATAATTTTAATTCTCATTTATCTACTTTGATACAGAAACAATGATTTTTTTCATTTCGAATATGTGCTCATTTCTCATTTCTATTCTCCAATATATAATAAAATTAAATAAATGTAAGTTATTTTGAATTTCTTTCTTCTACGAAACGACATGATTAGACAACGACATAGGCCTAGACGTTACTTTATTTGAAGTGAATTTTCAACCTTTTATACATATGTTTAAGATATGCTCAACAACAGCGACGAACTCGATTATATTGATTCACTGATAAATCAACGCCACAAAACTGGTTTCAAAAGTGAAAACAATAGAGACTTGAAAAACAGAAAAATTTGTAAACTGGAACTCATTTAATATAATAACCAAGACAAAAAAGTTTCGTCAATAAGGCATTAGAATGTTTATGCTCGCGTATGTAATTATCTGAAAACATATTTACCAACAGATATGTGTTCATTTAGCAAAATGAAATGCTTTTGACGCGTCATGACGGTAATTTCATGATTGCGTGTACGCGCCAGTGCAGCAGTCATGATGCAGATGATCATGGAGCAATTTATGGCGAAGCGCAGGTACGCACTGCGCATATTACCACTCACGTGTGCATTTATCAGATTCACGACCCAATCTTTTATGTACATATGCGCGGTTATGTATATATTAATATGTTTAAAGTGTATGCAAGTGTAACAGGTATACGTTATGAAATGTTGATGGTGATGAGGCTCAGGTTCAATGAGATTTTAATTGTAAAAATATTGAATACCAGTAAGAGTAGAACTACACAATCACAGCGAATGCGCTTTGTTGAAAGAAAGTTGAGTAAACAAGCGCATCGTACTTTATATAATATTACAAATATGTAATAACATACATAAGCAAATCAACTTATTTATACAAAGTCAAAATATGCAAAATTATTAATATTGATTTATGCTTAACGTATACGTTAATACTTAACGTAAGGTTACTTTAATATTCAAAGGTTCAGGAAATAGAAGAATGTAAATTCGAATTCACTGATCCACTTAGTCCTGTCAAAATAGACGAGCTCAGAATTAGTGGGTAATTAAACAAAACGCAGGGGGTGCCACAAAAATACGTTAGATAATAAATAGTTGGTGAACTTTAAAAAACCAAATGTTCAATTCTTTACATATTTAAACACTAATTTTCGAAAATTATTCCTTTCTGAAACGCTTCTTTGGAATTCTGAGCTTCAACTTAAAACGTAGGAACATAGAGTTTGTGTATTTGAATTTCGGTTTTTTTTCGTTACAACCTGTTGATGAGTTGTGCTAGTATATCATATTTGCAGATATGTTTGAATTTCTTCTTACCCGATTGTTTGCCGTTAAACAATCAAACAACTTTATACATGGTGCTGCTCCTTAGAATACTACTCACTCGCGATTGTTTTCTTGGCAAAAAAAAGCGATGTTGACATCAAAAATATTTTCTGATTTAGAAAATGTTGGTCAGATTTGCAATTTCTTTTTGGTGGTATTATATTTGACATTATTGTTATCTTCACGTCGATGTGGAATGGTCATCATGAACCGAATTGTTACCATTTTTTGTGTTCGAATATACTAGTAAAATTTAGAAAAATTAAATAAATTCAAAATGTTCATTCAAATGTTCAAAATTCAACGAGGCATTTTTCCAGTTAAATGGGATGTAAAAATTGTCTACATTGTTATATGATATATATATGATTATCCTTCCATATATGTATAATGATATTGCTCATCGTATTTACATAAGAGTATTCCTTAGTAGGACGAGAACGAGGACAACTAGCAGCTAGTCACATTAACCGCATAAAACTAATTAAAATACGTTTCCATGATTGCAATGGGGTAACAGTGAAGATTAAGGCCGAACCAAAGCTAACATAAGGTAAGGAAGTCAAGGCATCTCTGCCACAGCAACGCAGAAGCGGCAACCAATACAAATTTCTGAAAGCCAATATAGTACGTTCAATTATGCACACGATTGTTTCCTAAACAGAAATGGACATACGCATTTATATACACATACACACTTACATTATTTTCTTCCGCACCAATCTCATGTTACACGTCAAAGATGGGCGAATTTGTGGGCAGGTGCTATCGAACATTGTAACCACATATTACAGTTCCACACTGCATGCCGAAACCACAGCTATTAAATTTGCTGTGTAATACATATGTAGATCTATTCCATGTACAAATGCTCCTCGCTGTTGTCCGTCAGACTTTAACTGCAAGGTACTACCAAATCTGCTTATCTATTAATGAAAATTGTTTTCGAAATCTATTCTGCAATATTTAAAACAGCTGTCATTTATTTTACTATTGCCAATATAACCCCATTAGAATTTAGCGTACGTACCAATTTGTGTTTCTTTTTTGTTAACCCCGCGTTCTTTGTCTAAAGCAAAAGTACTCTTCGTTTCAATTATTAACTCAAAGCAGTCGAAGCACGGATGTATGCCGTCCCTGCGGACAATTTAATACACATATTCAGAACTTTTCAATTGTCAATGCGTAAAATTAGCTTCATATTTTTCTAAGTACCGTCATCAACAGAAATCCCTAAATGAATAATATTTTCTGCCTCGATCCAACGATTTCCAGTTTGATTGTTTGAAGATCACCGAATGCTCATACAAATTCTTGTTTCAGGATCCATTTGAGTAAATCAGAACCGTTATTAAAGAAGTTCGACAGCGAATGAGCGATGCTATAGCGGCGGTTTTATTAATCGAATCTAAGCACAGTGGTAATAATATAGTCTGTGTATCTATACCCAGTGAAATTGGAAAACTCACCCTAATTTTGAACATATCTCGTATTTAGGAATACGCTTACAAAATGTTATCGCGTTTGGAATGTCTTGTAGAATAGTAAATACATTTAACATGGCCGAAATGGAAAGAAGTATATCACCCTCTTGTCGAATCCTGAAATAAACATATATTTCCAGTAAACATTGAAATATATTCACGGGAAATCAAGAAGCAGTATTAATTCAGTACGGTAAGAGAATGAAACAAATATATACATTCATATCAGTGACAGTGTAAAGATGGAATCATGCAATTCTATTTATGGATTTAAGACAAAACTAAATTATGGAACATTAAAAATTTTATAGCAGCCAATGAGACATATGTATATATTCTGCATGTAGGAAGTATAGCACTGCAGTGCAGTAAGAAGACCTAGTCATACAACGAAATTCGTAAAAATGGGCGCAAAATATGAAGCAATACCCAAACAGCGCCAAAAGTTTAAATCTCTTATGAATTTGTGAATCAAAAAAGGAGGCAGTAAAATTATGAGATACTGGCTGTTGTTGTTTTCTCCTAATAAAGCTATACAGTTTCAGTTCAGTTGCAACGGTGCAAATGAACGGTAGATATAACAGCAATAAAAAATTTAGTATGCGAAAACACTGGTTTATGACTATTCTAAAATATCCCCAAAAAATTGTTAACAAAAAGTTTTGAAAACAATATTTATTTACCGATTTTTATATCGTTCCTTCAAGTATCTAACGCTGTAAAGAGTAGACTTATTTTCTCCCCCTCCCCATTCTTGGTGAAGCTGAATTTCTAAATTTCTTTGTGACACTGTCACTACGGCAGCCATTGCGCGTTAAATTATCTAAAGTTTGCCTGCGATGCTAAGTTAAACCATTTAAATTACATACTTAGAGTACAACAATTGCACAGCGAGTTAGAAAACGTGTAGTCGTAGATCTGCATCGAAAGAGGAGGCATTGGTGCGATGGAGTGCGTGCCATGGTGAAGAGAGGTCGATCGCATATACATAGATACGTAGACATTGGCTTAAGCGGAAAAATGAATTTCGCACTTTTTCGCATAATAAATTTAAAGTTGTGCGCAACAGTGAAAAAATGGTAATGGAAGAAAAATAATAAAATAAAAGTTTTAAAAAATAAAAAGTATAAGCATATACTAAAAAATCAGGCAGCAACATAGTATGCAGAGCAGGGTTACCATTTCCCATATAATTCCTTCCCGTAGCAACCGGTATAGTGACAAATTCCATTTAAAATTTGTGAGGAGAACATACGCACACGTACGCTCTTGAAAGTTGGTTACGCTGTGCTGCGGGGATGTATGAACGTAGGTATGGGCGTGTTGAACAAGTGCAAAGATGGAATGGGAATATAGGAAGCAGATGCGTACTGCAAGCACGTAGCAACTTTGTAACGCGGCTGAGATGGAAAATCTTCATGTTTTTATATCGTTCTAAAATACATAAAATGAAAGTTTTTAAACCTCAGCGTGATATATACGGGGCCTGCATATATAATATACAAATCGTTTGGAACTAAACATGTATAAATATGATATGTATATAATATAAACCTTATAGTTTAATATACCTTGAAACAAAAAGAGATAGCAAGCTGTTTCGACGAGGTTTTAAGTAAACAAGATTATAGCATACGCTATGGCGCGTATATATGTTTTGCTACTTTACTTACATACAACACCTGTGCATACCTCAGATCTTATATGCTATATAGCATTTCAAATGAGTGTTATATGTCCTTTAATGTTGGCGTTAATTACGTCAAGGTGCCAACAGTTAGCCAACTGCGACCACAAACTTCCATCGACCAACCGGTGTTTGCAACGGTTTAACCTTTTTTTGCATCAATGCAATCTACATAACATTCACCACTTCCAGACTTGGAAAGCTAATATTTTTTACTTTCATAGTTTAGTTAGGGTTGTGGTTGACGCAACCGTCTTCTTGCATAAATTAAGTTGTGTTTGTACATTTTTTGTTGTGTAGTCTTTTTCTGTTCTTATAGTATTTGTTAGCGCATAATTCCTTCAGTTTTCTTTTTACTGCCTATCCTTAGTATTTGACGCTTCCCTCCTTTCGCCATTGCATATTTTACGCACACATTTTCAGCATTCATTCAGCAATTTTCATTCCTTAACTTTTGTTCTGTTGCGGACTTGTGAAAGAATAGCAGTCGAACTTTAGGATATATAGGAAAGGGTAGCGGAATGCGACGTACACAGCTTGTCTGTGTAGACTTAGAGTAACGCAATCAATTCAGCTGCCGACCAAGTAGTTGATGCATTTATTGAGTTTATTTTTTAAACTTCTTGTCCTGTTTATCTCTTTATCCATTTTATTTATTGACGTTATTTTCATCGCATTTATTCAAAGAGTTGTTTGCATTGAAAATTTTTAAAATGCCTTGATGATCTGAATTCACTGGCAATTTTTTTTAATTTGTGTGGTAGTATTATATAAATTTGTAAATGTAGAATATTGTTTTTTTTTAGCGATTTGTGCTGACTAGCAGAGCTATTTCCTAAATGTATTACTAGATTTTATTATATGCGTCTTTTTATTTTAAACGAATTTTAATACCATAAAAACCGTTTGAAAAGAGGTGTTGTGAAACGCTGGTAATTTAAGGGTGAGATCCAAAAAGAAAAGCTGAATTAGTGCTAAAACTTGCAAATAGAGTAGTTAAGTAATTAATGAAAAGATTTCTCAATATCCCAATAAAGCATTTTTAAAATCTATAAAATTCCTTAATCTCTCTGCATCGAGTGTTTTTCTTTACTAGCAAAAGAAATTTTGTATTACAAATATTCACTTTAATTTGCCTATTCTTCTCATATTTAACTAAATTTTTGGGTAAGTCATAATTCACATTTTTGGATTCAATTCAAAAAGAGTTTAAAATTGGTTCAAAAAACTTTGTCGATGAAATAACGTATCAGTGTTCTTTTTTCAAAATTATGTTACTTACCCAAAAAAATTTCTGTAACTATATATACTAACTATTTAACTATATAGCTAAAATATTACTTATAAACTCAAATATTTCATTGTTCTCAAAAATTGGTAAAATTTTAGCATACTTGCTTATATACACCATACATTTTACAATAATTTATTAAACGCCATTTAAATACCATAAAAATGAAAAATAATCTCCAAGCAAGCAAATGGCAAATGCTCGGCCAACCAAAACCGGCAGCCAGTCAAACTTGCAATTCATGTTGGCGTAAACTTGTTAATGCCTTCAGGGCCAGTTTATAATGCACGCATAATGAATGCGTTCACAAACACCGCAACACCAGTCAACACACACATACATAAATTTGGGGAGCTTTTCGTGCGTGCGCGTATGTGTTTGTGCATAGGTGAGTTGAGTTGGATGTTACTGGTGCAATCCTCGTCACACCATGCCGTTGAGTTGCAATATGGATGCATATGCATTTACGTGTATGTACATAAGTATAGTTATTTATCAGGCGAGTAAATGAACGAATAAGTTTGAGTAAGGTGGCAAGGTAGCCATGGCGTTGAGTAAATGCGTGTGCTTGAACAATTTTATTATTATGTTAAATGCTTTTATGTAGTACAACAACATATGTACATATATTTAAATGTGTATTCAAGTGGATAGTAGCAAGAGCAATATACAGTAGAGTATACCTTACGTTGATGACTACGACGATTTATGAAATTGAGTTATTGCACTTGAGGCAAATTAAATCTCATAAATATTTAAAATCAGAGATTAACTGCCAAAGATGCATTGCGATTGCGATTGCAGATAGAAAACCGGGAGCTGTGCTAAGTAACGGTAATCAGGGACAGGAGAGTTCACATGCGCGTTGGATGCACAATGTATTAGCTAGTCATACCATAGTTATGCAAATAAAATAACCAAATTTCAGTAGTTTTGACGTATAAAATTAAAACTTTTAATCAATGATGAAGCATTGAACCTCTAAGTATTTCTGATGCTGGACTAACTTAAAGGCATAGTCCTCAAATTTAATTGAATATTCAACAGAGATGTGAGCTCCATGGGATAAATAATAAAACTTAACCCTTAACAATATAATATCGCAATATCGTCTTTTTGTATGTATATGTATATCCAAATACATAGAAAGTGCTCGAACCGAAATGGTTAGAAAAGTATAAAGAAAATATTTGACCATTGTCGAATCGAGTGATCTCAATCATTCGAGAACTCGTAGCAGACAACGTTAAGTAATTTATTTGTTCCCTGCTCATAGCTTCATCAATACTAACTATTGCGGGAGATGCGCTGAATTAAATTTTGTAATTTTTAGCATAGTTAAGAAATCGTCATCTCTATATTTAATACAACTGCCTATTACATCTATCGAAATGTTGTTCACATATCAATTAAGTATGCTGCTATTTTTGACTTCTTTCTCTTGATTTTAGATAAATACAACTCATTTTCAAAAAGAAAATCACAAATTCCTAAAAATACATGCTGCCCAAGTTGCATCGTTAATAAAGATAAAAAGTAAATGGTGACTTTAATAATAGAAATCAAATTTAAGTTTCAAGCGCCTTGATTTTTTGTTAAGGACAGACATTTTCGTCAGAGCAAAGTTGTCGAGTTAAGTGTGAGTGTCAACAACACTAGTACATCAGAGTTAACGTTAAAGTGTATCAAAAGTACCTGATTTTGTTGGATATAATTTTTGAAGAAAAATTTTTTCTTAATGCAACCGAAAAAGTCATTTACTCACTTCTTTTTATAATTAGTTATGGTTTTTCTTGATATGTTATAAGATCCATACGTGTGAACCGAGAAGACAAATAGAGAAAGTGGTTTGATATTTGAATTCTTATACTTCTCTTTACTACAGAAATCTATTTTCTCTGTTTTAGTTATCCTTAATTACATTGTTGTTTTCTCTATGTTTCACATGTTAAATTAATGAGCATTTGTTTCCTAATTTTCCTTTTTCAGGGACTAATGGCCTCCGAAGACGTGGTCGGCAAACGTATACCCGCTATCAGACGCTCGAATTGGAGAAAGAATTCCACACCAATCACTATCTGACCCGCCGACGAAGAATCGAAATGGCGCACGCACTCTGCCTCACCGAACGACAGATTAAAATCTGGTTCCAAAATCGACGAATGAAGTTGAAAAAGGAAATCCAGGCCATCAAAGAACTCAATGAACAAGAAAAACAAGCACAAGCGCAGAAGGCGGCAGCACAAGCGGCGGCGGCAGCGGCGGCGCAAGCGCAACACATAAGCGATCAAAACTAGGAAAAAGCCACCACAAATTATTCATATTACAAAAATAATAATAATAGTAATAACAATAACCCTAATGCTAATAATATTTTTAACAATAACTTTACATTTAATACAACAACCGCAAGAAGAAGCCAAACAACAATACCAACGTCGTACTCTCATACAACAACGGCAACCATTTGCAAAAGCACAATGTCAACGTCATCGTCAGCATTGATTCCGGTGCCGGTAACGGTGCCGGTGCCGATGTCGACGCCGATACCAATGTCGATGTCGATGTCGTTACATTCGTCAACGCCGTCAACGCCGTCACTGTCCGCATCTCCGTCACCCGCATATCACGCAAACTCCCACACAGCAAATGCAAAGGCGAATCATTTTATCGATAGTTTAAGCAATGCTAACATTAAGTATAATCGATTGAATTTTATTTTAAACCGAAATATTTACAAGTATTCAGCGATCGACAGTGGGCATAAGCTTTATTGAATTTCAATAATTTAGCGTGGAGATGTTGAGATGCTGAGCTATCTTTTACACATGCAAGTATGTATGTAGGCGGAAGCAGACTAATTAAATTGTTGCACTCATGTTAAGTTTCTTTTATCATTTTTCATTGTTATTTACTAAAATTTCGAAAATTACTATATTATTTGCCAAGTCGAGGAAATCTTATCCTATAAATGTTAGATGTGAGGTGTCCAACTAATATATTCATTTTTTCAACATTCTTATGTGTATTATAATATTATTAAATGCTTAATATACAAAATAGCTTCTATGTACAATCAATGTTTGTAATTTCTTAAATTTAATTTCTGCTTGCAAACAATGTGGTACAAACATTGCTATCGTAAATGTTGGTACAAAAATATAAATGTTTGTTACGTATTCTGTTGATGTGAATTTTAAATTATTATTATTGCCATTACTCAAGTAAGCAAAATAAAATATTTGTGTATTATTTTGCCCTTATATATAGTATCCTTTAGATACTCTCGAGTTGAAATCGGAAATCACAATCTTGTGTAAGTTTAGTTGTACGTATAAGTTATTTGGTGTTAGGAAATAGAGTTACTTAAATAAATTTCTTAGTGAAAAAATTTTTTTGTTTTTTTAGCGAATTTGCTTTATTTGGAACTATTTTAGCAGAGTATGTAATTAATAACTAATACCGTAGACCTATAAAATATTCGAGAGAAACTATTTCCCTAATGCTATTTAAATAGAAGGCTTCAGTATCTGTAGAAGCTGAATTTTCAGCAAAACAAAAATTCAATATTTTGTCTGTTTATTTGTGATCTCGTATTTTTTTAATGTATAACTTACTTTAATATTTTTGTTGCTAAATATCAGTACTACCGCAATATGCAGATAAAAGAACTCGTAAATAATTTACGTTTATTATTTCAACTTATTGTTTTATTCTTCTTAATTAGAAAATATGAACATGAAACTTTAGAATTAATATATACATATTTGTGGGAGAGGGGTCTATATTGTCGTTCCATGCTGAAAATTTACTAATTTTAAGTGCAATATTTTGATAGTAACTTATGGAGATTTAACAATATTTTTATCCAAGAAAATAACTGCAAAGATGAAAAGACAAATGAAATATTAACAATAAAATATGTCCTGAGGTACTTGACATTGGTTTGTGTCATGAATATTATATCTGTGTCAAATTTTCATTATTTACGTACAGAAGAGTGATTGGCAAAAATATTATTTATGCTCGATACTTATATTTAGGAATATTTGTATACGTGTACTTACACGTAAGTATAGAAATTTCAAAATCATACAAGCCCTTTTAACTAACGAAACAAAAGAATCACCACCATAAATAGCCATAGGGCACAATATTGCCTTTTAAAACAGTAAAGAAAAAAAGAAAAAAATTATTATTTCTACTTTAAGTTTTGTAACCGTAGAGAGCTCCCAATTTAATCAATTATGAATTCTGTCAAAACCTTTATAAATCGATTTGTTGTCTAAACTTACGTGTCATTTAAGCAATTACATATATTAAATGTATTTTCTATTCAAGAACTCAACCAAGAATATTTCAAGGAAGTCTTGTCGAAAATGTAGAGGTATGTAATATATAAATGGAATACATTGAAAGTATACTATAGTACTTAAAAATGGTAGTTAAGAAATTTAACTCTCCCAATAAATAAGTTATTTTGTAAAAACAAAAATCTTGAGAAAACCGAAGAGAGCGAAATTTTCTTCGTCAGCGCAACAGAATCCTTCAACAAAACGTATACGTAAATAGTGAGTAAGTGCAAATAATTTTATTGAAAATAACAAAATATTTTGAGAATTATATAAAAAGTTACAAATTCATAAAAAATAAAATAAGTAAACTGTAAAACCAGATACGTAAAAAGAAATTAAATTTTCACGAAAACATTTACTGTACTATACATATAATATATATGTATATATTAATAAATTCATGAATCTCAAAGAAAGATAACTTTATTGTGCAGATTAATATTTATTGTATTTTATTAAATGAATAAAAATATGTGGTAATAATAAAAGGACAAATATACGTAATTTGAAAGTAACTGATTGTGAGGCATAAACAGAATGAAAATATTTATGAATAGCAAAGCGCTTTGCAAATATTTATATAGGTGTGTGTGTATAAAAGTCTCCAGCGTGAGCCTATTTGAGTCCATTGCAAGCATCACGTGCTTGTAAAAATACAAAATTAATTAACTATATTCCTATTTATAAAGTCTTACATAAATTCAGAAATTTATAATATTTTTTTTAAAGGCTCTAAAATACTCATACACAAGTTCAAAGCAGTTTTGGATTAATTTTTACATATGAAATAATTTTAAATTATCCGTCTAAATTATTGTTTAACAAAAATTACTGAAAACTAGTGGTCTTAAATTAAGCATTCAGACCCAGTGAAGACAAACAAAAATTAATTAATATGGCTACGAGCCAAAAAAAAAATTAAATATATATTTATAACGGCTCGAATGTGAAAAATTATGCGCTGTATGAGAGGTATACGTAATTTATAAAAATAGTTAAATGTGGGGAAGGCTCCTGAAAACAATGAAACTTAGTATATACTACATTTTACAATATACTTGATTGGAACTAATCAACCATTTAAAATACGTAAACAAAAATAATAAATATTGCAACTAACATTATCGCGATTACTACATTTATATTTATCGATTACTGTATTATTAAAATAAACAAACATACAAAAATGAAAAAAATTAAAATTAAAAGTAAACAAATGCCGAAAGTGGAGTGGATAGTTTAATTTTTATGTACTATAAGTTGTAAATTACAAATACAATAACTAAATACCATAAACGTAATTTAATGAAATGATGAGGATGGAATAAAATGTATACCACTTTAAATGGTAAATTTAAGAAATTAAAGAACTTTCTTTTTATTAATTAATTTTGCAGGATCACAGTGCAGGGATAAGTACTCGTGATACATGTAAGTAGGAACATCTACTTTAGATGCGCGCTTTCCAGTGGCTTGGCTCATAGCACGAATTAAGATTACAAGCATGATTTTATTAAACAGTTCAACGATAATTTCAAGTATATGCCCGAAATCATTTGATATCCAAACCAACCCTGTTTCCAAAACAGCTCAAATAGTAAAATAACACATATTTTTATATAACTTCAAATCAAAAATTTATATTAAACTGATAACTTTGATCTTTCCATTAAATAAAAACATCTGAAGAACATCCTTAGCCTTAGCCCTTGTTGTTAACCGGAAGGAAACAGAAACGGAACGTTAAAATGTAACTCAATTTTAACCAGGAACCAATTTTAATACTCTCATATTCGTATGTTCATTCCTTCAATACTTAAACCAAGCAGCATAACTAGCAACGGAAATGTAAATAAACGGAAAAGTTCAGACGTAACAAAATGAACCGTAAGTACATGGATCTATTACACCCATTTTTGGTACTAAATTGCTTTAAATTAAGGATAAAATATCTATGTGGTTTGGCAAAGATATGACCCAAACACACAGATATTAAACAATTCAAACTTACCCAATTTATTAAGATCTCTTGTTTACTGACTGCTATATAAATGAAAGAGATGAGCGAACACTCGGTATATGGCGGTTAGGGATATATGAATTGATCAGATCGTATCATTTTGGCATCACATAATGTTATCGTTTACTGAGTTTCGTTAAGACATCTCATCGATTTCGCCTCTATTTAGAGGAAATTTGTTATTTTCTGTTGTGAATAGCTCCCTATATGCTTAAGTCACCTATTATAAACGTTATAAGCAGTAAACATTAACATGCGGAGATAAGTTACTGATAATTTAATGACTGTCTTTATAGTTTGTATATAGTAGAGTTTGGCCTTAGATCTTACCACGCTTGGCTCCATTCATCAGTCCATTTCATGATATCCAGACGAACGAAAATCGTTATTACCCGATTTCGTCTCTTGTCGGCATTCAATTACCACACACTAGAAGTAGCATTATTTCTTCATTATCGTCAAAATATCTCACCAATGTTCTAAATATCCACAATAAGTTTATCAGATGAACAGATATTAGAATACCATTCCTAATAATGAAACGATTTCACACAGTTTTGGATATTATTCACTCAAAAGTTATAGAACTTCTAGAATTTTTGATTCTACAGTTAGGATGTGATATGTATTGCTGAAATTGATTTGATGTTGATTTCTGTGACCCCCCGATGTCAATCTTATACTTTACAGTCAAACTACCTGTGGAGAAGTCATTTGCATATACCACCATTCCTGTGAGTGCATTGCTAATATAACATTTAACAACTTGAAATATATTATTTATATCCAATGAAATCGGATTGCTCTGAAGTACTGTAAATAGTGAAATACATTCCAGACTCACCGAAAAATTACCCAAAATTTTAAGTACAGCTTTTAAAATAATTAAAAATTGTAAAGAATATTTAAAAAAAAAAAATGTTTGGACATCAAAAGAACCAATGGAAATGATTTTGGAAATTTTAATTAAGAAATCATTCTGTTAATCTGTTAATCATTCTGTACTTCGATGTGCTTCCTTTTGAAAGTTTTTAGAAAATCTCAAAACACATAGGGAAAGAGCCAGAATAGAAACTAATAACTAATATAATAATTATAATAATTTGAATAGAAATTTCGACAATAATCTGAAGCAGAATAACAATCAGCATTGTTACTCGTACCATCTCGATTGTAATGCTGCGTGTTCTTTCTGGGTCACTAAAATGAAAAGCAGTATAACTACTTCCTGGTATGAGTTAATGGGCTCGCGTGGTCAAAGTGATAGGTTTGGTGTATGCCTTGAAACTTATATACGATAAGGGTCCGCAATAAATCTATTCCACACTCTTAGTATTTAGTAACATTTCATTGAATAATTGCAATTTTAATAATTGAATCATAAAATACCATTTAATTTTTGATTAAAACATTCTCGTACGGCGTTCTCTAAATTTTTCCTCTCTGCCCAAACATTTCTGTAAATGAGTTTCCTTCAAGCTAAACATTGGCAATTATTCGATTAGAAAGCCGTACAGGTGATTTAAGGCATTTGCCACGATATTAAAGCTGATATTTATCCGGTAAACCGGTCAATTCTTTAAAGCTTAAGGATGAAAGAGCCTTGAGTTCAAACGCGCAACTTCGCTTTTCAACTGCCGTGAATGAATTTCATGAATTCTACAGAATACAACTACTAATCCTCAGGATGACTTTGCAACAGTATTTCCCCGTAACTCCGTTTTCATAGTGAGATTCAACTCTGGAACAAAATAATATGTTTATTATTTTTATTTTCATAAAATTAATAACTTAAAGAGTAAAATACTAAAAAATTTAATTTTTCTCTATGAGGGGTATCCCTTAATTTATTTTTTAACAAATTACATTAAAACTACCGAAAAAAGTTTTACACTTTTTTGATACAATTTTCTGAAAACCACAATTTAAATTTAATATTTTTGTTATTTAACAGATTTAGATTTAAGATTTGGAACAAAATTTTACCAATGCAACCCATTTTCTGCAATGATGTATTTATCAGTGTAGTAATAAATTACTTCCCTGTCAAGGTGAAATTTTTCTAAAAATTATTGCTCTTTTTTCAGAAAAATAAGTTACTTTATAATAAGTACATTTCAATGGCATGTCTAGCGGCTTCTTAATATTAGCTTTCCATAACATCTTTGTAAATCTGATTACGATCTGATGATAGTGACGAAAAAAACAGAAATTAATACGCAGAATGCGCAATGAAAAAAATTGGTAAGTTAGTGTATAATTAGTTTTGGCATAGTCGCAGTTGTGAAAAGCAATGCATTATATTTCAGTTGTTGCAAAGCTCCCCATAAAAATAGAAAAGCGTAGCGTTTCAGAATCTTCGAAATCTATTATTCTTGGCTCCGCTTCCATTTTTATATGTTTTATGTATTTGAGTAGGGCTTATTTTTGAATTTCTTAACATTCTCCGAATGGAACCGGGTGAAAAATCTACTGTTGTGGCTATTTCTTCAAGAGCAAGAAAAGTGGTTCTAACTGCGATGCAAACAATGCTGACTGCCCTAATACGCAAACGATGTGCAACTGTTATACGGAGAAAAGACTGTGTTGTCGCTAATTCTCTGCAGGTGGCGCAATAATATACCGCAGAACGATACCAGCTGAAATATTTTTGATGCCGCAGAATATTAACGTCGCAAAAAGAGTAGCTTAATTTTTTTCAAACATGTAAGTTCAACACAATAAGTTTTTAAAATACATATATCTCCTTTATATTTATATATAATTTAGTTATATCAATATATTTTCATCTCATGCAAATAAACAAATTAGACACATATCACACATATCACACATATACACATATAAGCACTCTAATATATGTATGTGCACTTAAATATAATACTACATTCATAAGATAAATACAAAAATATTTCAAAATTAATACCAACCAGTGGATTGAGTTGTAACATTTTCCACACTTTGCTATTAAAAGTGAAGTCATGTACAAATAAAGCAATTCATTTTTCATAATTTTTCAGTTGGCAAAAGTCTGATGAGTCTAGTCGCTGAACTCTAGTGCAACATGTTATACAGAGATATGTATAACAGTTTTGCTCACATCAACCGTTAGATTTAGAACACCCAAAACGGCTCAAAATAGATAGAATGCGAATGTCCCGTTACCATTTACGGTACAAAAAGATGTTTTCAAATTTGGAAAAGCGTATCCCAGTTGCGAAGATCAGGAGTGGTTTGAAATATTTTGCAAAGTAGGTTGCGGTTTCCCACCTTGTAAAGCTTTTGACGGACTTACATACATATGGATAATTCTTTTAAGATGAAATTTAAACCGCAGGAACTAGTTGACATTTGCATTATATCTTAATAATGCAACTTTCAAATCGTCAAAATCAGACTACAACCAAGCCTACTTCCCAAGAAACACCGTCTTGTATTCCATCAGATTGTTGCAGTGCGCATGTGCTTAGCTCCTAAACAGTAATTATAAGGATTTTTGTCTCTTCGGTTGACTTTGTATCATAAATATTGCTAAATGTGTGATTTAGCTTAATTCAGTTGATCTAATTTTAAAGAAATATTTTTTTTAAGAATACTATATAGTTTAATGTCAAGAATTGATTAAACAGATCTAGATTATTTTCAACTACTCAAATAAAAAATTTCCATGCGTTCCTCTAGCCCCATTTAATCGAATAATAATTTCCGATTGATTATTTATAACTTTTCCTAAACCCTATAAACAGAATATGTTAATTTGACTTTATAATGTATATGTCGGTCATTATGTGAAATATCTCAGCAAATTTATGACAAATCATTTCACTTGACACAATATGATTTAGTCAAATTGATTTTAAGAATTTAAAAAAAAATGAATACTGAGCACGGCTTCATGATGAAACTCTTTAAGCATGTTACTAATAATATTTACTCCTCATAAAAAATTTTGCACTTTCTTTTAAAAGTCGTTTCGCCTGACACACCATATATTATTTTACACGCTTTTATTAATTAAAATTTTTGAGCACATGTAACGTTCTGCTCCACCCGAACTTAGCTGTTCCTCACTTGAATTAATTATAATGTCATCAAAGAATTTATATTTTTAAATATTTTTATACTGCATTAGTGTCTCTCTACATGCACTGTAAAAATATTACTTCCATACACTAAAATTATGGAAAATAAAATTTCTTTCTCCGAAGAGCCGGTACTTACAGTATCGTTTTAGACAACCTTTTTAAATGTCGACTACGCTTATCATCAAACTATTCTTTAAATTGTATATATTTTGTTGTTATTAATATTTCACTTATAGTTGTGATTGCATGTGTGTGAGTAGCCTGTAAACACCAAAACCATTGAATGGATTTTGTTGAAGTTCTCAAGCACGCTTTGATGAAAGGTTCCTGTGAAGTATAAACTGACTAGATGATACTTTTGTCAAGTTTTTACAGAAACTTGGATTTAATGTAAGATTTTGATCACGTACAAGACAGGTATTCATAATAATAAAAATACTGAAGTTCTAGATGATGCCAAAGTCGTCTTATTACTAAAACTTGTATTTATAGGCCGGTTTGGTTCATATTATAGATTTGGTGTATTTAATCACCTAGATTTTTCATTTTGTAGTATGCGAATCCTTTAGCCAAAATATCAGTTGTCATACACGTAAAACATTTAGACAACAAAATCGTGTATGTACATACATACACTGATTAAAACACTAAAAATTTTTAGGACGAAAACCAAGAGACAACTTTTACATTAACACACTTAAAGTAATAAATCCTTCTAAATATTTTACAAATTTTAATAAATGCAGCAATTCTCATCGAATTTAATTTAATTTTGTTTTGTTTTCGTGTCTTACTTATAATGCCTTTTTTCTTACAAGCAACTATCCAAGTTGATATATTGCGACATGCCTATTTTTCACATTTCTAGCAGATATGTACCTGACTTGTGCCAATTAAAATTAGGCAAAAAACAAGAAAAAACCTACTGGTATTGATTTTGAAAGTAAGAATAAAGGGAAACTAAATGTATAAATTCATTGTAAAAAACTCCCTTTTTGAACGCAAGATACAAAATATTGCAAATTTTGTGTTGACAATTTTACGTTTTCACATTTTGTTTTCAAAATAAATATTTGATATTTAAAAACTGATATAATTCAGGGATGCGAAACCTATAAATTTTTTTTGAATCGCTGAAGTCAAATAAAATAGCTTATAACTAACTAGTTACATATCAATCAGGATAACCTGGTAGACAACTTTGATCAGTGAACGTAGAATAACTAGAATTATCATGAGAATTATTGTACGTTCTCTGGTTTGTTGCGTCGCGCGAGGTCATTAGTAAATTTATCTGGTTCTATGCTTTGCTTGGAATTATTAATAAGGTAATGCAATGAAATTGTTTGCATACTTTCAGGTGTAAAATGGGAAATTATATTTCCTGAATTTGTTTATCAAGTTCAGACACAAACCGGAAATCGCATAAATGAAGCTTGATAAATAATTCGCATATTTGACCGCGTTGATACACGAAGATTTTTGTTATCCAGACTCATAGATTATCGGCGAAGGGACGACGAGAAAAGACGAATCGCTCGTGTTCGAGCAGCACGCTTTGCGTTCTTGTTCGTAACAGTTCGCTGCTATGAAGTTCGTCCTTCTCGTATGTTCCTTCTCATTTTGAAATTCTTTTCATGAGTTAATCCTTTAGTCAAAATATCAGTTGTGATACACGCAAAACAATTAGACAATAAAGTCGTGTAAGTACATATACTGGTTAAAACACTAAATATTTTTGGAACGAAAACAAAGGGATAAATTTTATATTAAACCACTCAATATAATAAATCCTTCTTTACTACCTAATACTTTATAAATTTGGAACGATTTATTATATTGAGTTTCAAATGAATATTTACAATATGTTTACAAATTTGCAAAGTAAGATATTTTTGCGTACCGCTTAAATGAAGCGTAACAGGATTTGAGAATGTGATATGTAATGGAATGTAGAAAATTGCCGACAATTCGATCGGCCGTGTGAATACAATGGGCAACACCAAAAGAGAATTTCCCAATAACGAGCAACGAAAGTCTTCGTGTATGAACGCGGTCTATCGGTTTTACTGAATTAACTTACTTTTTTATATATTTTTACTCTATCGGTAAACTAGAACATAACTTTTAATGAATTCAGTTGTATTTTTTGTTAACTATTATTAAAATACTAATTTGTTTCGTTTCAAAAATAATTAATTTTAGGCATTTTTAATTTTCTCTTAAATATTCTTTACATAGCTGATGAAACACGATGGACTTGTATTGGGTTCTTATTTAGCCGTTTCACAAGCACTTTGTATTTATATTTCATATCATCCTCATTTCAACTTTTTTGTAGATTTTACTTCAACAAGACTGAGATTAAAACAAATATGGAAGTGCTAAATTTGGGTATAGCCGAACATTTCATCATATTCGGTATCTGCATTTAAAATGAATTTAGTTTGCTGGTGTGATATATTTTCGCTACAAAACGAACAAAAATAAACTTCATTTAAATTGATTATTCAAATCGGCGTCAAGTTGGAGCACAATGACGGACAGAATAAATTACCTAAGCGGTTATAGATCCATTGAGGAAACAAATTATTTATTACTGAAGTGAATTTTCTCACATGTTGTGTACAAATGTTAAGCACTCGAATTTCTTCTAAAGTCAATTCTTGGTAATAATTGGTAGATGACAAATTTAACAACTGCCTTAACAGGTCTTAAGTTGGTATGATCATAACCATTATTTTCTCTATGAAACACTGATCGGTCCGTATATCAGAACACTTTGCGGTACCAAACCACCGAACTCTGTGCAAGTAGCAGTATTAACGGGCCACTGTCATATTATAACTTCGCATCGAGTTATCGCCTCATGGAATGTCCAGATTTGCAAGGTTGGGCTTAAAGCATACTCCAATATGCTGTGGATATATAGAAATCGAAATTCAAACGAAATATATAGGTCTCCCAAAATTTAAATAAAAATTAATATTAACATATTAAACTAGATGTACAAATTTATTACATAGATATATCAAATTATCAAATTTATATTTTCTATTCTAAAAAGAGTAACCATAAAATAGTTAACACTCGATTACTGACCTTGTACTAAAGTCCAAGGGTTTTATTACAATCAAATTGGACAATGTTGCACATAAAAATCACTAATTTTAATAACTTGATTGTATTAAAATTTATCAATTTGTTTACTAAGGGCAGCCAACTTGGAAAAACATAAGCTATGGAAACGAACCGTTGATAAAAATCAAAACTGTTTTTTTTATATCACTATATTTATTTAAAAGTTATATTTAAAAAACAAAAATTATCAAAAGTACATCAAAAGGCAATAGTAGAAGCAGGAACGTTACTCAAATAAACAATAGAGTGACAAAGAAATCAAAAAGGAAGTTGGAAATGAAAGTTGAAGCGAAAGACTGTGAAATATTGTAGAAGAGTTTTGACGGAACTTTCTTTTCAACTACATTGCTTGCGATGTATGAAGTTTGTGCAATTCTAAGAAATACATTGCACAAACATGCTGCTATTTGACTCTTCATGAAAGTGCTTGGATGTGTAAGTTTGCATGCATTGGCAAGTATTCACTGACTGACTTAGCATTTCCGGTGAATATAAGATGAATGGTGGTGCCGCCACTGGAATTGTCGCCGTTCAGTGGCGTCCAACTGGCAAGAACATTGACGTAGCCACCACAGTGACGCCTGTCTTATTCAATTCAGACATTTGTCATCAGGCGAGTAGAGTTTTTTTTATCGACACAAAAAAGCATTATAAGATGGTCTTATACCCCAACCAAATTATAAATATTATGTTTAAAGTTAATATAAGATATATATCACGGTCACGAACTTGTCAAAATCAACAAATCGTTAATGTAAAATAAGGTCAATATAATGGATGACTTAGAGATATATATATAATATACCCGATTTCAAGTCAATTACTGCAAATAAATTAACTAATTTTATGCTTTATATTAATAATTGATAGTACATCGCACTTCATCCGTGAAGCTCTTTCAATGTCCTTTTTTTTTAGGAAAAATGGGTTGACCGGAATATGGGATTGATCCTAGTTTCCGTGAGTGATAGGCTTATCTCTTACCGTATAAAGCTTTGGAGTTCTGTACTTAGTTAAATTTATTCCAACAACCTTTCCAGTTAGTTCGATAATGAAGAAGATCATACATGATTAGACTTGAAGTCAAATTTGCTGAAACATAAAAACTTAAAGAACTGTACATAAATAGGGTTGTCAACGAGTATGTTATGTTACCTTTTCCAATATCCATATGATTTAGGATTCCAAGTAACGTTTAAGTAGAGGTTTAGGTAGAGAGCACAATGATTGTATTAATACGATCACACTGCCAAACGTTCAATAGGACTACATGCATTTACGTGAATTTTTAACTTCACTGAATGACTCCAAATATGTAAGTATGTGTTTCCACTAAAGCCATTGCAAAAAATGTACCGGCTACAGAAAGTACTTACAACTTTATCATTCATTAATTGACTGTACAAAAATAATTTATAAACAAGGAAGGAGGGCTCTATTAATATAAATTTTATTAGAACAATAATTCTCTATATTTGGTATTGGAACTTATATCAGATCAAGGTGTAGCTTATGGTTAAGGAGAGATGAATTACAATGTTTTTATTTATACGAATCTGATTTTGAAATATATTAGTGAAGGTCGATTTGATAGTAAAATTTTGAAGATTGTGGGTTTGATTTTGTCTCTAGAATATGCACACATCGCCCGTCGCTCTTGCTATTAAGGTAAGGTAAGTCGTAACATAGTAGATGTACTGGAAGGTGTATCTAGAAAGACAATTTAAAGCTTATTTAGTAAAGCATTTCGTTTACATTGAAAAGATTTTTGTGCAAATCAATGTAAATTGAGCAATATTTATTTATTTGTTGTTTTTGTTGTTTAAAATGAAATATTACACTGTATGAGGAAGCTTCTCTACTCCTCCTTAGCAATTTTTGTTGATATAGCTGTAATGGTTTGTGAGATATGTATATTAAACCTATTATAGATGGAGCCAAACCAACTTTTTAAAGATTTTCAACCCTCCCTACTGGGATTCTCTGCACCAAATTATAATGTCGTGTCTTAATTTTGAGCTTATTTATGGCATTTTATAAGTTTTCGATTAACGGCAGTTTGTGGGTGTGTCAATGGTCTATTCTGCCCATTTGCCTTCTTATAGTGCCAGGGAACACGTATCAAGACACTTGATTCGTGACGCTTTCACCAAGATATTTTAATTTTTACTCAAGTTATCGCTTGCACGAACGAATGGAGAGGCAGTCACCGGGGATTCAAGTCACCTCGTCATCCTAATCATTTATATGAATATAAATCTATATCTATCTCGATTAGTTTTAGGTACTACAAACGACCGTCGGGTGAACAAAACTATTATACTCTGTTGCAACATGTTGCGAGCGTATAATAATCAAAAATTAACAAAAAGTTTGCAAATACCAATATATATATACGAGAATATAATTACTTATGTACATAGATGCGAACGTTACATACACATGTATATGGTTAAAAAGTATAATACATATTGTTGCAAGTTTTAAAATCTATATGGCCATTGTGTATTGTATTGTTGCAGTAACCTTACATGCAACCGTTGCTGAGCTCGTGGTTGTTTGTTGGAGGAGGATGAATCGTTGCATGTTGAAAGTGTGTTTATGGTTTGTGATTTATAAATGAAAACCTAATAAATAGTCGCACGGCCGGTGTGAACATTGCTTACCTACGAGTACTTACGCGCAATGGCGCGATTTATGCAGCGCGGATAATATTTCATTGAAGCCACCATCACCAGCACCAATAACAACAAAAACGACAAAATCGGCGAAGGTGCATTGGCCATATGAATGTTCTGTCTTTCGTAAATTTATGAAATTAATAATTTAACACGCGCCTGCTTGCCTTCAGCCATAACTAAAGTGATCAACGGTTGCAGCTGCAGCAACGGCCTCAACGGCTCAAATACACAAAGCAGTAACTTCTGTCCACGTGGCGTATGAGTGAAACAAAGATATAGCCATTTATGTATAATATTAAGGAAAATGAGCGACAATTTTATGCAGTTTGAATGCTTGCTTTGTAGTAACTGTGATTGTTTTCCTCGATTTTCTTCTTAAATAAACCATATTCTAAATGATGTTGCTACATTGGAGTAAAGTTTACTTCATAGATACCTCTCAGTATGGTGTTTGATCATAAATCTATTCCGCGTGTACCCAGCGCCTTGTAAGTTTTAACACCATCGCAGAACTTTGGTTTCATTCAGTAAAAGTATGAAAAGGATGTGAAATTATTTCTAAATATCAAAGTACACACAGTTTCACCACGATGTACCATATGAGATTAATGGATGCGGGCAGCTTGCACGAAACACGATACAGCATCCCGAAGAGTGGAAAAAACGGAAAAATTTAAAAATGCTGATGGTGCAGAAAAGCAACTGTTGTAGTAGCGTCCGTGATGCTGATGTTGCAATCCAATATGTCGACACCGGATGGAATGGTAGGGCAACACCTGCGGATAATAAATCTATTAAAATTACAAACTAAAAATTATACAACGCGAAGTAAAATTTAAATAATCAAAAGTTTTGCCGTTGGATCTGATATTCATATATTTAATAAAATAGATGTTCATATATATATAAATACTTCTGCACAGACCCGACATGAAAGCTGCTCTGCTTTTATTCTCTTATAAACCAAAAAGCTTCTCGCAAATATTCGGACGAGCATTAAAAGCCCCGGAAAGTAAATAGGAAATGCATTAGTAGCAAAGGCGGAAACGTATTTACTGATCGCATATCTCCATTGAAATATACACAAACGGGCTCACCTACGTACACATCCTTAATGTTATCAAACATATCGTCTAACAGCTATTTACTCCTTTCGCCAACCTCTACTGCGAATGTGACTCAAACTTTTTTCTGCCAGATGTCAGTAGTAGTAGGAGAAGTTGGGGCGTTGTTAAGGTTAGAGCTGAACAGGACAATACTACGAACATTTGTGTAAACATGGGTGTAGTACGCCGAAATAGCAGCAGAATTAAAGAAAGCGGCTGTGGCGGTAGAGCACTGCACTTAATTTACGACATCGAACTTTTATTGGGGAAATTCCTGTTCATTTCCATGCGTGTATTAAGAAATATTGGCATTGACTCGAACTTCAACTTTCAAACGTTGAATATCCTTGCACAAATACAGGGGCTTATATATATATATATATACACATACGGGTATGTATACATGAATACATCTATGCATCTTTAACAAAAGCGATGAAATTTTTTATTTTTATCCATTTAACAAAATAGAGGGTGTGCCTATACGAGACTTAATATTATAGCTACCGAGGTGAGCTTGCCTTTAGAACGCATGACCTACAGTCCAACAGGGGTAACCAGCTCAGTCATATACCATGTTCTATCCCATGCAAATTATGCAACCAAATCATTTGCCTCTCTTTGCAAAAAGAAGGCCATTGCGGCATTTGTAGTCAAGATATGGATCACGATTATTTACTGTAATTTGCACTCAACACTGTATTCGGTTCAAGCTGAAACCGAAATTTCATATGTCATCGTTGCCATCGGAGATAACTGCATTTAACTTCATAAATAGGTTTTCGGATGATGCACGTAAAAAATAAAATAAATAAAATTAAAATTGTACGATTTAGTTTTTTTCATTATAACAACACTATAGAGTTTCGAGTTTAGAGTTAGAGATAGTAAAATGTCTGTAGATGTAACTTACCGTACCTTAAGAAGCACCCGGTGCAATAAAATTTCATGCACAAATTACACTTCCACTATACATATATCATTATTTTCCTCTCGTTTTATTGGCAGCAAGTCCTTCAATATCTTCTCTAAATGTTCAGCTTCTGGTTTAGTTTGCTTTATAGAAAATCAAATACTTGTAATTTTTCCTGCAGTAAATCAATTAGAATAACACAAGGAACTTATTCGCCTTCTGTATTTCAGATAATTAATAGACCAAAAATAAATAGAAATATTACATTTATAGCATTTAATTTGAAGGAGATTGTTTAAATAATTGTAAGTAACGTACAGATCATGAAAAATTTTGTGGTATTAACACGACTAACATCGACTATGATATGAATAAAGTAACACACAAAGGCACTTAACCCTTCAGGAAACTTGAGATCTTTTTTACTTTTAATGACATTTCACCATCGTGGGGATTAAACAATTCCGAACTGGGTTGCTATACTGCTCACCAGATTTCAATCAAAATTTATATTATTTGCATGTAGGAGAATATTATCAAGTTTTGTCAAAAATCGTATTTATGAAATGATTTGAGTCATGTTCAAAGTATAGGGTAAGGTAAGTTCAAGGTATATTCGTAAGAGAAGCTGCAGTAAACTTGCAAAATATTCTCCCCTTTTTAATTTATATTAGAAAATAAAGTATTCAAATAACGGCCAACGATCAACGAATAACAAAATCTTCGATTTAATAAGGTTGTCGGCGTGCGCATCCAATGTATGGTATGAAGACCACAGGTATGATTTAGAGCTATGAATTTACAATTACGAGAAATCCACATTTGTTATTTATTCTTATCAGAAACGGTCACTGGACTTGATGCAAAAACCCCACCCTTCTAGAATTTCTTCAGTGATTTCTTCATTCAAAAATAAGATATTATGTATTGTTGTGGAAACCCAGACACATTTGCTTAGTTGTCAGAATTGCAAACCATTTCTGATTTTCAATGATAGCACAGACTCTGATTTCTCGGATTTTCATCTTTTCGAATATTAATTAAACTAATATTCAAATCAGCTGTGCCACTATTTATTTATAAAACAAAACTAACAAACTATACATTTCAGAATTTTATAAATATGAAATACAAATTTACTTAAAAATATTCATTAAGAAAAGAAAAAATATGATTATTAAAATGATAAAGTTCGCAATTATTACAGCTTTTATTTTATTGGAGGAAGAAAGAAGCGTCACAGTAATTCCCTTGATGTTCAAAAAGAATCGTAAGCCTTATTTAACTTTTATGAAAAATTTTACATATTTACATGATCAAATCTGACTTATCAGGTTTCGTGAACCCTGAACTAAAACATCTCCATTTTTTCCCTTAAATTCAATAATTATGTTTTTCGCATTTTGTTGTTATGTTTTAGCAATTATTGTATTTTGTTGAAGTATTTTTTTACAGAAAAATGATATAAATTAAAATGTAATATTTCAAATTTGTCAGTTATGAGTCTCTTGGTTTGTTTTTAATCGTAATGACAAAAATGGTTTCCATGACACCGAAAACCAATAAAATTTGTAATTCGAACATCAGACCAATAATATCAAAATACGTCAAATCTGCTACAAGTTTTCATCGGTTTGAATTCTGATTCCAGCTACTATCACATTCCACAACACCCCTAATGCTTTTTTTATAATCGAGAACAAGTGTGTCAGAAATCTAAAAAAGATCTTTGCTATTCTCCATCGATCAATGTTTCGAACTATCGGCTGAAAGCACCTGAATTATATAAGACAAAGATAAAGATTAAATTTGCACAAATTTTTCGGTCACCTGATCTACTAACATCATCATTTTTTGGGCAAGAATGCAATCAAGGGGCTAGATAAAATTTTTTTAGTACGAGGTGTGTTCAAAAAATAACGGATTTTCGTTTTTTGAAAAATTTTTTATTTACTCATACGTCTACATTAATTTGTCGCCTTCAAAATGGTCTCCGTTTGATATTATGCACTTATACCAGCGCTTCTTCCAATCGTCGAAATACTTCTCAAACTCGATTTTTAGAGGGAAACCCATTAGCTCTTTCAGGGATGCGCTTTTAATGTCATCTACACTTATAAAACCACGACCCTATAAGGTTATTTTTATTGGGCCGTATTTTTTGAAATAGGAAAAAGTCTCACGGGGCAATGTCTGGCAAATATAGAGGCTGGAGCATCGTTACAGTATTATTTTTGGCCAAGAATTCACGAACAAGCAACGAAGTGTGAGCAGAATTGAACAAAATTGAGCAATAGTCAAAGAACACCTTATTGACCGTTTGACCTTGAGACAATAATTCATTATACACAATGCCATTAAAGTCGAAGAACACAGTCGGAGAACATTCCTGTTATTTTCTGAACACACCTCGTATATAACAGATGAAAGTAATTTATCTGATTTACAGTCGAGAACTTCAAAGCCTTTACTGTCTTGCCAAAGAACTAGCGTATTAACGCATATAACCCCCGTTTCTATGATATTCACTAAACTTATTTAAATAAGGTAAGTCGGTGTAATTTTTTTATGCATTTATTCTATAAATGATTTTCAATACGTTTTCAATGTAGGCCGATGCTGTGTTTCAAATAAGTCGTTTTGTGAAATTTTGTTTTTTTCCTTTGACTTAATGTCCCTATTATTGTCCTAAGGCGAATAAATTTCCAGCAGAGCGTTATGCACTTCCTCTCGTTTTTTTTGCTCAATATTAAAATTGACAGTCGGGGTATTAAAAACACTATTGATCTGATTCGGTCTAGTATTTCTCAGATTATTTTATTAAATGATATTTTCTAATTAATTAACTCTAATCTACTTAATAACTCTAATTCTGTAAAACGCAACTGGCAGAGTATATGTATATTGTTCTGCTACAATTTGATGTAGGCAATCATTACTAAGCGTTAAACTAATTGGTATAACAGAAAACTTTCGTGTCAAATGATGTTCATATTCAATTATTACTGGTCCGATCATGTTGCTGCTTGAAGAATTAGAACCGCCGTCACCTTCTTGTGCTTGTGATATGATCGGTCTGATGCATGATACTCCAAAAACACTTCGATATTAGTACAGCGCTATGAATTGGAAAAACTTCTTTTCAAAGTCTTCGGACAAAATATTGAGGAGGTGTGCTCCTTTATTCGTAAAGCAGTTGGTGAGGAATTGCTTCTCGTGCTCCGAACACCACTGTCGTTTATATTGTCGAATTATTTGATGTTGAACTATTGGACATTCAAATAGTATAAATCTTTCAAGATTTGCGTATTTCTCCGTCTGGGCTTTCGAACTACTGGGTTTTATGCATTATATTATATATGTATATGTATAGTTGATGAGTCCAAATATATACGGAAATTTTACTAACAAAAAAATAGAGCCTCTGTTATTAACTCTTCCTGTGTTTACAATTTCACTCTGAATAAAAATGGTTTTAAAAATGCTGTAATTTTGGTTTTGTTTTTAAAAAAGCAGCTCTGTAAACATATTATGTGTTCTCTTTTAGATGCCTTTTCTGGTAATCACAATTTCAGCGTTTCCGTACAGAAAGAAATTATATTAAAATAGATGGTAGAATCCCGGTTTTTATGCTTTGTAAACAGTTTTGTTCGAATAACAGTTGTTTATAAATCGTCAAAGTAATTTAGTAGACGGAGAGCCATATAAAAATTGAGAAACCTTGTTGACAAATTGAAACTGTTATTACTATTCGGGGCATTTTCACATTACAAAACGATGGGAAATTAGACACGCTAAAGTTTTCGATAGTGGGAATCTCATAAACTGTTTAAGCTATCTCAATCAAACTCGTCAAAGCATTGAATTGTCCATAACAGCATCGCTTATTTTTGGATAAAATTTCATAACACAGTTACTACTTGACCTAATGTTATAGTTTGAAAATCATTCAAATAGTACTACAACCACACCTACTTCCCATATATAATTCCTTCAGATTATTTCTTTTTACAATAGAAAAAATTACAATAAAACGTTACAAAAAATCTAATGTAAGCAAATCTCACCTAAAACTGATCGAAGTGGATTATACCTATACAAGCCCCCTTTTGCTGATTATGATTATAAAACATTTTATTGATCGTGTAGCTTAAGACGAAACATGGATAAAATCGGTCCATGTACACTAGCCCCATATACCTAATATAATGATTTCCTTCTCTTTGGTTAAAATTATTAGAGATGTTTCAATGGTATTAAGTGATCCATTTATTTTATACATAGTGTAGATGATGCTAAAGATGTATGCAATACAGATATAATAAACTTTGTTCTTTTGGGTGACTTTATAATGTGTATATCGGTGTGAGTACAAGATATCTCAATAAACTTAAGCAATAATATTTCGATTAGCATTAAATGTTTCGGTCTATAACTTCCCTAGCATTAAAGTGATAACCATAGTAATTTAAATTGGATATTTGATACAAAGCACAATATTGTAATATAATATTCTTTTCAACACTTCCTCTTAAACTTCTGATTAATATTTTTATTCACTTAAACTAATTGTCCTTGAGTCTCATGAAAAAGCATGCCTGTCTCCTCCCTGTCTGAAATTTCTGAAAAATCGCGATATCGCAAGGGCGTACCAATATTTTTACCCTTTTAACATATAATATATGTTTTTACATATAATATATATATAATATATACGAATATATATTATATTCGTGTTCTAGTAAACTCGTTAGTTTGGGCGCGTCCGAACGTCTAAAAAGCGAATTTTCATTCATTATCCTACAGATTAGAGACCGGCGCGCGGATCAAGCACAATGACACATCCTTTTTAACAAGCTCGGAAGGGTATACGCATATGTGTAACTACTACAAAAACCTTTAGCACTCATGTTAAAGTATATCCATGAGTATTATGTTCGAGGGAGATGTTTTCGCGCACATGGCCAACATTAACGCACGTTTCTATATATTATATTTTTTTGCCTTTGCCGCATATCTCTTTTTCCAACACCCTCTAAGGCATTGCTGTTATTATTATTATTATTATTTTCTTTCTTCGCTAAGTTAGGGATACTTGGATGCGTGCTTGCTTTTCAGAGAGTTTTGGCCGTATACCGTATACTTCATGTATCATTGTGTATATGCATGTGGGCCAAAATAAATTCCGAAACGCTAGAAGCGAAGATTTATTATCAAATTAAATTTCTGACAGAATTTATTGCTTTATCTCTTTTTGCCGAGCATCGGGCATTGAGCATTGAGCATTGAGCACCGAGCACCGAGCACCGAGCATAGTTTCAGTTAGATTCAATTCAGTTGATCCCTTTTTCTCTTTCGCCTCGCCATATTGTTTTGTATTTTATTTAGTATGAAGTTTCCTTACCAATCTGGCGGAGAGGCCTTTGGCTATGACGTAGTCCATACATCCACCTTTCATTCGACCCACAAACTGCAATACAGATACCAATTCAAATTTTTACGTAGTTGAAAACAGAGCTAAAAACGAAACGTTTTTTTTCGGTTTCATGTTGTATGGATATAATATATGTTTGCTCGATTCTTGTGTGTTCGTTAATTTTTATACTCTAGCAACATGTTGTAACAAGGTATATTAGTTTTGTAACATCGAAAACAAATCGACATAGATATGGAGTTATATATATATATAAATGATCAGGTTGACAAGACGAGTTGAATTCCGAGCGACTATCTGTTCGTCCGCGTAAGCGATAACTTATGTAAAAATTAAAATATCTGATGAAACTTGGTACACGTGTTGTTTGTCACTATAAGAAGGTTGGTATTGCAGATGGGCGTAATCGGAAATTGCCACGACCACAAAAAGCCTTTAATCGAAAATCTATAAACCTATAAACCTAACTAAGCAACAAATTAAAATATAAAAGTGTCATTTGATACGGAGAATCGTAGTAGGCAGGAGCATATGTGGTAGAAAAAATGTTTGTAAGTGGGTATGGCCAAGTCCGATTAAGTTCAGTGTACATTTCTCAGAAACTTTTAAAGCTATATCAGCTAGCTATATAAAACTTGCTCAGAATAGGGTTTTCTTGCATGTCCTCATATACTGAGGACAAAATGAGTGGAATCGGATTATAACCACGCTCACCTCCCATTCAAAAAGTATGTTAAAAACTACTTAAAGTCCGTTAACTCGCTGAAGAAACACTCCAGAAACATTAATTCTTAAAGTAAAGATGGTATGGAAGGGACTCATAGAAATACGTGTAAAATTTTGACAATGGCAGTGGCACCGCCCATTTTTAAGAAAGTTTAAAATAAATTCCCAGATACCCAATATAAGGACCTCTGTGGTTACGGCTGACTTCATACCGAAAATGTCGGTAATTTTGTGAGATATTGTAATGAAATTTGGGGAGCCTATATTCACAATAATAGTGTGCACTTGTGTCAAAAATGGGGAAGATCGGGTAAATACTTCCCCTACCGGCATAAACCTAATATGAGAATTTTCAACCCTCGGGTATACTTTATGCCACATATTTCGGTCGATATGTATGATATCTTAGCAAAATTAATTGAACGTGTAATATTGGGCATACCATAGTCAACTCCCGAAAATTAGTGAAATCGGTCTGCAAATTATCCCTACTCCCATATATGAAATATAATGATTTTCTTTATTCTAGTATATTCTATGCAGAATATGTGTTTCAGTGTGTGAGTTATTTTCATAAAATTGCGAGGAAACATATTATCCAGTGTACTCGAGTAATGTTGAAAGTTGCTGTAATCAGTCCTGACCTTCCCCAAGACCAAATATAGACGATATAATGATTTGCTACTTTCAAGCTGAATTTAAACCTATACTACTATACTACTACTAAACTATATGTGAATAAAATTAAGAGGATATGTTTTCTTAAACATAATGTGGTTTCAAGCTAAATATGAAATAAACCGGCCTAGACCATGGTCTAAGCCCTTATTCCTTATATAGTGATTTCGGTTTCTCTGGTTGAATTTTTCTTTATATACATTATATTTAATTTAGCCACTTTTGTTAAGTTTACATCGTACATATCGTACATATCTCCTCTTAATTAATTTGATAAAGATTTTAATATAAATATCTCGGACTCGAAGAAAATATAGTAAAAAATAGAAAATGAGTCTATGACCTGTAATATAAGTTAAAAAGGTACCAAACATGATTAAAAGCCATTCACAATTTAGTTGAATAATAAATGTTGAATTCGTATGGAACATTTTTTAATATAAAGTTTTGTCAGCATCTGAAAGTATTTCTGCTTCTTTGACCCTTGCATTTTGTGAGAGAATAAAATGTTCGGTTACACCCGAACTTGGCCCTTCCTTATTTGTTTTAATACAATTTATGGAGAACAAATTTGTACAATATGCGAACTGAATTACGGTGAGTAGGTTCACACACAGATGAGTTTATACATGGAAGTGTAGTTCAAAAGTATTAATTTTTATACTCTCGCAACATGTTGTAACAGAGTATAATAGTTTTCTTCTCCTAATGGTTCTTTGTAATACATAAAACTAATCAAGATAGATATAGAGTTATCCTGTTCATTTATATATACATATAGTAATATAAATTTAATGCATATATATAATGTATATATGAGTGATCAGGATGGCGAAACGAGTTGAATTCCGGGTGACTGTCTGTCCGTCCGTTCGTTCATCTATCCCTGCAAGCGATAACTTGAGTAAAATCGAGATATCTTTTTAAAACTTGGTACACATATCCTTTGGCGCCCTAACTATCGGACTACCGCCACGCCCAAAACTTATAAAATGCTTAAACTAAGCTACAAATTAAGATATTAAACTAAAATTTTTTTCAGGAAATCACAGCATGGAGGTTACTAAACGTATATAAACCAAATTTGTTGGAAAAAAATCCCTTCGGCTCCTCCTTGATCACTGTGAAAATGGGTGAATTCTTTCTTTATATAACGGTTATATTGAAAACTATTAAAAGTGCGTTAACTCGCTGAAGAGATATGCCAGAAGCATTAAATTTCACAGCCAAGATGATACTTAAAGGTGTAAACATTGGATAATGGGAGTGGCACCGCTCATCTTCAGGTGCAATGCTATATTTGGGGAACTACTTTACTAATTCCAGCAAAATTTTGTGTGGCATATTTGCATCCTTATATTAGAATGTAAAAATGGGCCAAACCCGTATACAACCATATATCAATTTCCAATAAAGATATCGCAGCAAAACTGTGCACAAGTAGTACATTTAGGGTATGCCATTTAACGTCTAAAAATTGTCGAAATTGGAAAATAACTTTTCAAATTCCCAAATACCGAATTTGTGGACCCAATGAAAATATTGCGCCTTGTTTCAAAAATGGATAAAATCTTGTAATATTTATTATTGGTCAATGCGTATAACATTTTAGCAAAATTAAGTGAACGTAAACAATTAGATATAGAGATTTTCGATTTTAAAGCTGACTTTAAACCCAGTGTAGCGATTACCGACTTTCCACTTGACCTTAAACCGTTGCTTGTAGTCGAATAATAAATGTTGAATCCTTATGCAACTTTTTTTAATGTTTAATTTAGTCAATAATTGAAATTATAGCCCCGCCTTTGGTCTTTGCACATTGCAGTATAAAATGTTCGGTTACACCTGAACTTAGCCCTTCCATTTATTTGAGTGGAGTTTTTTTGGTAAAATCATATCAAATAATATATTTGTACCTTATACTTTTTGTACTGTACATACAGAATTTATTCGTAAAACCGTCTTGGGTTGATAAATTCCTTTACGATTTTTCCGAATTGATGGATTTAGAAATTTATCAATCCGAAAAAAATTTTTCAAAATTTCCATTAAAGAAGTAACATAGCAACTCAGTACCTGTTCTTTTCTAATGATACACCAATCGATTGTAAAACCACTTATGCTAAATGAGATTTAAAATGGTATTATGCACATATTTGTACCAATTTTTAAAGAACACCATTATACGGAAGGTTTGGCTAGCAATTTTTGGGATTCATATGGAATTATTTTCGCCGACTACCTCGAATATGTAAAACAATAAATCAGCAATATTAATATATGATATTGAATGGATTAGACGCCGCACTCAAAGTTAAACTAAATTGTTGAACCAAAGTATTTTAAGCACAAATAGTAAGTATAGTCCTGACTCATACTAAATTTTGTTTTTTTGCTTTATTAGTTACTAGATTTGTTGCAACTTTGAGTTTACGAATAATATAATTTTATGGATTTGCTAAAAGTCTTAATTTTCTTTTAGAAGTTTACTTTTTCTGCTATTTCAAATTAAGACTCATTCACTTTTACAATATTGTACTGAAATTAATGATAGTTAAAACGGTCCTTTAGTTACCTGTAAATGCTTAAAACGTTGTAAAATTCATATCACGTTCATAATTAATTTGATAACGCTAATTGGCAAAAGAAGTTTATTGAAAGGAGTCGAACGGAAAACAAATCTGCCCTTGGCTGCGTATAGGTACGTAAAATATTGCACAGTAATATTAAACCTGGCAATTCGATTTTTTAATTATTAAAACATAAAATATACGCAGATGTAAACTAATTTTAAATCTGATGACTATAACCGCTCTTCCACAGTTTATTAAATCGAATTTTCTTCGAAATTGGATCTAGCACCCGTTTTGAATTACTGTAATTAAATAACCTGATAATATTTAATCTTAAAGGATTACTAAAATATAGTTTTAATAAAACTAGAACATTAGAGCATCACAAGCCTTTATGAAAATTTCGTAATTCACGAATTTGTTTTTCTTTTCGTGGTAATTTCGAATATGGTTACAACTTATTATTGTTTTCTTTGAGAATTAGATAATTGGCATACCTTTTTATTAATACGGTTTCTTGCAATTCTTACATTGGTCAGTTTTAGTGTTGCTATAACCACAAAAACACTCACTCTAAAAATTATTGATTTGTATGGACAACATTTCGAAAAATTCGTAATTCGTATTTCCCTTTCTTAAATGAAAAATATAAATAATAACCCTCCTTGGTTCACATCCAGAATGGTCAGTCATCGCCATATATTAAATGTATGTACATACGTTCTTTCACATACATGAATACTTGTTATAGACATAAATACATTTACTTCACATACATACATTTTATAATCCTTTTAATTTACTTTATACAGGGTGCAATAGAAAATAGAAAATCTTTAACAAAGTCAGATTCAACCGAATAGTATGTTAATATATATATATAAATTGTACACAAATATATAATGAATGTAGCCATTCGGGTCGAGAACAGATTTTTTGTTTTATTGTTGAGTAAGGTGGCATCGTAATTCACTTTATTGAATACTGCATGAGGATCTAAGTTTTTCAAAACGAATTTCATGCCTGTGAATGAAAAAAATTTGGAAACAAGTAGGAAAAAGATAAATTCGGGTTTAACCGAGTTTATATTCACGCAATTCTCAAACATCAAAGACATCAAAACTGTATATTAAAAAATGTTGCTTGAGAATTTAACATTCATTGTTCGACGAAATTGTCATTGGATTCTAATCTTACATGATATCTTATTAATTTACATTATATTATATAGACTCACTTAGTTCCATTATTGCAATTTGCTTCGTGTCTGAAATATTTATATTAAATTCATCTCAATTAACTCAAATGATATATGTGATAAACTCCACAAAAAGGACTAAACCTAATATAATGTGTACAGAGTACGATGTGTTTTACGTGGGTACCAGCCGTATGTTACAGCCTAACCCCAGGGTGTTCAAAAACACAACGGATCAATACAATGCGTTCAATAGAGCCCCGCCACTGATCGGTACCGGTTGGCATTGTGGAAATGGACACAATAACCACCTTGGTAAGGCCCGAGGCCTATCTAAAACCTCTGCCGTAATTTGGATCCGACACCAGGTAGCAATGCAACTCCACACTGAACTGCACCGCCCAACAGCTCTACTCACATTCAGGAATTAAACCACAGCCACCACAATACTCCCCGAAGGGCCTACCACAATGAGCAGGTTGGAGCGAACTACAACGGGCTCCTACTCCCCGTGTTACCAGATTAAAGTCTCCGGTCAGACCTCGTATCCGAAACTACTTCCAGTAGAGCTATCTATTCAACTCAGACTGGTGGCATTTGTAGCTTGAATTGAAATGCCTCTTTAAGTGTTTGCATAATACGTTTAAAGTGTTATAAACTCAGTTCAAGCTAAGTAATATAGCACTACTTCTGACAATACTAAGCCTATTTTAGAGCAAAGTCTATTTCAAATACCGTGCATTTTATGGATTTTGGGCACCTTTTATGACAGGCATGCCTCACCGCGGGTTATTCTTATCCCCCGACCAGCAGGGGGGATAATAGGTACATTAGGAAAAGTAAACCAGAGGCTAGCAAATCATTATATTAAGGGATATGTGGTTTATACCAAGGTCTTGACCGATTTCATTCAGTACCAAACAATATTATGTTTGAAAAAACACTTAATCTCTTTAAAATATTAAATATATTGTCTTATAGAAACGGTTTAAGGTAAGATATACTCGAGAACATATATTTATGCATTTTCACTAAAATACCTTAGAATTTGACAGATATATTCGGCATAGAATCCACTAGAATAACTATAATCATTATATGTAGTATATAGTCGCTAGGGTTATTCCTATATCGATTTCAGTAATTATTGCCACCAAACTATAGTGTTTTCAAGATTATACGTACATTTAATTTTGCAAAGACATCTAAAATAGATTATTAGATATAACCGTTATACACGGTATTAATTCAACCGGAGTTTTTCAAAAACTGGAGGAAATATTGGCCCAATTTCATATATTTTTTGTATCATGACAAATTTGTACCAGAAAAAGACGAATGAATTTCGTTAAGATATCTCGTAGATTGACCGATATATACGGTATAAAGTCAACCAGAAGTTTGTTAATTTTTATATTAGATACATGGAATCTAAGGAAGTATATACTCGATTTGACCCATTTTCGACGCAAGGGCACATTAATACCAGAGAAAGATGATTTCTGAGTTTCATTAATATATCTCACAGATTGACCGATATTTTCGGTAAAAAGTCTGCCATGGGCGTTGAGGCCCACATATTCATTATCTGGGATTTGAAAAGATATAGTAAATTTCTTTTTCTACTGGCAGATCTTTAGAGCATTATTTTCGTCAATTTCTATTCCGATATCTTCATTGGTGTTTAAGTTATATACTGTAAAGCGAAAGGATCAGATTATATTCAGACTTTTTATATACGTGGTGTGTTGAAAAAACTAATGAGAATTTTCGTTTTTTGAAAAAAAAAATTTATTCATTTGTCTACATTAAACATTTGCCTTCAAAATAGTCTCCATTCCATATTATGCAGTTATGCCAGCGCTTCTTCCAATTGTCGAAACACTTCTCAAACTCGATTCATGGGATAGTCTTTAGCTCTTTCAGCGATGCGCTTTTAATGTCATCTATACTTGAAAAACGACGGCCCTTTAAGGTTTTTTTTATTGGGCCGTATTTTTTTTTTTTTTGAAATGGCTTTGAAACGGGAAAAAGTCACACGGAGCCATGTCTGGCGAATATGGAGGCTGAGGCATCGTTACAGTTTTGTTTTTAGCTAAGAATTCAGGAACCAGCAACGAAGTGTGAGTAGGATTGAGCAAAAGTGAGCAAAAGCCATTAATTGTTTTTCAACAAATTCGGGCGTTTTTTCTTTCGGATTGCTTCGCGCAAACGGCGTTGAACTTGTAGGTAGTACTCCTTATTGACCGTTTGACCTTGAGGCAAGAATTCATTATGCACTGCGCCATTAAAGTCGAAAAACATAATCGAAGAACATTCCCGTTATTTTTTAACACACCACGTATGAAAAGTAGAAGTGTTTGTATTCCAATCTCACTTACTTTCATATTGAAACAAAGATATCAAAGTAATGTTGTGCACCGAATTTGGTTGAAATTGGTTTATTCCTTCCCGAGATAAGTGATTCCACCGAAAAGTGGGCGGTGCCACACCCATTGTCCAATTTTAAACGCATTCCTATGCGTCCCTTCTATAATGTGTATACTGTAAAATTTAATATTTATGACGTGTTTGACAGAGGACAGAGGAGGTGGGTGTGGTTAAAATCCGTTTCGAGCAAGTTTGTTTGACATAGCCTTAATGTTTTGTGAGATATATGTTTTAAACCTGTTAGGGGGCATGGCCAAACCCACTTTTTAAACATTTTAATTGTTATTGAAGTCATCGCTTGCACAGACGGAAGGACGGATGGGCAGACAGTCACCCAGTTAGGTGAACAAGTCTGTTGCAACATGTTGCGAGAGTACAAAAATATAAAGTATTTTAATTCGAAACAAAACAAATTAGGGGATTGTAACGTAATTTATAGCCCAAATGCTTGATTTATGAACATAATCACTTTGACAAGGGTAGAGAGTGAAATCCAATAATATATAAAGAGCTCTACCACCAGCGAAAGACAAAATGGTGGAGTAGCCAGGTGATCCTTTCTGAACTTGTGTAAAAAGTTAACAAGTACCTACTCTTAAATTAATTCACTTAATTCCGACATTATCCAACTTGGGCATGGAACGTTTTTCACTTTTAAAACATTTTAAGAAATGAATCGTTCGCTCTTGTTGTACCTGGAAATATTTTAAGATTTAGTATTCGAACAAAACTAATTTTTTTTTTTGTTTTTTTTTTCGTCATATTGTCACCACAAATTATTTATAAAAATACGTTATGTTGGACTCTTTTAGTTAAGCGCGGCAACCAGTCGCCGTTTGTCATTTGCCTTTCCATGGTGCAATTGTTAGTTAGTTGTGTTGTGTGTTTATAGTGCATGTAGATACCGCCCTGTCCGTCGGTCTGTCGCCTTTTACTGCATCAAAAAATCTGCTACAAACAGTGAAAATAAATCAGCACAGTCAAGTAAGATCATGACTCCCCTCCGCTTCTTTGCAGCATATAAGAGTTGTGAGCTTAATCACATAAATACATATCAACATACATACATACATACATATATAAATACATAGCACATATCTACAAAGCCACATAACGTCCACCACGAATGGATCGCATTGCAATATGTGCAATCCGCAGCAAGTGTTCTGCTCCTCGGAACATTTCTTCATGATGTTCGTTTTCGTTTTTTATCAAAATTTTTCTACTTTTCCTTTTGTATTTTGGCGTCCTTAGCGGGAGATTTATGACACTTAAGTTGGCAGGATTAACCAATCTTATCAAGAAATTGGCATCACTTCCCCGAGAAAATAGAAGAAGACATTTCCTTACACAACTCACCACTTTATGTTTGTTTTTTTTAAATCTTTTCCGCATCCATTATGTATATTGTCGATTACAAAGAAGAAATAACATACCTTTTCGAAAATATGCTTACATGCACTACAATGTTTAGCTAGTAATTAAAAAAGCTAGCACCAATTTCAATTTTGCATACATGGAAACACAAGCCATTCAATTTTGTATAAAGTTAGATACAGTTTATAAATCACAAATTTAATTAGTGTTAATATATTCTTGCGCTGGAGAATATAAGTGATATAAGTCAGTGTATCCAGAAATTACATGCAAGTGGTTACAAACGCAAAAACCGAATAGTTCGGGTAATAATCTCAACATTTTTTGTTACGTTTACATAAGACTCACCTGCGCATGTATAACTGAAATATATACAATTGAAATTGCTTAAAAGGAAAATGTCTTTGATTTTAGGAAACTTCTAAATAGGGTAATTTTCCGGGTCTTCTGCACAACAGGTAACCTCCATTATGGCATGCACGTATGAGAGATACCTGTAGCCTACGGATAACCAGGGCAAAAGTAAAAGTGATTATCGTTATAATATGTCATGAAAATCTTTAGTACCATACAATGGAATATTAATTCAAGGATAGGCCAACAATGTTCGGCGATAATTTATGATCTGAAATGAAAGTAATGTGTCTCGCACAGCAGATAAAGGTTATGACCGACATTAACCCCCTACGATCGCCGTCTTTCAATGAGTTTTAGTTCACGTAATAATAGGACCAAATTGACCACTATTTAAATACATTATATATACAAGCATGTAATAGTAATAATAATAATGTAAAACATGTACTACCTGACATTGCTCCTAATAATTAATAATTCTTAAATATTTGAAATTAAAAATAAATATGATAGTAATAGTTCTGAATGCATTTTTATGGAAGAAGCAATAGTTCGGTGCTGTACTTTGACAACACCAACAACTTCGTCTCAATTATACATCTGTTGACATTCGGAACACATCATATTTATGATGTTGATATATTGAACTATAAATCTATCTCGATAATTTTAATATTTTACAAGCGTTCGTTAGATGATTAGTTAAAATTAAAGTAATCCTGGAAAATAAGTACAAAAGTTTAGAAAAATCTAATATGGATTTTGTACGGATAATTAATTTTATTTTACGAATTTATTCATACTTAATTGAATTTTATTGAAGATAATTTCTCAATACTTCTAGTAATTGTTGTCACACCTTTAAAGTATTCCGAGTGAACGATTGAGGCTTACGCAGTGGAAAGAGCCAAAAAGTACTTTCTCAAAAATGTTATTATTTAGCGAGTAACTGGTAATTAAATGGAAACAAGAAATTTTTAAACTTTTAATTTATTAAATTTTAAACAATCATTCTTACTGAATATATTTTCAGTTTAACTTGTATGAAATTCCTCAAAAATATAGAGGAAGTGAACATACGATAAATTCGGTGCACAAATAGCAAAAATTATTCAAGTAAAATTTTAACGTTGATTATTTCCTTAAATAAAATGAATCTTTTTGGAAAGTGGAAATCCATTTTTATAATGGACTTTGTGAGACGGCTCCACTCACTATTCGAAATATTTCAGTTTGACACGTAAGTCGATAGTACTCTATTTGACAGGTGGGGGACAAGCATTTCTTAATAACTTTAAGAAAGCGAAAGATATTTACGCATTAATTAATTTGGGAAATTGCTACGAATCAAAGGGCTTTTTAGAAGAAAATATTTCTTGAAGAACAATTTTATAACTATAGGAAAGTTTACTGCCACCCTCTTGAAAATACGCAGTTAGGTATTTAAATAGCGAATCTAGGATGCGGCCTTTCGGCGAAACTTTCTTGGTATGAGCTGCAAATTGTGCGGCAAAGGCAATCGAATACAGCGGTTTTCGGTATAGTACAAAAGGCAAAAAGAACTAACATTGCGCATAGTACCTACATAAGCAGCAAACAGTGAAACAGCATAACAGGACGCACCGTTGACGGTCCCTATATGCTGAACTCGACTTGAACACAAATGCGCTGCCAAAGGAGAAGAGTGGGAAGAGTAAGAGTACGACGATAGCATGAGGGATTACAGCCAGTGATTTATATGGGATTCCAAAGAAATATGGCCAGAATGTGTCGGCAATTTTTATTGGACATTTTAAAAGCGAGTAAGATGTTTTCGCACGTCTCGTCCCAACTCTCCAACTCACCCCATTCAAACCAGCTGAGTCCGCATACACAAATTCAGCAAAAGAAATATAAAGAGAACCAAGTCGAACTGGAGATGCTGCATAGTTGCTGTGGTAAAGATGTTGCAGCTGTGTTCTACTTATACAAATGGTGGGGCATGCTCAAGAAGTAAGAAACACTGCGTACAAAATTACACTACCCTATTCTTTCACCATCGCACACAGATTCTTTCACCCCCACCCTTCTTCCAAAGCGATGAGTACGGTGAGTATTTTGTATAAATATCGCGTTCGCATTTTTGCTGCTAGCTACATGAGTGTTGGTTCTAGTCTGAAGTTGTTGGCGCTGCTGGAAGATGAATGTTGTAGAAACACTAGCAAAGTTGAATACGCCGTTCGCCTAGTGTCGAGTAGCTGATGCGAATATTTATGAAGAGCAGTTTCCCAACAGACTTTACCACCAATGAGAAAAACACACAATATATATAATAAAGTGTTTGGCCAAAGACGGACCTCTGTGCCAAAACCTTCACTGACACATTGGCAGCTAAAGATGTGCCGGCGTTAGAAGGAAAAAGTTTGGTGTTCGATGGCACATTTGCATTCATTAAAATTTCAAATTTGAAATAAACCAATTTGGTAATAAGTTGTGAGAGATTTCGTTTAAGCATCTGGTGCATGTACTCTAATACTGTTGTCTATGGGGACTGATTATACTCGAAACTCTTCTCATGAAGTGAATCCCTGTAATTATCCAAACTACAATGCTATTCTCAATTTGACAAGTGATATCCTTATAGGGTAAGAGCTAAGCTCTAAGAACATTATATATAGCAAGAAGTTTCATCAAAAATGCGTTTTTACTTTTGATATCGAAAGTGAATAACGACGAATACGGAGTGAATAAAACAAACGCGAAGTGGCCAACAGCATAGCCACATCCTTACCACCAATAGATGGCTGAATTCTATGTATATAAAACTTTTTAATTTCACGGATGAAGTACTTTTTTCCAGAAAAAAATTATTTAGTTTAAAAAAAAAAGAGAATTTTTGTTATAAAATGTTTTTACATAGAACCGATATTCTAATAAATTTAATCTATTTTATTTCATATGCCAAATTAAGTTAATCTTTTTCAATCCTTAACTGACTTTTTAGTTTAAGAGTTTGGCCTTCACCACCAATCTTAGTACTACTAACTTTAAATGCCATTCCGTTGTTCATTGACTCTATCCATATCTCTTGCATTTTCTAGACGAGACGTCTGCTACATTAAGGGGCTCTAAATTTAGGACAAACTTAGCGTTTTACTGGATTTATTCTTTTAATAAAATGGACTTCTTGTTTAATATATTCAACAAGTCAGAAATATTAAATGAAGGGTTCAAAAAAATTCACTTATCTTTAAAGTAGATATTTCAAATCATTTTAGTATTTGTACAGTAGCCTACATAGATACTTTTTCGATGCCGCATGCTCCGCTTTTGCTTAATTATGTAAAACGTTAAAATATTGATACTATTTTAGGTTCATATAGAGTGCAATACTACGAAGAAATAAACTGAGCAAGTACGGAAATTAAAAACTGGTCTTGCAAAAAACGCGTTTGACGGCTCTGGCTCGGAGCCTGAGAGAGAGTTATCCGCTTTAATGGATTTTAACAATAGAACGATACGGATTTTTCATTGAAAATATTGGAAACATATTTGGCAATAGCCTTACTTACAATTTATGAAATAAAAAAAGAGATTGTTTTAACCGTCTACCCCATTTCATTCCTTAAAAGTTTCTTTTCATGTACAAGTGAATTGATCCATACAACATATCCTGTCCGATAGACTTCCTTTTCATTTTCCTATTTCTTTCCTATTTACAATATCAATAAAACAAGATTAAATTAGTGAACAACTCCAAATTATATGGTTATATGGCACGTGACCTTTACGGTAACACTTTCACATATTGTTTACTATCAGCCTAATTTCCCATCAGCCAGTAGTTAATCAATGTCAAACATCCGGAAATATTTTTACACTTAGCAAAATTGTAAACAAAACTTTATTATATCTATATATATAAGGCATATTATGTAAATATATATACATAAATATATATAAAATATATATACATAAAAATAATGTATATTATGTATATTATATAAACTATATTATGATTATATGAAATGTATATATGTATATAGTGGACCCTTCAATACTTACAAAATACTCCCACATTTTTAGTTCTGAAGTCCAAATTAGAGTATCCGTTAGCTAATATCAATGACGTGTCTGTAGATAGCCATTGATTCTTTGGCTTTTAAAACTTGTCTACATATGTTCCTCATAAAACACAGGTGCGTAAGAGTATTAAAAATTTACTTATTGGGTATGTGCTTGATATGGGTATGTGCTTACGTGCATGATACTACCACAAGTGTCGCTAACATTTCAGCCGCCCGCAGTCGAAAATTTATCATTCAATTCACGTAAACCCAACGAATTAAAAGACAATACCATCAATTATGTTGTTAAAATGCATCCAAAACGAATGCGACAACAGCACGGTTGGCACTTGTCATTTGGCGCGCATTCTTCGCGGCGGCGAGCTGAAAAGTTACTTTGACGCTTCTTTACATGTCATTCACTATGCAAATTTGCCAAGTTTGCATGCGTTCCGTTTGAAAAGAATGCAATGCGTAATCGTCTGCAAGCATTCTGCGGAATAAATCGCACAGTGTTGTAGATATTAACAAAAGATTGTAATAATTATATAATATTATTGTAGGAACAAGTAGTATCAAAATATTACAGAAGAAATAAAACAAATGAAATGAATATCACTTGCAATTTCACTGATAATATTTTTCCAAATAAATAAAATTTAGCAAATTTCCGAGCTATGAAAGCAACAAACAACATTATATGAAAACTATTTCTTAAATTTGCCACCACTGTACAGACTCTTTACGCAGAAACTAACTACATATATAGTATATGAGGTCCTAACGTAGGTGTTGGCTATTTTACTTCGTTTTGACTTAACTTTTGACGACGGCGGTACATGCCGTCATTTGTAGTTATATAGATATAGATGATGGAGCAATGTTTTGAATATAAACTCAATTTACGAGCTACACATTACCAAGTACTTCGATCAAATCCGGCTATGTTTCGGAGGCAGATACCGTGATAGATTTGCTGTGTAATATAAACATTCAGGATCCCAGCCAATATTTCATTGCTACAAACCAAAACACACCATAACACAGCAACACTCGAACATTGTTCGCGAACAGGTAGGCGAAGATAAGTTATAAGTTGTCACCTGTCTGTCGTGCTTTCATATCGTAAGTGGATTGAACATGTGCAGATTTTGCGTGATCGCAGATAAGAATTTCAATTAGTGTCTATAAAGACTATGTAAGTAGTGTTGAATAGTATTTCAACTGACCGAACCTAGAATAAATTTTATTAAATAAAAGTATATAAATTTGCTGAATTGTGTTTTATTTGAATGTGTCACTAAAATAAAAAAGCTCAACAAAATTAATTAAAGTAAAATATATAGAAAAAGGTATAAAAAAACTAGCATCAATGTGTTATATTTAGTGACATTATTATTATACTCTCGCAACATGTTGTAACGGAGTATAATAGTTTGTTCACCTAACGGTTGTTTGTTACACCCAAAATTAATCAAGATGGATATAGAGTTGTGTATATATAAATGATCGAAATGGCGAGATGAGTTGAATTCCAAGTGAATTAAAATGTCTTGATGGAACTTGATTCATGTATTCCTTGATATTATAAGAAGGTTGGTAAGTTCTTTCAGGGAATCGTAGTTGTGGGGGCATCTGCAGTTTAAAAAATCTTTAGAAGTGGGAATGGTCCCATCAGCTAATATGATTAATGTACATAGCTCTCAAATAACTAAAGCCATATCGACCAAACTTTCTCAAAACAAGCAATTTTAGCACCTCCTCATACATTAGAGAAGTGAAATCGGAAGATAACAACGCCCACCACACATCCAAAAGTTATGTTGAAAACTATTAAAAGTGTACTATACTATACTGTTGGAACAGACACATTGCTATATTTTATAACAGACGTTGGATGCGAATACTAAAATTTTATCAGAAACGTATTTTTGGTATATAAAAACATATACTAAGGATCTATTTAATATCATTCTGTACAAGGAAATGACAACTGGGCTATTAACATCGACCTTATAAAGATTATACATATTAAACTTACATAAATAATTAGACAGCTGTCGTACTATTGTAACGAAATTGTTATCGAACAATTTTGAAGTGCATGGGGTTTTATATTGGGATTATTGCAGACCTAATGTCCTTGTTTCAGTACGCCTCTAAATAAAAAAATGTATAATTTTTATATATTAAAAAATAGCGCGTCTGTATCTATACTCCAATATTCTTATTATAATAAAATATGTTTAATGTTTAGCTTTCAAGTATAAAGAAAAATCGGCACTGACCCGGAATTTCGCTGCAGTATTGCCATCTGAGCTTTAAGTTTATCAAAATGTCGAATGACGACAATATTTTAATATACAAAAGTTATGAACACCAAGAGTACAATTCTCAGCTTTCTTCAAAAATATTAAAAGTAATATACGATAATAATTTATCCAGCTGATGATATGGCAACAGTCGATATTATACAACCGAATTTGTTCCCAAATTCCTGTCGACAACAATTGATGTATATAACAGAATGACTAATTTGAATGGTCATGTTACACTCTACTTACGATCATGTTTTATATACGAGTATCCTACAAAGTAACTATTGACTTTTATTATCCCATTTATAGAAACAAAAACAGTTTCAATTGGTTCGAATTTAGTTATGTATAGGAAGCAACAAGCTTTAACAGAATATGGGGCATTTATACGTTCTTAAATACACCTATTTGCATGTACTAGTAAGTATATGTGGGAAACAACGATTCGTGTTTATTTGTATTCAATTTTTGGGAGGGCTTTGCGGTGGCCGTAATTTTTTACGTATAACTTTACAGTGAAAATTGGGCAATATTTCTTTTAAACTCACTAAACGTAGTCATAAAGATAACAGCACGAATATGGACTACGTTAAACGTCTGTAAAATGTTGTGTGACCGGAGTAACACCTCTTAGCTGCCTGAAATAATCTCATATTGCGAGGGTGGCGACAGTGGGTTTGACTATATTTTTCCATGCATTTTTATTGCATTTACATTCTTTTAGTTAATTTAAACGAGGTTAAGGTTAAGTTACAAAGTGATAGTAAAGTAGTAAGTATTGCCCTCTGCAGCTGTCAAATTTTATGTAAGATTTCATGACTTGATGCCGCTTATGTTTCACTGCTATACTCAGTCTTTACTACCTACGTTTTGGATTCATTTTCAAGGATTGTAGATGAATAGAAATGAATTGGTATTATTTAAATCTCATATTTTGTTAGAATGACCCAATGCTGTGTTAGATGCCTTTTGCGTAATTGTTTGCGTGATTGTTTGTGTGAATATAGGGCAGAGGGCATAGCAAAATTAATGCGACTCGCCTTCAAATCATAAGCGGAAAAAATTATAATACTGCTCGATGGTAAGTCCACAATAGGATACGCAAAAATGTATTCGTTTGTTTATTATTAATAAATTTTTATTATAATTAATAAACAATATTAACTGAGGTGGCAAAAAATGTTTCCATATTTTTGATTTTTTTGTTACTTTTAACATCTTACAAACACTGTACCACAGTAGTACTCCTATTGCTTTCGAATCTCGTTCCCTGATGCTGTACACCTCTACCATAGTAAACGACGTTTTCTCATTGCGAAAACCGCGGTGCACAAAAATGCTAGAAATGTGAAAAAAGTTAACAGCCGGACATGTGTGGCGTGACTTGCACGGATGGTCAAGGATCACCGGACGGACAATTGCACAAAAATGTTATAAATGATGTACTCGCGTGAATACCACTTGGACTCATGGACGTGGTGCATGCAACTATAGACAGTAGAGGCAATAACAGAGTAGTTGGGAGGTGTAGAGGCTTTAATAGTAAAAGGCATACTGGCTTCTCCAACGGCGTTTGTGGGTGAAGTGAAAATAAAATGAATATCCCTGCGTGTGTTCGCCCTCTTTACGTAAAACTTCCCCAGCTTATATCTTCGCTTCAATGCAGAAGAGTTGGCAAAGTCATACATACACATAGTAGAGCATTTAACCCTTTTGTGTCAGTTTCATCTTAATTGTATAATTTCGTTTGCCAGCAATTATTTGATAACAATTCATATCCGGAATGTAAAGGCTAAAACAGAAGGAGCACATTGTGGGAGGCGATACCGCAACGGATTTTCACACAGTACATTTTTAAAGTAATATATTTTACGAGTATAAAATTTATTCATATTTAACTCTAATGAAAAGAAGCTGACATTTATTACGACTTTCTGACTGTGTTAAAGTTTTTTCGAAAATTTTTAACAAGAAGCACAACTTAATCCGTCTATATCTTAAATTTCCTGGCTGTGACCGCCAGTTTTTGAGATATTATTTTCCTATGAAGGAAAAGTTTCTTCTTGGTAGATGCAAGCATTATAAAACTTTGGAATACCCTTCGGGTTGAGTTCCGACTGTTGCATTTGTGTTATTTAAATTTACTTCCTACCCCAGTCTTAAATGTAGGCTTGCTGCTTAGCCTTGCAATGCTTTAGTTTCCCAAGTGTAGCAATGCTAGTGAAAGGAACATAAATTTGGCAACGCTTACATTAAAATACCCCAAAAATGTTGACTGTAAACTACAGTAAATTAATAAACGTAGAATGTACTGTTCCTGGAGCTTATAAGGACAGCTTTGTAGCAACAGTGCGTGCAACGCATGCAGCGCCTTCACCTAGTCATGGTACTCCAACTAACCTGCTCTGGCTCTATTAACTACACCACTTCACACTCCTTTTGCATCTTTAAGACTAATACAGTGTCGACTATGCACTAGTCATATATTCATATATTTACGTGTATATATAGATTGCATATACGGCATAAGCGAATACTTTTTGAAGCTATATTTTGCGAATGAGTATGTACGTAAGTTTTGCCACTTGGAAAATTTATTGCTTTCAAAGGGATCAAGTTTTGAGGTGGATTCATGAAAGAGTTAGATAAACTTTCTTTGGCGATGTATTTGGTCGCACCCTTTATAGCGGCATGGTATTGTACTTTAAACTAAAAATATATTAAAATTGCACGAATTCCTATTAAATCTTAATTTTTACTCTTTTTGGTTGGTTTTGTGATCCTCTAAACGATATTCTCTTCGTGACTATAATTCGGAGCAGAAAATAAAAAAAAGAAAAGGAAAATCATTCTTCATATAAACTTTCCAAAACAGGAATTTGTTATCGGAACATTGGAACATGGAGCGTTTTGTGGCCTCCTCCAGACAGTAGAAGTCAATTAGCTACTTGCGATACAGAAGTTGAATTTATTGACTGTGAGATCAAAGTTTCCTTGCCACCCCAACGTTAAAATATTATACATAAGCATGACTTGGATGAAATGACAAATTCCTCTTCTGGTGTTGTTATTGATGAAGGGACATAAACCTTTACCCAAACAGATTTTGGGAACGGTGATAATCTTTTATTGGATATAAATCTGGGTATGTTGTTTACTGTTACTTTACTATATGTCAGATGGTAGCTGCTTTCATAAAATTTTCAAACCAATTATGCTGAAGTGGCTCCAAAGCTACATTCGGGCTTGTTACCAAATCTCGTCCAAAAGATCAGCACGTTGTCCAGAGGAAGCGACTCGAGTTTTTTCGATCAAAAAATTTGCAATCACCTCATTGGTGTACATTAATCCTTTCATAATATTTTATTTTGGCATTTTTGGCAAAATGAAAATATTAAAATACTTTTAGTTTTTTACTTAAACAATCTTTTATTTAAAAATTATTGATTAGGCAATGCTTTTCCGAGTTATTATTTGCTTCCTAATTCATAAAAATATACTTAATTTTAAATAACGTCAAATGTGGACTCAATGGATTAATTGATTTTACTGACGTAAAATCGACATATAAATCTGCAAGTAGGTAGTGATGAAATGTTTCGTTTATGAAAGAGCCGTACACAAATTTCTGTTCGATATCATTTGCGTTAGTTTGTGGTTAAATATTGAATTATTCTATAATGAGCTTTGCGTCCACGGACGTGGGATTCTTAGGTCATGGCTGAAATAGAAGGACCTTTGGTAGAGGTGCTTCTGTATTTCAAGAATTGGCTTGGAGAGGCCGCGGTATATTATATATGTGTATAATGTTTTCACACAGATATAGATATATGTCCGGTAAATGTTTTGCGATGACTGGTAGAAGAAGTATGTAACTCACAATAGATTATTAATCAAAATTTACAAGTTTTTGGCATCCAACAAGTCTAAGTTTTTAATAACAACAATAATGAATGACTGAGAAATATGTCGTTTAGTTAAGTACTCAATTCATTAATATCACATTTAACTGGTATCAAGCTGAGAAAACACATTAAGACTCTTGCATTTCTTATTTTTTAACTTCACCACACAGTCAACTTTAAGTGATCAGAGCTTCATGGTTATACCTAAATACTAATATAAGTTTTTTTCTGTATGGTATGTACAATACAAATGTAATTGTATGGGCATCAGAAACTAATTGGAAGATAGAACGGTTTATCTCCAATTTGCGATTTGCACAGCTTTTAGCTGCACTCAGTAATTCCACAACGGAACTATTAGAAAGGTTTATTGATTGGTTTAGTTTTTTAAATTTGATGCTGTTACACAATCAACTGAATATCTAAATAAGTGAAAGAACGTCCATATTTGTTCTCACTTAAATTCATACGCTTTTATGTATGTTATATATTTATGGACTTGAAGTCGTATAAATCTTTTTCGTTGGTTCACTTCACACCCGTGCTTTGCCACTGGCGTCTATTTGTTGTTGATCTGCAAGTGCTGACGAACAACACTAAGGGCAACACCGGCAAAACCGGCAATGTCGACAATAAATCCGGTAACATAAGATTGATAGGCTCTCGTACGCTGTTGGAGTTGTGTTGGCTACGTTTTTGTTTCATGTTACAATAATTTTTTTCTGATTTTTAATATCTGACAAGTCTTTGCACTAATTTTTCATGATCAAGTTTCGACCTTTTCGGCCGCACGGTGTTGCTAGATGAGTATAATCAATATTTTTCATTTACGTTTTTCGCTGCTAAATGCTAATACACACATTAATAAATTAACCGTGACAAAGAGTTCATGTAAGATAGGTGCAAATTTACCTACCGCAGTTGGAGTAAAATGAAAAATTAATTTTTTAATAAACCATATTATTTGCTTAGCAAGAGGAACTTGCCGGGATACACACATAACGTTATTATCTTCTCATTACGGGCACCAACTTATCAAGAAATTGCTCCTAATCACATTTCAATAAAAATTGCTGTGTCTATAAAATATATTTTAATTTTTCATTTCTATTTCTTTCTCTTTGAACTACATTAAGATTTTTTTGCATTTATTCATCGCTCTATGGTAAAATGTTCTATTATGTTTCTAGACTGAAGCTTTGTATTATCTCAATTATTAATAAATTCTAATACTTTCTACTTTAATAGGTAGTACCAAAGCATAGATAGTTAAGATTATTGAAGTAAATACTTAAAACAGCCGAGCATTATATACTATCTCAATTGATATCAATTAAAGGAATATTTGGATATGTGTGAAAACATTTATTATAAAAATATGGGATCTAAAAATACATACCATTAACTTGGATATATATGGTTGTATAATAGAGAGACGTAAGTCAATGAATTCTTTGATTCCAATCTAGAGGAAGATATGGATCGGTTTTATTGATTTTTCGTCTTACATTACGTTACACTGAGTAAAAAATCATAAAGTATTAGTGAGACATTTTACATACTGAATTATATACAATGTGTGCAGGTATAATTATAATTAGAATCTTTCAAATTCAATTTCATTTGTGTCTTTAGTATATCTCTATTGTAGTTTTGAGATATAAATTTCCACCTAAAAGGGAGTGGTGCCATGCCCTATGTCTGTTTTTCAAGGTTAAATTTAACATTACTGATGTTATCTGTTAGGCTCTTATCCTTGTGATAATTTTGACCTTTGGTATTGGAAACCACCACTAAGTGAAAATAATTATTATAGTATACCACATGCAATAATATAAAAAAGTGGTAGTAATATATTTAATGCTCAACACTAACTTACTTTCATTAAGATATCTTATTAAGTGTCCGAGATATCAACTTTAGAGTTAGAGATTAGTTAGAGTTAGAGATAGATGGAAAACTGTGTGTTCTGCACTACATGGTAACGGATTAACGGCTGGGATGGAAATTAATTTATTCTTTACATGTGGGATAATTAAAAATTTTAGGATATTCTCCCTAACCCCATTCAGATACTGCACGATGTGTTTGATATGTATACTACAATTTAAACCATCAGGGGCAGAGTAGATTAAATTATCCAAAAATTTTATTGGATTACCCAAGATTTGCTGCTTACGTAAAAGTTAATTTTAGTTAATTAGCATTAGAAAAGTAATAAAACTACTAGGATTGCATTTATTTAAACACTGTGTTAATACCGATTTTTAACATATTTTATTTATTCCGATTTAAAATTAGTTTACTTGCGTTTATAACTACATCGAAAAATATTATTTAATAACTTAAAGTGTAGTTGTGAAATGTTCTACCGTTTGCGGTCACCATTTATTGAATGTACTTATTTATTTGAAGGTGTATCAATTTACGTGATTGCTACTTCGAGATTTTGGGAAAACGTCTGGCAATTTGTTGTTGTGGATTCTTTTACCAATTAAATTTTTAAAATCATATTAAGATATGTAGAAACTGTGAAAGAGGCATATTATCACTAATTTTATTCCTCATCAAATGAAACTAGAATGTTTATAGATTATAGAACAGTTTTGCTTTACCTAACTGTATTCAGTATGTAAATTCGAAAATCGCAGAACCGACAGTATTCTGTTGATAAGATCTCCATTTAGTGCATATGACACCTTAACCTGCAGTACATTAATTTGTCTCTGAGGAGGATGATTATCTGTTTGAATTTTTTCAAGTTGTATTCTACAAGAAATAAAATTTCCTGGCGAAGTCCAGGCTTTTGCAGCCAGTAACGATTCCTACTTGTCTTTTCTTCTTTCCGGAGCTCTTCCCTAATGTTGTGTAGACCCAATGCGAAGAAAGTCTCCTGTTATATAGTCTTGGTTGCCGTGACTTTTTTAGCTAGATGGTTGGCCAATTCATTTTCCTATATAACTTTGTGCCCATAGATCCACGCTAGTGGACACGATTCCTCGTGACTATTCTGTTAAGCTTTTCAACGCACTCCAGTACCATTGCGGATTGGATTTCAGAGGATGAAATTGCCTAGAAAACCGGTTGACTATTACTAGAAATGAAAATCTGTTCTCTAAGATAATTTATACCTAGCGTGGTCTTTACGCACCTGCTGGTGGCATATATGGCTGGTGGCTCAATTTGAAAAATTCGTAGAAAACTACCAGTTTGGTTCTTGCTCCCGTTATCCCAACACAAATTCCTTTTGCAGTTGTCGAGCCGTCGGTACATCATTGGAGTGTGCTCCTCCTTAAGTACTTGTTGAGGGTAGATTCCTCCTCGTCACTTTTATTGCCAAAGATATAATGTAGTTTTTCTCAAAAATAATTCTCCTTGTAATGGAGGGCCTTCGATAGCTTTTCCCCGTTGACCCTTAGTTTCCGAGCGGTTATTACCTTGTCTTCATTCCCAGGTTTTACCTGCTAAATGTTTGCACCTCATCAGCGCTGTGGTGGCATTCGCTATTGTGGAGTCCTTGTGTTTTTTTTTACACCTTAGTCTTGAGTGTGTTATTAATCCAAAATATTTTATCTCCTCCACCTAGCCACTTCCTCGCCGCTGAGTGTTATATTTCTCAAGGCTGGAAGCGACCTCCATCTTGTGAAGGCGATGATGGGCATTTTACATGGATTAATATTAAGCCGGGCTCTCTTTGCTGGGGTAAGCCCTCTCTGTATAATGGCACAGTGCATACTCTCGAATTTGCCTCTTGCTATTATGAGAATGTCATCCAAACATCCGTGACATCGAATGCCATTGTTCGTTAGCAACTCAAGAAGTTTTACCACAACTAGGCTCTATAATAAGGGTGATTGTATTACGCCCTGTGGACGTCCCCTTCTGGTGCCTAGTTTTATCTTACTGAAGCAGACACTGGTTTCAGCAATACTCGTTCTGACAACAGCATCCACCCATCTGCTAATGGTTGCCTTTACGTGCACCTTTCGAATACTTGGATCACACTTGTATCAGATCGTGGCACATAGTACCACCAACCAGTTCTCAAAGGCATTCCTACTTCCGTGACCAATTGCTCGTGAACTGCCTGCTCTGTACGCATGTTGGTTTGGATGTAATGGCTTTTGCACCAGTACAGTTGACTTGATTTCTTCATCTGCCAGTTTCTCCATGAGTTTGAGTAGGAAGAAAGTCAGACTAATTAGCCTGTGAGACTTCACCAATGAGTTATTCCTTCTTCTCACTTTTGACATGAAGATTACTTCCTAAGTTTCCCACTCCATTCCAATTCCTCAATAATTTAACAAAATCAATCAGGATGTGTTCTTCTCCCTTATGGAGCAGAGTTTAAAAAATTGCATCTGCTCCTAGAACCTTATACTTGGCGAAAATTGTAAAACTCGGAAATATGCATTACATAGTGAAATGCAGATCATAAACGGGTTCACATTTTTTCTTAATTTCCCGAACAAGAAGCTTGGATACTATAACATTTAAAAATAACTTAGAATAATATGAAGAAATAATCACTATAGCATATTTGCCCTAAAAAAAAAATTTTTTTTAATTGCAATTGGTTCTAAAGATACGATTTTTCAAGTTCGTCCATACATCAAGAATATATAATTCTTCAATAAATATATCATTTGCCGAAATTTTAGAGAATATTTTTAGCCACCGTTCACTTTTCATAAGGAAACCAGTTTAAATATATAATTGTTTAAATAAAACACTTATAAGAGATATAAATAAGATGTAAATTAATAATAAATACAAAAATAAATAATAAACATAAACATATATAAGCAAAAATACCGCGTTCCGAAATCTTTAATAAAATGATTTTAGGATGGGTACGAACAAACTAATATTTTTCGTGCAAAAGTTTACCAACACTGTTCATCAAGAAAAAATAGGCGGAGACTTAATTGCTCTCTTTCTCAGCCATGGTTCCAAATCAGAAGAGCTAAATGCGCTGACTCAACATATGTTTAATGCGAAACAGCTGCTAACTTGTGTTAAGAGCAATGCCGTCTACTTGTACTGCGACTTCACATTCGTTCATTTTAGCAAATCCTCTTTTTACTTCTTTCTTCACAGAGAGTGAGTGTTGCTTGCTCTCATGCCCGTTTGAAACGAAGTTTCATTCTCAGAGGCAGCAGAGGGCAATAAAGCACTCTCAACGTTCATAAACCATTGTGTGAGGAGCATGGCTGACTGCTAACGTGTGAATGCTAAAGTGAGATGACAGCTGGTCATAAAGTCACCAAAATGGCATTTGAATCGTGCGTAGAAAGCGCTGCTGCAGAAGTACGCCAACGTCAGCTAACTCTCTGCTCTTGGTGCTGCCGCAGTCAGGGGTAAAACACAATTTGTGTGCTGTTGATTGCCTTGCGCTGCACAACTCATATTTCTCCTTTTTAATGGTTTGTTTACATCATAAATAAACATGGCCGAACTTCTTTGCGCCGTCTAGTATGGCGAGAGAGTTACGCCATGTGTGCAACACGGTTTCGGACACATTCAACGTATAGTTGGAGATTGTCCATTGCCGATTTAGAGTTTTGGCGGGCTTTTGTAGATGCTATAATTTTCAAATAAAAGTAATTTCAACCTGACAATAAGAAATGAGAAACTATAAATACAGTTCTGCTCTGTATACTGTTTTTCCATGTAGCGACTGGTCTGTTCTCATTTGTGTGGCAGACGAATTGTCGGGAACGTAAATACATTTGCCCATCTATTTGCGTCTAACAAAACCATGACGAAATTCTCAGGCATGCTTACATTCATATGAAAACACATCGAATAATTATAGTTGTGGCAAGTGTATGTACAAAATTCGCATACATAAGTTAAATCAGCTCAGTTCATTGTTCCAATGTTTTGAAATGTTTCAATGTCTATGCTAAAATTTGATAAGAACAGTCAATACGTGCATTAAAGAAATATTTTTTAATAGTTCAGAAGAACAATCCCAGCAAAACGAATACGTGGACTTTGCAAGGTCCCAGGACCTGGATAAGCTCCAGAGAAGCATCGCCTTTTTTCAAATATTAGCACGAGATATTGGAAAATTTGGGAAAATGATTGCGAAAAATTAAATCAAATATATCAATTATTTGCATTAAGTAGGAAAGAATAGTAGCCGTTTTAATTAAAAATGGCCAGCTCTTCAGCTGTGTTCAAAAAAAAAATTTCCCTTAACCGGTATAACCTCCGCAAAAACTACCCACAGTAATACTGAACGGGGAAAGAATTTATTTGCGGGGAAAAAATATCAATAATAGAGATTTTATATTGTACTTATTTATTTAACTTGTGAACGTATTTAAGACAACCAAGCGCCAGTAGCAAATATGATTAGTTTGGGGCGTTTTATATTAAAACTTTATTGACATAAAATCGTAACTAAAAATCGCAATTCTTTTAATTTATAAATAATAATTTAATGTAAAATAATTTAAGTTAATGTAATCAATATATATGTTTTGCAAGATACATAATAAAAATATTTAAAAAATTTAAACTTCAAAAAGTAATAATAATTTGTTTTTATAGTCATCCACGCCAAATAATTTTTTTTAATTAGTAGCTCGTAATAAAACAAAATGTGCAAGATAAGCACATAGCAACATATTTTGGAAAATGAGTAAGTTTGCGCTTTTTGAACCAATTGTTAAGTTTCTATTAATTATAATTGATTAACTATCCATAATGCACAAATTTGTTATCTGCTATATTTTGCTCTGAGTGCGTGGAACTTAGAATCAGTATCTACATTTTCAAATATCGATGATATATATTTTCTATTGCGTAGGTGCAAAGGATTTATTTTTTTGTAAAATGGAACAGCAGAAACCACAAATGTTGAACAAAATATTCAAAATATTAAATATTAAATTTTTCGAAATTGGGGATATGTGTGATGTCATAATTACTTAACCAACTCTTCAACGCGTAAGTGTTTCTGCTTTATAATATAAACAGCAATACAGTATTTCGGAACTATGATAAGCATGTGAAGTTTGGATATAGATAGATAGTTAAGAAACTCAACGACTAAGAGAACATCGGTTCGGCCTACAGCTGTACTAATGGCCATTAGACTCGTAGTCTTCAACCTCTGCAAACTACAGCCATTTTTTTAATTTTTGGGCAATACATCTTCATAAGCAATTAATTCATATCAATTTACCACAATACATACATTTATTCTGCATAAGTTTCACGCTAATACAATTGAATGAATGTGTTTTTTTTAAATTATTATATCTAGCAAAATATTTTTTGCTAGATTTCTTTAAAAATATTTATGAAAACTTTATTTAATTCCAAAAATTATATTTCTACATAATCAAATAGACAATAAGTAATATCACTTGAGGCTGCTGTAACCTAGTACTGCAGTAGTGCTGTACCATGTGACTGATCCAAATATATCTAGTTACACATAGATTATCAGTTTTCTTCATAAAACTCGATGAAAACTTGACTAAAGTTTTATTTATGTTCAACTTGATTCAGAACTATTTTTGTGCTTGCTGTCATAAGAATATTTGGACATTTTATTTCAACAGTTTTAAATAGAGGGTATGAGTAAAACTAGCATATACTTATATGTTCGTGTATATTATTTGTAGGTGAGAGGTTAGTAATCAACAAGTTTGATCTTCAATAATGTATCATATACTGAACTTGTAAGCCTTTATCTAAAAAAAAAGCAAAAATTATAGCTACAAAACCACAGTCATGTTATAATTTAGGAAAGTATTCCTCTTGGATCTCAGCATCATTAACAAAGCTGCCTGTTCGGAACCATTACACTTTTTCAGGTTGAGCTATATATTTGTATGCTTTTAAATAATGTATGTTGTCAGAAGAAGGAATTTATTTTCAATATATTCTTTTGTAATTAAAGAATATAATAATGTTGCAGTAATTTTTACGAATAGGGGCACCCTTAGTGAGTTGGGTGGTACAAATCAAAGGTCTGTGTTCCATTCCTGAACTAATTTCATTTTATCAATACAAAATTAAATTGAACTTTACGTAAGCAATTGCAAAAGCAATTTTTAAAAATTTCCGGAAGGAATAATTACTGAAATTAAATTTCAAAATAATTTGAATGAAATTGTTCCGCAAATAAAAATGCATTGTTAAATTTTGTCAATTTAACGCATTCGTTACTTTACTATATGAAAATATAAGATTACATAAATTTTAAGATCTATATCTTCGAAAAAATTTTTGAATTTTTGTCTGCATATATATATATATTATATATATATTCGGAAAAAATAAATTTATTTACATTGGAAGCTTATTTTTAGCATTTTTGGACTTGTTTTCTTTTTTTATTTAATAAAAAAATAATATATTTATATTTAATAATTATATTATTAATATTTTTTATATTAATATTTTAGTAATTGTTATAGCTAAAATATTATACTGCGTAATTCAAATTTGTTTTTTTGTTTTACTTCCTCACACTGTCCCAATATAAGTTTCTTTCGGGAAGTTGAGTTCAAAGCATGAGTTGACGCAAGTCAGAAGTTTCTTAATTGATACGTGAATTATAATAATTTACTGCCAAAAATCAATAAACCGTAGTATAAAGTAATGATAACAATTATACTTTCAAATTTATAGTAGGCAAATATGAATACAATGGCATTAAAAATATTTACACCATCCCTCGACATCGCCTTAAACATTCCTCAATTTTCAGAGATTGCAATAATTGTTCTGTTGCTGCATTTAAACCAAGGTAAGCAAGGTTTAAGCAATTTATTTACGCCTAGTACAGACCAATTTTAAAAAATATTTCGAAATACTTGAATCACATTTTATTTAACCAATTTGCATAGGGTATCAAAAGTTCTGTTACGGCGGAGTTATTTATTAATTATGATTTAGTTTTGTGTTTTGGATTAGTTTGTGTTAAATTGATCCAATATAAGAATTTATTGCTGCTAACACTTAAGTTGGTAAATGAGCTATCATAAAATTTTAAATGGGCTACAAACATTCCGGCAGGGTTCTTGTACTAGAATTATTACTCATATAGTTAGTTAAATGAAAATTATAAATTTCGCAGTATGCTTCTAAGCACTAACATACATTTGTCTTTGTGGATGGTAACAGCACAGGTAAAAGCGCAAACACCAGCGGGATCGCTGCTATACAAAATCACGGGTATCCCACTGCTTTAGCAACAGAATCTTTGTGAAGTCGAAGTCGCATCTACTTATCGTCGTATCTACACACAGGCTCGTTGTTGTAGTAAGTTTTTTTACGTGTCTGCTGCCGGTGTTTTCGTTACGCTTCTCTTCTTGATGGTGCTGTTTAGTTGGCGTAACTGCTGCCGGTGTTGAGGTGCTAAAACATGATATTTTTAGATACTCTCAGTGGCGTTTGTTTATCCGAGGGGGGCCAACACTCTATGCGCCACCTTAACTTATTCCACCCACTACTGATTGCATATTCCCTCGAAGAGTAGAAGAACTTCATCGCTGTGAAAATATATGTGTTTATTTGTAAAACTCAGTTCTTGTTTGTATAACACCGGGAATTCACATACTTTTGAATTGTTGTTTGTTTGTTTATATTTTCGCAACATGTTGCATGGATTATAATAGGTTTGTTTACTTAAATATTATGTAAAAAGCATAAACCAAATTGATAGGTATATAACAAAGGTAGGCGGAATCGATTTAATACAAAGTTACCTCATGCTAAACGTACTTCGACTATTTAGATTAATTAAGGTCTATAAGTTATGAGCCGATCTAATAATTATTGATTGATATGAACTAGATTTTAAATCACCATGGCCATTTCTTTCAGTTTTCGAAACAATCTCCATATATCAGGAACATCGTTCATACTAAATATTGTTTCGGTCGCATTGATATTTTGCAGAGCTCAAGACAAACAGAATTTATCTCCCTTATAAAAAGTGTCCCTTAATTAATTTGTTTGTGTGACCACACACTATAGTGCACGGTAGCATAAGCGCTAACGAAATGAAATTTCTCTGATATGTAAAGCCATTTTACTAAATTATTTATACAGAATATTTATTATTTTATTATGATTATTATAAAGATATTATTAACCTATTCATATTTCATTCGAGGTTACAATTTTAGTTAACAAATATGATCAGCTTCATTAAAATTCGTTAGGCAATTTGAAGATTCCATCCCAAAAAAACTGCGCCGGGTTGATGGCCAGGATTGAATCAAGCCAATTTTTGATACCCTGTTCTGATGTAAACCGTATTCCAGTGAGAGCGTTCTGCATCGACCGGAACAAGTGGTAGTCAGAAGGGGCAAGGTCTGGGCTATAATGCGGATGAGGCAAAGCTTTCCAGCCGCTCAACGTTTTGCTTCAATTCATATGGCGCCCAATTTCCTGCCTTTTGAATGTATCCGGCTGCTTTTAAACGTTTTAAAATAGCTGCTTGAGTGACTCCCGAAGACTTTGCAAGCTCTTCTTGTGTTTGGTAACAAAATTCGTCAATTAATGTTTCCAGTTCCTCATCTTCAAACTTTTTTGGGCGCCAATGATGTGCTTCTTCTTCTAAGCCAAAATGACCACTTTTAAATCGTGCAAGCCGCAAACCACATTTGACACGTTCGCTCAGCTTAAGCATGTTCACCATAAACTTCCATCAAAATGGGATGACTTTTGGCTGAGGTTTTCTTCATATTAAAGTAATGAAGTAGAAATCCCCACATAAACACTTTTTCAGGCACAGAGTGGCTGACATATTTGAGGGAGAAAAATTATTGGTGTTTACGCTCCAAATTAGTGACATATATTGAAAATGACGCACAAGGACAGTAGCTTTCCAACGCATGTTAGGAATTTCGGAATAATAATCAAGTTATGCGATTTCGTAGCAAACCGCACGAATATAGTTATAGACCCAATAGCATTGTGAGAGAAATTGATGAAATATTTTTTAAATGTTGGAGCCACTTTATTACAACAAATAAGCTCAATGCAATGTATAATATTACTGCATATAATGCATAGTTGCGAAAATTTTCTATATCTGTACCGTAGAAAATTCAAAGGTTAAAATCACTATAATTTTATTGATATTCACTGATATTTGATTAACACATAGCTTCGTACTTCCTCTTTGGACTTCATGATAACTTATGTGACGCAGAAAAGAAGTGACATACGCTCTTATTTAATTTTCATGAAGAATTTAAACCCCAAAACGCGGTTTTTAAATTTAACATAGTTTTACAAATTGTTATATATTTTTATATATAAAATTGATAATCTCGTTCCGTTTTTATTTAGGAACAGCTGTATTTGTTGATCGTAAAGTAGTTCACATAGAGAACTGAATATATAAGTTTCTATTCAGAGATATATAAATTCCTAGAGAAATAGCTGTCAAAACCATTGTCAAAGTAAACATAGTATGTGTTTGACATTTATGTTCAATACCATTGTAAGACTTACACTTGAAACTTCCTTTATAGAAAAACTTGCTCTCTGTTCAATTTTCAATGGTTTTCAATCTAAAGGTGGAGTCATGAGGAAGCAGTTATCCCGACAATATAAACCGTCGAAGTCCTTAATGGTTGCGCAAAACGATTCACGAAATGTGCTATATAATTGCGAACTAATCAAAAATAAAATAAAATAAAATAAAATAAAACAAAAAACTAATCAAATTGGTAGCTTTATTTATATTTACATATTCTGATTTAAACCCCTGGAAAACAATCCAGATTGTCATAATCTTTATTTTTCAAACAAAAATTGAACTATCCTGAAAAGCAAAAGGTAATGGTAAATTCAAATTAACACTCTCTATTGTACTAAGAATATATAAAATTTAAAGAATAGTAAAATTTATCAAAAATTAAAAGACCGAACACATCTTGGCGCAGAGAAGCAAAGATGAGTAGTAGAGTGAAACTGTTCAGAAAAAACGTTAGTGGGACGATTTCGGGTGGTCGCTTAAGTGGTCTCATCAATTGCCAAGAACTAAGTGGCCTAGTTCATGAAGGTGGTTACGGTTCTTCGCAAGACCTGAGTTTCTGATCAACACCAAAAGAAGATTTTCTCTAATAGTGGTTGTTTCCGGCGGACCATGATGAACTTTAGAGTATATTTCTGTCGTGAGAAAACTGAAACGCACCCTCTATTTTTCAGATAACAATGGGAGCTTTGCTCACATTGTTCTCTCATCCCTCTAGGAATTCAGTGAGTTCAATAAGGTAAAAATATACTTTGTCTGCGACGTTCACTATATTTATATAAATCTCCATATAAATTACTCAATTATTTTAATTTGTTTTACAAATTCACTTTTTGTTGTTTAAAAGCTGTAAGCTTGTAAGCTGTTTTTCTAAAATTATTCATTTCCAATCTCTCGTTAGACTATAAGTAAATTTATTCCCAATAGTTTTAAATGTGTAACTCGAAAAGGCAAAAATTAAAAAGAAAGAAGACTTTTGTCCTTCTATACCTTCTATACAACCAAAGCAAAAATTTCCGTTTTTATATTTTTTTTAAGTTTACAATTATATGACATTTGATCTTCGCTTTCTATCATAATTAAAGCATTAAAACATATGGCTAGGCAGTCATTATTTTTGGCTTCAGCCTTTTATACCGGTTATATCTACCGGTGAATTTAAATTTTTAGAACCAAAAGCGCAATGTTTTGATAAAAGTTGGAGATGCATGTTCAATGTATGCATTTTGCACTTAGTCAAGTAAAATCTATGCGTTTCATTGATGGTATTCATAAAGCAAGTAATTTTAAGCTTCGTCCATAAGTGTTGATCTTCAAACCATGTATGTTGCAGTATTCCATACAAATTAGTAAATTAAGCATATATATTTTGATGAAAAGACAGAAGTTATGAATTCTCATTAAAAATATTAGATCCCTTTTCATTTAACCAAAAATGTTACTGTCTTAATGAAGTCTTAGATTAAAAAAATATAGTTGCGTTTCAAGGTGTAATTTAGTAGGTCTAAGCAGTTAGTAATTCAATGATACATTCAAAACCGACAATAGTTTCAATTAGCGCTGATAAATGCTCAATAAATCAAAACATCGTTATTTGAAAATAATAATTTAAACTAACTTAACACGTAAATTAAGTTAACACTTATTCGGACACATTCTAATATTTCTAAAATGATTTGTCAAAGTTTTTCTACCTTTTCGTGAATCTGGCAGTTCACTATAGGTTTAATGCTAAAAACTTGGGTTTCACGATTATATTTAAACTGTTCCCATGATGGTAAAAGCCTATATAAGTAACAAGTTTGCTTACAAGGCAAAGACTAACCAAATGGGATTTTACAAAAATACCAGAAAACTTAAATAGCTTAAATATTTCCATACAAATATAGAAACAAATAAAACGTTTTATTCGCGCATTCCACTCGACAACAAATTACAAACAAACAAGCAATGAAAGGCTAAGCTCGGGTGTAGCCGAACATTTTAAACTCTCGCAATATGCAAGGATTAAAGCAGGGGAAATACTTTCAGGTGTTGGCAAACTTAAAAAATGTTCAGAAGAACAATCATATTTGGTGTCTTATTAACTTATATTACAGATCATAAACTCATGAACTTTCATTACGATATTTTTCTTCGTGTCAGATATATTTATATTGAAATCTACCAAATTAACTCAAATAAGATATATGCTATATAAACTCAACAAAAGTGGCTTAATAAATATATTAGATACATGAGGAAAAAGTCAATCAGATAAAAGCAAATCATTATATTAGGAATAAGCGGCTTAGACCATGGTCTAGGCCGGGTTCATTCATATTGAGCGCGAAATCTTCTCATGTTTAAGAAAATAGATCCATTTAATTTCGTTAAAATAATACACATATTGATCCACATAAACGGTTTAAAGTCACAAATCATTATATCGGCTATATTTGGGCTAGCGGAAGGTCTGAACTGATTGCATTAACTTTGGTCATTACTCAATTATAATAGAGAACATGTTTCCACTCAATTTTATTAAGATAAGTCACACACTGACCGACACATTCGACTTAAAATCTTCTAGAATAACGAAAATTATTATATGTAGTATATGGGAGTTGGTGTAATTCGTGAACCGATTTCGTATATTTTCGACACTAATATCTAATTTTTCACATTTTCGGCAACCATGCATTTTCAGCAACCATACATTTTCGGCATTAAACTATGATATATCCAATATTATATGTTCACTTTATTTTGCTGAGATGTCATATACATTGATCAATATATACCGAATAAACTCAACCGGAAATTTGAAATCCTTACATTAGATAAATGGGAAATAGAGGAAGTATTTAACCGATTTTATCAATTTTAGGCACAAGGATGTACTATAAAAAGCACGGGGCGCTATTGAGTTTTACTCAGATAACCCACGAATTTCCCCATATATACTGTATAAAGTTAACCGGAAGTTCGAAAATCTTTATATTAGGCATATGGGCGCTAGGGGAAGTATTAATGCCATTTTTCCATTTTTCACATAGGGGCACAATATTATCAGACAAAGAATTTCTCTCAATTTCAATAATATGTCGTACAGATTGACCGAACTTTTCGCTGAAAAGTCAGCCATAGACACTGGGTCCCCATATTTGGTATTTGGGGCCTTTGAAAAGTTGTATTCCCATTTCGACAATATTTAGGCGTGAGATGGCATACGCTAAAGGCACTCTTTGTGCAACGTTTTGCACCGATATCTTCATTGGCAATTGATTTATATTTTGTAGCAATTGTTGTCGTAGCAATTTTATTGAAATTTTGTTTATATGGAATTTAAAATTGTGATATATGGAAAGTAAGCGTGGTTGGATTTCGATTTGACTCATCCTCATACTGTAATATAAAAAGGAAAATATAATGGATCCTACAGGACCCCTTCTGTTCCACAATTACTGTAAGATTTAGTGTTTCTTCAGCGAGTTAACGCACTTTTAGTAGTTTTCAACATAACATTTGTATGGTAAGCGTATTGTATGGTATGGTGGGGAGGTGTATGATGGGCGTGGTTATAACCCGATTTCACTTATTTTTCTAGTATATGAAGACATGATAGAAAAACGTGTTCACTTTTACAAATTTGTTTACTCTGTACTAAATACCCAATAGTATCATCATGCGGCGAGAGTATAGTAAATGGTGTGAAAGTAAACTACTAGCGATCAATTAGCAATTGATATGAACAAAGTTGAATTTTCAGATTAAACCATAAATTGAATAAAACAATGGACTAATAATATGAAAAAAGCACTACTAATTTCTGCCGAGGTTTATATGAATTACTTTTTATAGTTGTTGGGATAGATAATAAAAAATTTCCGGTTTATAGAGAACCCTCCACGTACGCTTCATATACATATGCAGTCTCGCATATGGAGGAAAACTCTTCATATATGTATGAACATGTGAAGTATCTATAACCCTGCAATGTGTTTTGGGTTTTGTCCTTTTCCCCTCATGAATTAGATTTATGTAATACATACTTCACAGTTCATAAGACTTGTGGTAAATGATTGCCTGGTATTGTTCACTACAAACAAGTAACATACTTTTAAGTTTTATTTATAATTGACCTATTTCAAAGATAAAAAAAGTAAAGAAATAACTTCGTTCTTCAGATTTTGAAAACTTTGGACTATAACAGAGAGACGTTTTATGAGAACTCTTTTAGAATGCATTCAATTGCAATGCCCCTGCCATCTTACATACATATATATGCACATGTAAATAGTAAAAAAAATATTCATTCTAAGAGACCGTCCCAATGGATTTTTTACACAAAATTGCTGGTGATAAATCATAAAAAGAATCCTCTGTTCACCAGCAACAATTTTGACGACGATGTAAAATAAATAGAGAAAATAAAGTAAAATATTATATACAGAGGACTTTGAAGTGACATGCAAAACTCAAAACTCAGTTGGATTCAGCAGTCAAGCGGCATACTGCGGCACATGGCTTCATAAATGTGTGTGCATATGCATATAAAAACATGCACTAACGGGCAAATTCGGCATGTGACCTAATAAAAAATAATAAACAAACGGAATACCTAAAACAATATTAGTCTCATGCAGAGTTTTTTGTAAAAATATATACATACATATATACCTCCTATATTGCATATATTCAGAATGGTTGTTAGCAAAAAGTTTTGGAAATATTTTTCATATGCATGAAGCGTCATAATTTATGATTATTTAGAAGAGTAAACGGCGGGCGCCAGCAGCGAGAATAGTGACCGCCTTAGCGGCGTCGACGGTCAGGCACAATTTCAGTTGCAGTATATCGCAAGTCATATAGCGGAGCGACAGGCCAGCAGCTAGACAACGCACGCGTAGTCGATTAAACATCCTGGTAGCAATTTATACAATGCAAAAAATTTAATACATTCAGATATAAGTTACAGCGGAATTCAGTGTAAAAATATAGCCATTTGTCGCATATCCGGAACAATTGGTATTTTTTGCGCCGGTCATTTGCCAGCCAATCTGTCATTGATTCGATCGCTACCATGCATAAGTGCTTAACTAATTTCAGGGGTTACTTGTTGATAGTTGCAATGCTGCTATTAAAGATAATTAGAGCTAATGAGCATTGCCCCCTAATTGGAGCTACTAACAACAATAATATCCAATTCAACAGTGTGCTTAATAGTCCGCCGACGGACAGCAACATTGGGCTCATAAAAATCTATTTGACAAAGTGATAAAACAATTCCAAAGCGCGGCCAATATACCACCACAAAAGCGGAAGCCAGAAGAGGAAGAAGTGAGGAAATAGTTGATGGCGAACAGTTATGCAAAAAGCATTAATACTGTGTGTAAGTGCTTGAGTTCGTGAGAGGTCCTTCATTGAAGAGCTATAAATTTGCACATTATTCGAAAATCTTTCAATTATACTTCACTAAAGCGCGCACAAATGCGCTTATTCTCAAATTCACAGCAATAAACTTTGGATACGCCACATATTAATAATTAATTGAATTGGAGTCGCTCCCCGGTCTCACTCTGTTATAGCAATTGGCAGTGGCGTTAAATTCTAAAATCTGCTCTCCACTCAGCAATACTTCAAATGCGACAACATCTTGTTCTGCACCAATACCATCGTGAACGTTTTGCACCCTGCCGTCATGTTATATGAGTTTTATGTTCTATTTATGTTGTGTAAACGATGCCATAATCGTAAAAATATCAAAACAAATCGTTAAATTCGATCATCATCATTGAAAGTTGCATCGACAGTCGACACAGTTGCGGCAGCCGGAGAGACGTCAGCAAGAGCACGCTACATTTTACCTTCCCTTACGTTTGTGGTGTCCATAAGTGATGTAGCGATATATTGGTTTGGTATCCACTTATCCAACATTGCCGCTTTGTTGTTGACTTTATTGGTTAGTTGGCGCTTCTGAATTGCTTGTGAGTGTTCAAAGCACTTCGATTGCTAATCGTACGTGCCGCTCGGTGCCGCCTGGTGGTATGTTAGCATCCAACTAATATTGCATTATATGCATATATGTAGGCATGTAGATGGCGATATTTATGAACGTTTATACTTATTTCAGTTTGTTTTCCCCAAAAGAATGGAAAACACTATCTCCAGTTTCCCACCGCGCTTCGTGTGTAGTTGACACTCGCTTTTGTTTTATTTACCCTACCCATAACACTGAATATTTGTATATTTATTGACACTAGTATCACAAGTAGCACATAAATTTGTGACTTAATTAACTTTACATTAAGTGTAAATTATTTCAAAAATTTGCGAAAATCTCATGCAAATGATCATTGGTACACCGAAAGAAATAAACGCTGTTGAATAAAGAAAAATTAAATGAAACAAATCCGTTAATGAAATATTTTTTATACAAGATCAAAGAGGGATAGAGGACAACCAAAAAGTTGAAAAACATTTTTAATATTCAAAAAGAGAAAAAACTTTAAATAATGCAGACAAAATTGTTCGGTTATAAAGTGGGGATTTAAATCTCCTATATATAATATATAGTTTTTTTAAATCAACGGAATATACTGCGTGTTTTTTGTGAGTAGTTTAAATAATTTGCTACTGTAGTTTAGAATTGTAAGGCAATTTCGTCTGAAAATTCGTTTATATTTAAATAACATGAATTGTTATATAAAATGGATATATTTTGAAAGAAAATCAAGTAGGTAAAATTTAGAATATCGTCCAACTCAATGATAACAATGTATAACAACTTTAATAAATATAGTTAAATACTTTAGTAGGTGAGGCAGGTGTATATTTGACTTATATAGTGTGACAACAACCACTTTCAGGTCACATATTTCACTTGATGCAGTACTCTTCCTGGAGAAGCATATCTAAGCGGCATTTTTGTAATCTGTATATACTGAATAAAATGATTTCTACTCCTCAACTTAATTTATTGATTTATATATAGATTAGCGTGAGTCTCATCTCAACAAAATTAGGTATAACTATGATTTGGCACCAAAATATATAAAGTTGGCCCGTATAGTTGCTTAAACTTCACATATTTAAATGTACGATACATATTTCGTGTGGATGATTCGATTTAGAGCGGATATCTTTTATTGTAGATAATTAGTTCACTACTTACCCTAATAGCGTAAATTGAATATTTCCTACTTCCTATGTCATTACAAGTTATTGCCGAGTTTTCGAAATATTTCCAGATCTTTTAGACTTACAGAACTTAAGGTTTTTAGGAGAATTTAAATATAAGTTAATTAATTTTTATGGATATATCTAGAAATATCATGGGACTGTGGCTTAGTACGACCTATGAAAAATAAATATTTCTAATCATGTGGTGATTTTGAAAGCATTATGTACAAACATTAAGGATATGTACATATGTTTATATGAATATATCAACAATTGACAAAATAATGCAAATATAAAAAGGCTAAGAATATCAACGCCGTGATATTTTGTTTCCGTTTTATTTGAAGAACGAAGCGCACTCCATAAATTTTCGCACGCTCAATATTGTTTCAGATCATAAATCATGGTTGCATTTGTGTATATCGCGCAAAAAGTCTGAACACCATGCGATGTAAACAATTGCGTTTGTCCACCGCGCAATTTTTGCAGTATTTTTCCCTCAACCTATTTCATCCATAAAACTCTCTTAAAAGCAACACAACATGCTTACATACAGGCATAAAGCAACAACACGAAATTCAAAAAACGAAAATAATCGAGGGACCACTGTATTTACCCTGGGCGAATGCACTTGCCATTGTATCCCCGAATGCTACGCCAATGCACTGCCGCAATGCCGCACTGTTGAAAGGCAGAAGGACCGACCACACTGGACACCATATAAAATAAATACCATTCGTCGTCGCCAACCCCCGCCACCGATTTCCGCGGCCCGTGCCAAAAGCGGCAACAGCCAAAGTCAGAGTGATTTCGACTACTACCGTAAAATTTATGGATGTTGTGTGTCATTTGTTGAAGGCATACTCGTATTTTCTTGGTAGTAAGGTTACTCATGCTTTACTATTCAAAAGTAAAATCTGAAGTGTTAGATCGAACTAGCAATTATGGCAAATATTATCAAACTGTAAATTAAAAATTACGAGGAAAAGGCTGAAAGGCGCATTACTATCAGGAAAAGATGCCCCCTTAATTTAATTAAGATATCCGATATAGTCCGATTTCGGCTATTTGTATATAAGAGGTTCCACACTTCAAAAGCACTATTTATGGAAGATTTTTATTCTGACATCTCCATTCCGATTTCGCCAATAAACTGTAATATAAGGAAATGGAGGTAATCCTATCTAACAAATTTACTAAACATTGGTCGAACAGGTACTGAGGTATAAGATTTCATATAAGATTAGGCTGTGCCACACCCGTGTTATACTATCTCTTTGGTTAAATTCCATACTTCTGAGTGTGATAGTTATCACACTTTCGTCTCCACAAATTTTGGTTTATACAGCTTTCGTACTTTGGGAGATAAGTATATTATATCTGACAGATGTCTTTCTACTGTATTCCTCTGTGGCAAATTTATAATCTGTAACTTAATTTGGGACTTATATATTATCATATATTATTATAGCCATTATAACTTTGTGACGAGCGAAATTTCGTGGGTGTGTTCTTTGACAAATTTTTCCCATCTGCAATACCAATCTCCTCAGAGTGACAAGAATAAGTGTACCAAGTTTCATCAAGATAGCTCAAGTTTTACTCAAATAACCGCTTGCGTAGACAGGCAAATAGACAGACAGACTTTCGGAAATCATATCTACTCGACATCCTGGTAATTTTGAAATGTACATATTGTTCTATATCCATCTTTATTAGTTGTAAATTTCACAAACAACTGGTAGGTGGACAAAACTATTTTGTGCTGTGCAACTTGTGGCGAGATTATAAATAAGTCGTGAATATATCTTCCCAGAAGTTAATTTCCAATACCTTAGTCACGAGTTTCACAGTTGGAACCCATTGCTGCATTAGCATTAGAGATGCTGACTGATATCTTGACAACGAATGAATAAGTTGTCCATGCATCGTTGGGCGTTTGAAAGGATAATTTAATTCTTGTAGCTTCAAGTTTGATCACCAAGTATGCAAAAAAATTCATATTCCAGTAATTTTATTTCCTTTCATCGTCAAAATGTTGGTGTCAAGTGCAGCCCAGAGGGTTTTTGTTTGACTATGTTTCGGGTGGCATTTGCAACATCCCATCAATGAAAGTTGAGTAACATGTTGAACTTCGTTGACACTCAAACCGGCAATACGTATTGAGTGGCGTCATCAACATTTATAAAATAGACGACTATTAAAATAACAATTTTTATACTCTCGCCACATCTTGCAGCAGAGTATAACAAAGTAGTCTTGTTCAGATACCGGATACCGAATATATGGATAATATATGGAATTCAGTGTCTATGATTGACATTTTACCGAAAATATCGGTCAATATATGAGATGTATTATTGAAATTCAGAGAGCATCTCTAATTTGTAATGATGAGCCTTTGTGTGTAAAAAATTAATAAAAATCGCGCTAATACTTCATTACACCTAAAATAAAAATTTTTTAACTTCCGGTTGACTTTGTACTGTATATATCGGTCACTCTACTAGATATCCGAATAAAATTCAGACAACGACAATTCCTGGTCGAATGTTAACTAATGGCAAAATATTTAATATGAGATATACTTAATATAAGAACTTTCAAAATTCCTGCTGCCTTTATACAGTATATATACAATGGTGTATCTACAAAATTAAATGAACGTTTAGTCTTGAATATACTATAGTTTGGTGGCAAAAATTAATAAAACCGATCTTCGAACTAACACAGCAATCATTACAAATAATGATAGATATTACAATATATATTATTAATAATTAATATATTATAAATAATAATTACGATTATTCTAGTTTAGCCGAATTTGAGTTAATTATTATTAACCAGGAATATGTTCTCGAGCATAATTTAGTTTAATGTCAGAAATAAATGTTATCTGCTCAGATCTTCCCCTATCCCCAATGTGCATGATATCGCGATTTCCTGCTTTCCAGCTGACATTATACAGTTCATATAAAACAATATGTGTGATAATTTAAATAAAGTATTGTTTTCTTAACCATAATATGGTTTAGCGCTGAATATAAATGAAATCGGTCTAACCTTCTTACCTCTACTATAATGATTTAGGTCCCTTTTGTTGACTTTTTCCTCATATAAAAATATACTTATACATATATGTATTAAATTTCATCCCTTTGGTTGAGTTTTCCATAGAAGATGTCTCAACAAAATTAAACAAGAATCTTTCGAATAATATTATGTCAACTGGTAATAAAAATTATGACTCTTGTACCTTCCCACAGCCCACAGCAACATGCATAAATGATTTGACTTAATTAGATTGACTTTATGAGTACATGACCTAAACTAAAAGTTAATATGATGCCGACGATGATTGCAATCCACTAAAATTTTCGTAGAATAATAAATGTAAGAATTCAACATTTTTATACTCTCGCAACATATTGCAACAGACTATAATAGTTTTGTTCACCTAACGGGTGTCCGTCCGTGCAAGCGATAACTTGAGTTAAAATTAAGATATCTTGCTAATTTTTCAACCTCTCGTCAGATTTTGTACCATATATTTCGGTAAATCCGTAAAATTTCGTACTAAAACTCTAGGATTATCTTTCCAAGGTCCAAGGTCTAAGGTCTTTCCAATAATGTCCTTTTGTGCCAAAAATTATCGAAATCGGGTAAACACTTCACGTAGCCCGTATCCTCGTAGTCTACTAATTACACTAGCTCCCATATACCACATATAATGATTTTCGTTATTCTAGCAGACTTTGAGCCGGATATTGCATTCTTCCGCAAAATTTTTTAATATAAGGTTATGCCAACACCTGAAAACATTTCCCCGCCTTTGATCCTTGCACATTGCGAGGGTATAAAATGTTCGGTTACACCCGAACTTAGGTTATGATTACATGTTTTAATATCGACACCAGAAATAAGTTTCAGATCTTTGTGACAGTGCATTTCATTGTAAAATGCTATACGAAGTGGGAATACTCTGAAATAAAGCATTACATTACGAAGAATCAACAAGTTGTGGTTGTGTGTGTGTGTTGAGGCTCTGTGGCGATCAATGCTACAAAAGAAACACAGAAAACTGAATTGGTCTCTTTTCTAATAGATATTCTAAGTAAGAGTATGTCTCTCGAACTTCAGCAAACGAACTAACCGCCGTCTATTTGAAATGTCTATATGTTCCACTTTAATGAGTGTATGAAATGAAACGTTTAAAGTAAAAGTTTCATAAACTAAACGCAAACCAAATGTCTGAAATGTATAAAAATTGTTTAATTTATTCCAGCGTACTTTTAATTACATACTCCTTTTTATGGACAACTTCGATAATTGGTGCCCAGTAAAACATTTAGCCTGACTGCATGGATGCTTAATGGGCAATGCGCGATTAGAACGCTAGACAACTCGGGCGAGATGAACCTTACTGAGAGCAAGTAGTTGAAAAGACATTGAGCACTCTTTTGTAAGCCATAAGTACACAGACAGCGAACTTCAGGCCAGTACTGATTCTCTGGTATAATTTCCGAGAAGAAACCGCCAGAAGTTAACTCGGCAATGCAGGAGTCAAGATTATGGAGAATGCAGTCGGAGTTACTTATGATTTAAAGATGTTCAAATGTTGAAATCCTTTGGACCAGCTATAAGTATCCAGGAATTTCCCTTTGAGATCTAAGCTGTATGCAGAGGCAATCACCCGGCAGCGGTGTTTCTCAAACCTAACTTTGCGAGACATGTTTTATATCATGCACAGAGAACCTATCTTTTCAAAGTTAGATACATTTTTAAATTACGCACAATGAAATTGCGAAGCGATTTAGTTGTACATTGCATTCTGGGAGATGGAGTTTTCCATTTGGTGGAATGCAGAGCTTTAATAATATTTTGCGGGACCAATAATATGTTTCTTTCCAAGCGATAAAGTTTCGTCTTGGAATCACAAATGAACTCGGCTTTACGCATCTCCTGACATAAAGTAAGTCCTCCACCATAAAATTTACTTATAAATATATATAAATATAAATATATATATAATTTAAATTTAAGTGTTTATCACGTATATAGTTTCAAATATAATACGTACTCGGTAACCGCAACTCTTCAATTCAATCGTTCAGATTTACAATATTAATAACACTTAGTGCTTAGTTTGACGCTCCTTCCCGTCCATCGGGTTAACATCATAATAAGTGAGATTATGCCTATTCGGTTGATTTATTTCAGTCTTGCTATCGAGAGTCTGCACCCACCAACAAACTCGGCACACGGCCGTGTGACCTTAGTATATATTTCGCGATACATCGTTGAGCTTAAACCATCTGCTATTTTCGAAAAATTTAACCAAATATGTTAGTTTTACGGCAAACTATTCCATACCCGATCTCTGATGCTGTGTTGGTATAATATAAAATATATATGGTAGTATAAGAAATTTGTATTGCGGCTGCAATAACATGTTAATTCCTACGACCTGAGCTCAGATAATGAAGTTGTTCGTTCAGAGAGCTTTACATCACGTTGCAGTCATTAGCGATGATGGAATTATTCATTTGCGATGTCATGGTTATTAGTATTGCACCACTGTTCATAAAATTTGTAGCTTTCTATGTCCTCAATTAGCTATTCATAAGTGGTGTTTGTTAAGCGACATTTATACTTAAAAGATGCTTGATTAGTGTGATAGACGAACGAGAGAGATATAGAAATATTTTTAGTTTTTCCTACATCACCTACGATCACGTCACAATCCCTTTTGAACCCTTTGGTATAAATCTCACCTAAAAACATTTATTAGATTTCAAGCTTTGCATGTTACAATCAGTTTTATAAAGTGTGAGTTTTCATATGACACCACGTTGAACCAGTTACTTCTGGCTCCAATATCCCAACTCCGGTAGTTTGAATGTTAAACCTAATGAAATTTTGCAATTTCCATATTTAATTTGAATTATGGTCATGTAGTTGAAGATAAAAAGTGCTACCTTCCCCCATCTTGTTTTCACTTGTGTTCTGCTATTTTTTCGAAAGAAAATTTATTTTATGGCTAAAACTTTTTGATATTTCTAATGACAAACGACGAACAGGAGTTTCTACAAAGAGAAAAAGTAATAGCTCTTAAAAATGTCATATATACATGTAAAACAAAATAAATCAAGTTTTCTTGTAAACCTACAAATATTGTTTAATCGTTGGTATGAATAAGGGGTTAATATTCAATACGCACTGCTTCTTAAACAAGACAAAGAACAAATACAACAAGATGTGTAAAATATTTTGTTGTTATGCATTACATTTACTAAGATCCACAAGCGATAGAAATGTGGCAATTTTTATGAAATTCCCCAATTTAATTAAACAAACGCAAGTAAGAGAAAAGGGTTTATATTTAGCAGAAATAAAAATTAGGAAACCTCCCTAAAAACATTTAGATTGAATTACTCAAATCAAATAATAAAGACGAAAAGAAATTATAATACTTTTCAGCGCTTTGAATATTAGATGCATATGAGCTAAATATATGTTTTCATAAACCCTGGTAAAATTCGTAAATTAACTAATTAGTGGGAACAAAATTGAATATTAATACACACCTATTAATATTAATATATAATATAAATAAATATTATTAAATTGTTATTTATAATATAACGAAAAATGTAAAAAATTTATAATTTCACCTTTCCCATATTATTCATCCTTCTTGTAACACTAAAAAGAATAAACATCTGAATAACTTTTCCATAATGTTTATTTCAATCAAAGGAACTCATGTCTCGTGCTCTGGCAATACAAGGGAGTAACAATTCTAAAGGAATATATTCACTTAACTTCATTTTCTTTGAACTTTATCCTTGTGTTGGCGTATTTAATCATGAACAGAAACAACAAAACTAAGAATAAGGAAGCTGAAGTTTCACTATAATGAGCCAAGTTTACTTCAGCCCAAATAGTTGAGGCTAATAACATTGCGAAAAAGTAAAATCTAATGTTTGTTTTTGCTTTATGAACCTCCACCTCCATTCAGCGTCTTTTGTTGACTGTTTTCTATTAGAAGAAGTGAAAAGAGCATGCTAAGGACGCGCCTCATAAAATTCATTGCATTAATTTGACAATGAATCAACTTTTAACAAAAGTGGCAAAGCTCTGTTGGAGTTAGGGACGGTGATTGTGAAAAAAAAGTGATTCAAAAGAAAAAAAATTTAAATACAGTACTGATTCATTTTATTATTTACACGATTTAAAAATGGCAGCGTTATGGGGCATAGGCGTTATCAATTTTACCTTAAATTTCACATATCTTTTCTCATTCACACAATGTATACAAGTACACGTATTTAATGGAAGGGCAGAATAATATCTGTATGCTTATTCCAAAAAATTAATTTTACATTCTTGTATGTCCATTAAGACTCTTCTTGCATGATGTCGTATGGGGTTTTGTTTCACATAGAGGCAAGAGTGTTTTTGTTTGTACAAAACATATTGTCTATGTACGTATAAGACTATTCGTACATTGTCTCGGTACTTGGTTCAACACGGAAATATGGCAATAAACATAATTAGCCCAAAAATACAAACTAAAATGGAGTATGTGTGGTTGATAGAATGGAGCTTGTGAAAAATCCGATCCATGCTGGATTAATTAGACTATATTATGAGAAGCAGTGATGACATGCATACTAACGTTTATACACGGAAATATAAAAAGTGTTGAGTGTGGTTGTAGATAACGAATTGTTCATCCTTGCACGAAGGATACGTGTTGAAAGTGAAAAACAAGGCAGCTAATTAAGAATCCATGCTTGATACATATGTATGTATATTTGGGTATTATAATTCCTTCAGTTACAGTGTAAGGTTTTTGAATATATATAGAAAGCGTACTTTGCTTACATGAAATGCAATATTTTAAAAATGTTTCTAGTTAATCTAAAAGCTTAGAGCTTTTTTAGCTTTTCTTAGGGTTAAGAAAATAATAGACAGACAGGGAATTATGAAACTGTGTACTTAATAGACCAAATAGATACCAAAAGTTAAATTGTAAATTGGGACCGAATATAATAGAATATAAGTATTTATTTCGCTTCTCAGGAATATTAATTACACAATAAGTTACTAAAATTATGTATCCATTATTAAGGAGGTACATTCGAAATCAACTACTTTGAGGGTGTGTTATTATTAACGTAATCTCTTGGGTCAGTTTATGTAGTAATGAGAACATTGTAAAAAAAGAACAGCAAACGGAATGGCGGAAAGTTTATACCATACACTAATAATTAATAAGGAGCTCTCTTTTCTATACTATATCTTTTTAAATTACTCGTTTAATTTTTTGAAAGGCCGCTTTTTCATGACAGTTTTGTAAAAGTTACCGTATTGTTATGCTGTTTTAGATTAAAAGTTTATCCTTACTTAGTGGTTTCTTCTACATAATATAAATAAAAAATTTTTTTTTTTAATGCTTGTTGAGTAATTTAGAATACATTTTTAAAATGAGATATGAGAGATTGTTTTAAAAAAGCATGTCAGTATCAAAAACTTTCAATATTTCGCCTCTAACGTTTGAAAGCGGTGGACTTAGGAAAAAACTGATACTGATGAAGGCGATGTTGATAAGCTCGAGGATGTTTACTTTGTTCAAAGAATTAATAAGATCTAAATAAGCAGAAGACATGTTCAAACAGCAATGATACATTCCGAGATGATTTGTTGAACAAGTAATGAGTTTTAAATTTAAAAAATGTCATTTATGCAGACTGCTGTACTTAACAGTAGTTGATACTGTAAATGGAAAGAATCATATGGAATTTAAAATTGCGATACATGGGAAGTAGGTGTAGTTGGATTCTGACTTTGCCCATTTACACACTATAATATAAGGATGTAAATATAATACTGCACACCAAATTTGGTTGAAATTTGTATAGTAGTTTCCGAGATATAGAATTTCACCAGAATGTAGGCAGTGCCACACCAGTTGTCCAATTATTGAACTGGTTCCATTGAAGTCCTTAAATACTATCCTGGTTGTGACATTCAGTGCTATTGTCACATTTCTTCTGTCAGTTAATGCTTTCAGTAGATTTCAATATAACCGTCATATGGGGAGTGGACGTGGCTTTAATCCGATTTCACCAAGTTTCACACCATCTAAGAAGGTGCGGCAGAAATTTGTTTCCAGCAAATTTGGTTGATAAAGCTTTAGTTGTTTGTGTGATATGTACATTCAACCTATTGAGGGACGGGACCATACCCACTTTTACAAAATTTTTTACCCACAGATGCCCCGCCCTAATGCGATTTCCTGAAAAGAATTTCAATTTAATATCTTAATTTGTTAGCACTTAGACATGGTTGTGGTCCAATTTCGCCCATTTTTGAACTGTAATATGAAGATCGCAGAACAATGTTGTGCCCCAAATTTGGTTGAAATCCATTAATTCGTGGCTGATATATGGGATTTCGTGTATATAATCTGACTTCACCCATTCTTATACTGTATGAGGCGGTTCTAAAAGGACTTATTCTCAGTAAATTTGGTTGGTGTGTCTTTAGTGGTTTACGAGATATGGCATTAAACATGTTAGGGAGGGGCGCCACACCCACTTTTAAAAAAAATTAAACCACAAATGTCCCTCCCAACTTCCCAGTACCGAATTGCAGCTTTATATCTTAATTTTTGGGTTAGTTTTAACGTAATATTTCGATCAACGGGACTTTGTGGACATAGGAAACGTTCGTACCGCTTCTCTGCAATACCAACCTCCTGTGGTAACATGTTGCGAAAGTATAAAATATACGAATCACATGTTTGAGTTGAGCGAATGTTGCTGCTTGATGATTTTAATTTATTCGATCATAGATTGCGAAGAATGGTAGCCTGAATTGAAATATAAAAATTGCTCTTTAATTACAGCATCGATAGTAGATCGCGTCAACACCACATGAGATGAATGTGTGAAATCTGTGATACGCTCGCAAAGGATGTCCTCCTAACTATTATTTTTAAAACAAATAATTAAACGTTAAAAGGGCGGACGAATGCTGTGATATTTATTATATCAATGACTTTAGGTATTATTTACTGAAGTCCTATCCGTTGTAATAATATGCATATATATGTACATTCGAAAACAAACCGGGAAATTTGACAATAAAAAATGTATGTCCATATGTAGACTAGTGAAATCAGAATTACCTAGAATCCTAGAATTACTTTGTTAGTTTGATATTCATTGTATTTATTTATTTTATTACTTAAATTCAACCATAGAGCTAAAATGCACTTAAAATCATGGGGCGCAACTGTTCACAATTCTTTTCTCCTTCAAAATTAATTCATATAAATAATATATTACAAGATTTGTTAAACTTAAATCAATAACCAAATGGCGCCACAAATATTATTCATTGTAGTAGAGGTCCGAAAATCCAGCTCAAATTGTATATACGCTAACCAATAAATAGAAAAAAATAAAATCATTGGAAAGTGGAGGAAGAAAAACGCCTAATCTACGGCTCCTATTTTCTCTACTATCCAGCTAAACATTGCGCCAATGTAGCTTGACTTGGCTTTTTTGTAATCCCGGACATATTATTCAAATAATAATATGTGACAACAATGGTTGCATAAATGGTAGAACCTGCAAACAACCACCACAAAAAAACAAATAAGGGCACCGCAGTTGTTTACTGCACTAAAGCATCTCGGATCGAAAGCATCTCAACAGCGGCTTCTGGTAAATTTGCTCAAATCAGTTGGTAGTCCGAATAGCAACAACATGGTAGAAGTTTTTAGCAAAACCAAATTGAATCAGCAGAGGAAAAATCTGTCCTATTTGTATAGTTGTTTTAGTACATACAGTCATTCCAGAACTTTTGGTTCCCTATGTGTCGGTGTGTGAATTTCTCATTGGGAAGCCTTTTCCTCGACTGTGTTTGCTAATCTTTAATGTAAACATTTATTCGAACAGCCAAAGCAACAACAAAGCAATATAAGTACGGGGCTGTAAACACGAATGCATTTATAAATATTGGAATATCCATGCGTGGACATATTGTGCAATAAATGTGGACCTCAACAGCGCAATGGTAATAATATTCAGATTTGTGAACAAGTATGTAAGTGTCCTGAATAAATTCGAATTAGAAATACTTATGACACACGAAACGGTGCTTCACAGTGATTTATTTCAGAAAGAAATGTAATCAAAAATGGCATTCCATATTTATAAGCTGGAAGGTTTCATTGAGTAATAAACCACATTGAAATTGTTAAGGATAAAATTGAGGGGAATTGAAAAATAAATGCACTTGAAAATTTGTAAAAATTATTTATTTTATGAGGTCTGAAAAACTTCAGAATGTAAATGTGGGGTCTGACACAATATTTTTTATTATTATGGACTGATTATGATAATTTTTCAGAGTAAATTAACTGAAGAACTTGAGACCCTAGTAACCTATTCCCAATATTCCAATGGACTTTAAAATTTAAGCACAGTTACTTCCTCTTTTTAATGCAAAAATTTATCATTTGTTTCCCTGTTACTAACCCAAGTGAAACGTAGAACACCGCATTCTGCAATAAAGCTAAAGATGGTTGAATGTCATCAGAAGAGTACAAACAATTTCTTTCCAATTTCAATGGAGAACACTTCAAGCGAAAGGTTCCGCTTCCCCTCTGACCCGTGCACACATATTCAAAAGTACTATTTTCCGTTATATAGAAAAATATATACTTAACTGGTCGCATAAAAAGTACTTATTAAGGTTGTTCTTAAATGACTTTCCTATAATGCAATTTATGAATCTGCTATAGACTAATTAACTATCGGAACATGCACTACATAATGACATTTGCGAAATAGCAAATTCAAGTACAACAAGAAAACTTGGAAAATGTAGGACTAGGCATCATACAGCTCTAGACGCTGTGAATTTGTTGAAATACATATTTTTATCTCTGGGGCAAAGTTAAACCATAGGTTTACGTCAACACACTGGCAACTTTAAAAAAATCGCGCTCTCCCTTCACGATTGTTATATGTAAAAACAGGGAGGTTCGGGTTTATTCGGGTCAAGGATATTGATGGTTTGGCTTTCATAACACGCAATATTAAATATACATATGCGATAGTTTTTACTTTTTTGCTAATACATCAAGTCCATATGGGATATATGTATGTATATCCACTTATATTATTAGAGGTATAAAAAAATTGTTTATACATTATAAAAAGTGATATTATCAAAAATGCAAGTCATCCTCTCTTCAGCGTTTCTGGACAAATTTCCTAATAAAATAAAGAGAAAGTCGTAAACATGAACATCCCTAACTAATAAAAATATTCTTATACTCAAACTTGTCGTGTGTATATTCTTATTTTCACAATCGAAATCCAATTCATTTTTCATTCATAGTTGACTGAGTTTCGGTTTTCCTGCAGTTTGAATTACTTTATTTAGCATTATAATCCAATAAAATCTGCAGGGGAACAAACGTACATACATATACATAGTGTATATTCTGTAGATTCGATCCTAAAATTTGTATACAATTATGTACAAGTATACTTACAAATAATTAATTAAAATACTTAAAATGACACAATGGATGAAATATACATTTAATTGTAAGGACTTATAACTAAAATCTATTTTGGTCCACAAAGATATAATTAAATGAACATATTTGAATTTTGTAGGTCTTGGTTAAAATTGCTAATTTGAGACTATCCGATAAGCATACTCAATATGTCGAGATCGCAAACTGCTCAGTTATAGAAAAAAAAATTTCTGCAACTAAGATTTAAAATTAAGTTATAATAACTTTTATGTGATCTTATTTATTAAGCGAAAATAATATGGTTTCTTTTATGCTGACAAGTGAGCGTGATAAATCAAATGTGCTGGAATGAGAATTAAAATCAAGACATATGCGGCGAAATGGTTCGTTTAGTTCAAATTTTGATCTACATTACTTTAACAGAAGTGGTCTAAACTGCCTGGATAAGTGAACCGGGTTATTAAATTTAACTTCAGACAAGAGAACTACAAACTGATCCAATCTTATGTTTAACTAAGAATATTATGACAAACATTTTCCCACTACTAGCGGGTATAAGAAGATGTATAAGCTTTAAACGACTGGCAAATGGAGGAAGACATAATCCAAAATCTCATCGGAAATGCCCTAAGGCAAAAAAAAAAATATTTTTTTGAAGGGAATCTAATTTTTCAGAATAGATTTGGTAACTAGCGTTACATACCATGGAGCTTTCGAAAACTTTGTTTTAACATGAGGACAAAAATTCAGTTTGGGTTCCATAGTAACTCCCAAATCAACAAAGTTAATTGTATTGTTAATTGTAATTGTAATTGTAAAGTAAGTGCAATTGTAATTAATTGTAATACTTGCTCCAGACTATAGCTTTTTATTACATAGTCTTACGATGTCTTACATTTTGTAAGATTAAGTACCATTTCTATCACATCAAGTAATTAAGTTGTTTAAGTCTGTTTGGAACAGACGACTTTCATCAATTGAAGTATATGATTTAAGAAGGTTTACTTCGTCGGCATATAATAAAATTATTGAGTACTGTGTTTATAATCATTAATAAATAGCATGAACAGAATCGAACCAAGATGACCTTGTTGAATATCTGAAGAGACATTAATTGAATCCGGAAGAATATCACTAAATATTACTCGTTGTGTTCTGTTAATGCGAAATGAAGATAACCATTGAAGAAATATTGGTTGAAAACCAAGAACATCAAAATTTTTGCACGAGAATTGGGTGATTTACTTTATAGAAAGCTTTGGTAAAGTCAGTGCATATAACATCAGTATGCTTTTCTTATATACGTTTAGGTATTGCCGATATTTTTGCAATTCTCCCTTGGTTTTCAACGGATGACCTAAATCCACTCTTATGCAAAGGGAAGAGAGGGGTAAACGTCTATTTAAATATTGAAGTGAATATACCTTGCTTAAGAGGGAAATTAAACATCTTTGTCATAGTCAAGTAGATATATTCTCACAAATTTTAAGGAAGCTTGATGGTATCATATCAGGGCCGTAGATAAAAGACGATAAGATAATTTTAACTTATTTCAATGAAGTAAAACGTCTTCTTCGGAAATAATTGGTACATTAATTGAAGTAATAGGATGGAATTCATACTGATGGAGAAATGTTTTAGGAGAATTAGTACAATAATTTGACTTAGAAATTCTGCAAATATGTTGGAAATAATGTGATTGTCACATCACATGATAGATTTTTATACCATTACAGACGAAAATGTAGAAATCTTGTGTTTGGAATTAACGAAACCATGAAACAATTTTGGATTACGCACGATATTACTTTTTACCTTATTAATGTAATTATTATAAGATTTCTTTATTTAAATCCGAATATTGAAATCTCGACAAGTAAATAATTTTTATAAAATGTTTAAAAGCACGAGTCTCTCTATTTTTTAATTTGTATAACTCTTTAGGGAACCACGGCTAGTAGTTTTCCTTTTAGTAACAAGGGGTTTTGGGATACACTTTTCAAATAAATTTATAAAAGTCTTATTGAAATGTGAGACGTTAAATTTAATATCTCCATTGTAGTCTGGCCACGTTAAATTAGAAAGTTCCCTATTCAACTTTTTATATTCTCGCAACATTTTGCTACAGAGTATATTAGTTTTGTTCACCTGACGGTTGTTTGTAACACCTAGAACTAATCGAGTTAGATATAGACATATATATATATATATAAATGATATGGATGAAAAGACGAGTTGAAATCCAAGTGACTGTCTGTCCGTCCGTGCAAGCGATAACTTGGGTAAATATTAAGATATTTTGATGAAACTTGGCACACGAGGTGTTTGTCACCGTAAGACGGTTGGTATTGCAGATGGACGTAATAGGACATCTGCCACGCCCAGAAAATGCCATTAATCGAAAACAGATAATGTGCTATAACTAAGCATAAACTGAAGATATAAACGTGTAATTTGTTATAGATGAACCTAGTAGAGTGGGGCAGCTGTGGGCAAAAATTTTTGTAATAGTGGTTACGGCCCCGCCCCCCAATAGGTTTAATATATATATCTCGGAACCGTTAAAGCTATATCAATTAATCTTACTCCGAGTAAGTTCTTCTAGAATATCTTCATACGCTGAGAAAATGAGTGTAATCAGATGATAACCACGCCCACCTCCCATACAAAAGTTATGTTGAAATTAGTAATTTTCTACTACGTTAACTCGCTGAAAGGATACGTCAGAAACATTAAATCTAGCAGCAAATGTGACACGGAAGGGCTGCATAGGAAACCGTGTAAAGCTTTGGTAATCGGGGTGGCACTGCCCACTTTTAGGAGAAATTCCATATCTCAAGAACGCCTTAACCGAATTCAAACAAATTTAGTGTGCGACATTTTATTTGTGTTCTTGTGTCACGTTGTGAAATTGGACGAAATCGGATAAAACCACGCCTACTTCTCCTTTTACACAATTTTAAGTTTCATCTGATCCTTTCACTTTAAAGTAGCTAAATCCAGCAGCAATTAAGCTATGAAAATCAACCTTTGTACAGGTAGTGCTCTCAAGATATGCCATCTCATGCGTAAAAATAAATGAAATCGGATTATAACTCTTCAAGCCACCAGATATCCAATATTAGGACCTCAGTGCCGCTATCAGACTTTCCGGTAGACTTAATATAGACTTTATTTATAACGGTAAATATGTAAGATTTCGTAATGAAATTAGAGGCCTATCTTTCCATGTTTATAATGTGATCTGGTGTTAAAAACGGGAAAAATCGGGTAAATACTTCCCCTAGCCCCCATGTTCCTAATATAGGGATTTTCAACCGCCGGGTAAACTCTATACCATATTTCGTTCAATATGTAACATATCTTAGCAAAATTAGGTGTACGCGTAGTACCGGATACCATAGTTTACTGCCGAATGTGTGTGAGTCTACGAATTATCCCAGCTCCCATATACTACCTGTAATGATTTTCGCTATTCTAGCAGATTTTATGCCGAATTGTTGGTCACTGTGTGAGTTACGTTCACAAAATTGGGTTCGAACATCTTCTGTACCGCACTTGAGTTATGACAAAAGTTATGAAGAGTTAAAAAGAGTTATGCAATCAGTCCAGATCTTCCTCTATCCCAAAAATGCTCGATATAAGAATTCCCGACTTTCCATCTGACTTTAAGCCGTTTATGTTGTTCAATATGTGTTTTCTATGTGTGTGTAGATTTTAATATAAATATCTTTGACACGAAGCAAAATGTAACAATGAAAGTTCATCAGTCTATGGCCTGTAATATAAGTTATAAGATACCAAATATTATTGCAATGCATTGACAATTTCATCGAATAATGAATGTTGAATTTTTCCGCAACATTTTTAATATAAAGATATGCCAGCACGTGAAAGCATATTCTCGCCTCAGATCCTTGCACATTGCTAGAGTAGAAATGTTAGGTTACACCCGAACTTAGCCCTTTCTTACTTGTTAGAGTTAGCTTTTGCAACGGCAAACCGAATAAACAAGCTACAGTTTAAATTACTATTATCAAGTAAAATGCCTGTGATTTTGGCAGTTATGTCCAAAGCATAGTGATAAGAAACCTCTGGCAGAACAATCGGATCACACCGAATTACGGAAAACTTTGAAGCATTATCAACGTACACTAAATCTAATAGTTTACGGAATTTGTTCAGAATTAAATTAATTCAAGGGTCAGGGCCCAACTCAGACACTTTTCCAACAACTCATTGAGGTATAACCGAGTGCAATCCGGTATAATGCAGTCGTCGATAACGTTCCATGAGACGTACAGTAAATTAAAATCACCCAGAGCTATTATAAAATCAGAATTACCATTGAAATAACGCTATTTATAAAGGAAGCATACTGTATGTATATGGATAACTCCGATTGGGAAGCTATATAAGATAATGTTAAATAAATGTAGTAAACGCTAATATAAATTCTAATGTACTTAAATTCGAACGAGGCCGTATTATGAACAAGAACTACTTCTGATGGAATAGAAGAGTGAACTGCAACCAGAACACCTCCTCCGATTCTGTTCATTAGATCACATCTGAATATTTGAGATTCGCTGAATAATATCTATTCTGTATATATCTATCAAAAATTTTAGGCTATAGCCATGTTCCCGTAAAAGCAATTACGTTAAAATTATAATTAGTACTGTTTGAATATAATTCAGTTATTTTATGCTATTTTGATAATGAAATTCCATCACTCAGTTGTTTATTTCAGCAACTCTTTTAGGTATTTCAGCGAAATTAGCGTTTACGTTTATACTCAAATTCACGTACAAATGCTGGCCGGATGGCCAGAATGCGCTTCCAAGAAGCACTTGAGGTAAGGTAGGGTTAGAATATTTCTTATATGACAGCTTGTTATAGTTAAACACCAATTTTCATTTTAGTACATAATTCCGATTTAGAAAAATTTTTATTCTAATAGCGCCTGAATCTGCTCCTTTAGTTAGCAATTTTCCGGAAGCAATGTCATTTGGTAATATTGAGTGTGAGCATTTAAACAACTCATGAATCAGAGAATATGAGAAGGCGGACTAATTTTTCTACTTATTACGCATCACTAATGCGTGCTACTGCCATTTCCACTGAAGCTGTAGTTGAAATGTTCAAGTGGCGCTGTCCACTAATTTACTGAACGGAAATCGAAAGGAAACCATGAAAGGCATAAACAACATTTGAGCCACTTTTACTTGCACTCACTAGATTTCGGCTTTCGAAAAGGGTGAGCTATGTTAACAGTGAATAAAGTATATTTTGAATTTTTCCTTTTTTTTTATATGTACATACATAATAAGGTTTCGACGTAAATTTGTAGAAACGTGGGTGGAAACGCTCATCTAGCCAAACGAGCTTTCATCGGACGTCTCCGTACACGGTGGTCTGTGGTAGTGACATTATACACTCACACACCGACCTACTTACTCATTCTTTTCTTATCTTCAACTTTTAAAAGTGATACCATTGCTTTGAATATGAAGAAAAGTGAAAGAAAAATTCTGAAATTCAATAGCAATACCGTATCAAGCAACAGAGGCGGCAGGAAAATTTACTTTTACGATAAAAATGATGGATGATATCATAAATTAACTAATACTGCAGCTGATGGTGGCAGCAAAATACTGATTGGGGGTTGATTGTTTATTTGTACATACATACATACGTGTACGCATAAGCAGTGAATTGAGCGAAGATGGAATATATATAAAGATGGTTGAAAGTGAATAGCTTTCAAAAATATTAAGGAACCGAAGTTGGTAAGGAAATACATATACTATATATCCAATATTTTCGAACACCGTTTCCGAATTCTTTTCCATTCTTAAATATAACTATTGAAATGTTGACGTTTTCGCAAGCGAATTAATTTTCCTGTCATCCTTACACGAGAATATGAAGTAGCTAAACAATTATCTTTACTAAATTAATCTACACAAATTTCTCTGAAAACCAAATATTTCACCTTTATAGAAATAGAAAAATATCCCAGTACCATAACATTACGTTCAAACATTGGTTAAGTGAGAAAATCAATTGAAGAGGTAGCTTCTGCTCAAAGCCATCTATGTATTTTAATAATAGTCCATAAACTTATAGTTACAAGATCACAAACTTTAGTTAATAAGTTAATAACAGATTTTTTTTTAGAAATTCGGATTGAATCTTGTCTTTATTGCCAAATATATTAAGTCAGCTATAAATACAGAGGATTTTTTTTTTCAATATCTTTACAGATAATTTCCTTATTCATTGCAAAGGATGGGAAGCTGATGTAATTTTAAATAATTTCTTATAAGAACTAGGAGTGGTTGTTGTCCGATTTTGCCAATTTTCCAATTGTATTATAAAGATCTCAAGAGATATTGATCAGAGACAGAGATTGTCTTTTATCAAAATTGGTTCCAATTTATTGAGCTTGGTAGATATAGCGGTAGTAGTTTATGAAATAATTATAGTAAACCTATTAGAAGAGTGGTTTACACCAAATTATTATACTCTCTCAACATGTTGCAAAGGGGATTCTAGCTTTGTTCACCTATGGGTTGTTTGTAAGGCCTCAAACTAATATAGATAGATACAGAGTTTATATAAATATAAGTTAACATCTATAATATTCGCAATATGCTTATAATAATAGCTGACGCTTACATATTAGTTAGGATCGATAAGATTAGCTGAACGACGTTTTACATTAGTTCAACAATAACAAAAATTATGCGAAGAGGAAGGCAAGCAGACAGCCGCTCAGGAAAGTAGGAATGACATCCGCTCAGTGGCCCATACAGTGGAATTTCGCAGAATCCACCAATTGTGGCACAGGTAGACTAAGTTAACTTTGGAAGAAAAAACCAAAGAGCATAAACGCTAAACAAACCAAACAGTGAACTCCTTACACACACCCTTGGAAGGAGAGTGAAATCAAGGGAGCGAAAGAGTGCACCCTAGTACCAGTAGGTACCAAGATAAACGCATAGTTACCGGCCACCATGAATCTGAAGTTGATTTTTATGTAAGAGATAAGTTAAGACTTTATAAATTAAGAATTAAAGATTAAAACACTTCTTGATTAAATTAAACTAAAAAAGCAATTCATGAATTATTTGAAATTAATAATTTAAAAGTTTTAAACATTACTCAGAAGAAACAAGTAAGGAAGGGCTAAGTTCGGGTGTAACTGAACTTTTTATACTCTCGCAATGTGCAAGGATCAAAGGAGGGGAAACATTTTCGGGTACTGGTAAAACTGTAAATGTGGAAGGATCAGAGGCGGGGATATGTTTGCAGGTATTGGCATAACTTTATATTTAAAAATGTTGCGGAAGAATTCAACGTTCATTATTCGACGAAATTGTCAATGGATTGCAATCATAATTGGTATCTTATTAACTTATATTACAGGCCATAGACTCATGAACTTTCATTGTTATATTTTGCTTCGTGTCCGAGATATTTTTATTAAAATCAAATCAAATTAACTCAAAAGTGATATATGCGATATAAACTCAACTAAAGTGGCTTACTAAATATATTAGATACATGAGGAATAAGTCAACTAGAGAGCAGGAAATCATTATATTAGGAATAAGCGGCTTAGACCATGGTCTAGACCAATTTCTTCGTTATTTAGCGCGAATTCGCATTGTATTTAAGAAAACATACGCACTTAATTTCATTAAAATATCACACATATTGAACGACATAAACGGCTTAAAGTCAGATGGAAAGTCGGGAATTCTTATATCGATATTTTTGGGATAGGGGAAGATCTGGACTGATTGCATAACTCTTTTTAACTCTTCTTAACTTTTCTCATAACTCAAGTGCGGTACAGAAGATGTTCCAACCCAATTTTGTGAACGTAACTCACACAGGGACCAACAATTCGGCATAAAATCTGCTAGAATAGCGAAAATCATTACAGGTAGTATATGGGAGCTGGGATAATTCGTAGACTCACACACATTCGGCAGTAAACTATGGTATATCCGATATTACACCTTCACTTAATTTTGCTAAAATATCTTACATATTGACCGAAAAATATGGTATAAAGTCTGCCCAGAGGTTGAAAATTCCTATATTAGTTCGGTATCCCTACCCGATTTTCCCACCCGTTTTTGATACCAGATCACATTATTATCATGGAAAGATAATCCTCGAATTTCATTACGATATTTTACAGATTTACCGAAATATACGGTATAAAGTCTACCGGAAGGTTGAAAATCCATATATTAGGTATATGGTGGCTTGGGGAAATATTTACCCAATTTTTCCCATGGCGTCCAGTTTCAATACGATATTTTACAGATTCGCCGTTATATATGATAAAAAGTGTATATCTTGGACGTTCTATTCGTGAAAAGATATATTCCAATATCTTAATTGGTGCTTGATTTGTCTACTTTAAAGTGAAAGTATCAGATGAAACATAAGGGTGACATGACATGACGTGGTGACATAAGAATATAAATATAAGGTCCCATATCAAATTTTGTTGAAATCGGTTAAGACGTTCTTGAGATATATGATTTCACCTAAAAGTGGAGGGTGCCACGTCCATCACCAAAACTTTACACGGATTCATATGCAACCCTTCCATATCATATTTTCAGTAAGATTTAATGTTTCTGCGTGTTTCTTCAGCGAGTTAAGCACTTTTAGAAGTTTTCAACATAGCCTTTGTATGGGAGGCGGGTGTGGTTAATATCCGATTTCTCGTGTATGTATGTGAGAACATGCTAAAAAGACTTACTCGGAGCAAGTTTAATTGATACAGGTGTAATGGTTTGCAAGATATAAATATTAAACCTATTGGGGTACGCGGCCATACCCGCTTATGCAAAAAATTTTGCATTTTGTGGGCGCGGCAATTCGCATATTCGTCCCATGTGCAATACTAACCTTCAATTAGTGCCAAGGAACTCATGTATCAAGTTTCACCAAGTTATCTCAATTTCTATTCCAGTTCTCGCTTGCACGGGCAGAAAGACGTCCGGAATTCAACTCGTCTCGTCATCCTGATCATTTTGGTGTACATAACTCTATATCTGTCTCGATTAGTTTTAGGTGGTACAAAAAACCATTGCATGAACAAAACTATTATATTCTGTGGCAACATATTGCGAAAGTACAAAAATTATTAACCCAAATAATAAAAATTCCGAAATTCTCATTTTATAAGAAATGTAGTTACTCAAATCGTTCAGACAGACGAACGAAACAGTATACATAATATTTTAAACAATGATACTGAACAATAGAAGAAATGACAGCATTCCCAACGTAGGGCAATCTTTACGTGAAAATTCAGGGAATCCTTCCCAATTCAGCTCTTAGGAAAAGAGTGTTGAACGGTTATTGCGAAATTATTAAACATTGAAAATAACAACCCGATATTTTCTCATTCTATTTGTCATTTGTCATTAGAATCATACAATACCTCACATTACTAGACAGCAGTGTCTCTCTTTTTAACACCACATTAAGCATATGACAGAGACAGTATTATACTAGAGTATCAACCGGCTTGCCTTATTCAAGGACAATTAACAATCGACTTCTGGTGATCTTCCTAGACTTCTTGGCATAAGAGAACCAGAGATCCTACCCCACGCTCTTCACAATTACCTGAAACGTGAAAACTAAAACTTTAGAGCAAAGCACGCTAATTATCAGAAAGAACATACTCATTTCAAAACTCAATTTAATTATCAACATCATTATCCTACACAATAATATCAACGACAAAAGCTTCCTCCAGTTTTAAATCAGCTTTCCTCTAACTAAATTTCTCCCTGAATTAGCCTACATACTACAACCAAATCAAAATTTTAATCCTTTCGGTCAACAACGTTATCTTCAATATCCAATACATCAGAAACACAATTATCAAAATTAAAACACATTTAATCAACAAAGAAAAGTTTCTCCTCAAGACCACCAAAACCACCTCAATCAACGGATGTAGACATTAGCTTAAGAACAAATGCTATCAATAACGACATTGGTCCAAATTCCAAAATTATTGACAAACAACTATTCGATTTTTTAAATAAAGACCGAGAATTGCAACCAAAAGTCCAGAGAAACTTTCACTTGATTTCAAACCTCGATTCTTACAGTGAACAAAATTAAAAATGCGATAACAAATACCAAAACAATGACTACAACTACACAAACCGATGTACATTTTTTCCAGAAACTTGTTTTCAGAACCAAACAAAAAATTAACTTAAAAAACCAAAGTGGTTAACCTACCCGTATCCTACCAGTCTGAAACAAGAAGTAGAAAAACACATAAATAAATTACTAGAGGACTGTATTATCAGGGTGGTAGCAAAAGAAAAGCGACGCATAAGTGCAAAGAAATTCAGTCTGGTTATCGATTATGGAAACTAAATACCTTCACTCTTTCAGATATATAACCAATACCAGAAATCTACTTCTTCTAACTTCCTCTTAAGAAATCTGACGAGGAGAAAACAGGAAAAATATGTTATGTATACAAAGATGACATAATAATACTTAGTAAAGATGCAAAATCTCGTTCAGAACATATTGGCAAAAAATTTACAGATTCCGTAAAGCTAATATGAAAGTGGAGGCAGCCAAGTACGAATACTATAAAAATCAAGAAGAATTTTTATGATTCAAATCTTATTCCGCTACCATTTTCACAAACACTTAAAAACCATAAATAAATTTAGAACTTTCAGGATACCATAGACGCTTCAAAAGGATTACGCAAAATTAGCAAAACTCCACCTTACTTCGAGGCGAAGAAATCCAAATACAACTAAATGATGAAGCTAAAGCAGTATTGAATAAAAGTATTTAAAAGGGTCATTTTACAATATCTTGATTTAAAAAATAATAATTTCAATTAATCACAGATGCAAAGCCAACATAGCAGCAGATACTCTTTCAAGGTAATTTTAAATAAAGTCTTTATCAGTAGCCACACATTCAGATGATGGCTCGTCGTGCAACCTGGTTCAAACCGTAGAAGTAAAATACCATTCCGGACATACCACGGACATATACTCCCTAAACATACATTTTCCTCAGAAAATTTCAATTTCAAAAATTTCATTTTTATACTCTCGCAACCTTTGCTCACCTAACGGTTATTTGTAACATCTAAAACTAATCGACATAGATATAGGGTTATACATATATATAAATAATCAGATTGACGAGACGAGTTGAATTCCAAGCGACTATCTGTCCGTTCGTCTGTCCGAGCAAGCGATAACTTAAGTAAAAATTAAAATATCTTGATGAAACTTGGTATAAGTGTTTTTGTCACCATGAGAAGGTTGGTATTGCTGTTGGGCGTAATCGCAATACTGCCACGACCACCAGTGATACCTAATCAACAAATAAAAATTGAAAAGGGTCATTTGGTAGAGAGCATTGTAGTAGGGAGGGGCATATGTAGTTAAAAAATTTTCTGTAAGTGGGTATGGCCCCGCCCCTAATAGGTTCAATGTAGATGTACAAACCGTTAAAGCTATATAAGCCAAACCTACTCAGAATAAGTTTTCTATAATGTTCTCATATACGGCGAAAATAATTGAAATCGGTTATGTTGAAAACTCCTAAAAAGGCGTTAACTCGTTGAAGAAACCATTCCGAAACATTAAATCTTAAAGTAAAGATGGTAAGATGGTAAAATGGGGAAAGTGGATAAATAATTACTTTTATACTATATATATCGGTAAATATATGAGATATCGTTATGAAATTGTAGGACTCCTTCCATGTTAATAATGTGCCTTTCTGTCAAACATGGGGAGGGTCGGGTAAGTACTTCACCTAACCACCATATAACTGAAATTAGGATTTAAACCTGTCGGTACCCTGTACGTCATGCATATCGGTCAATATGTGAGTTATCTCTGTGAAATTCAGAGAGCGTTTCTTTCTGGCAACAGTATGTCCGTTTGTATAAAACGGACAAAATCGGGAAAATACTTCCCCTAGCCCTTTATACTTAATATAAGAATTTCAAACATCCGGTTGGCTTTATACGGTATATATCAGTCAATATATACGATATCTTAGCAAAATTAAGTGAAGGTATAATATTGGACATACCATAGTTTAATACCGAAAACGAGTGAAATCGGTCAACGAATTATCCCAGCTCTATATATTACATCATGTTTTCATGATTTTTCACAATCATGATTTTAATTATTCATAGAGTCTACTCTATGCCGAATATGTGGTACAGTGTGTGAATTATCTTCTATCTTCTAGCTATCTTAAAAGTGCGTGGAAACATGTTCTCTAGTGTACACGAGTAATGCCAAAGGTTAATACAATCAACCTTCTCCTAGCACAAATATACCCGATTTAGTAATTTAGCACTTTCTGGCGGATTTTAATCCGTTTATGTTGGTCAATATGTGTGATGTGTTAATGCAATTATGTGGATATGTTTTCTCAAACATAATGTGGTTTTGCGCTAAATATAAATGAAATCGGTCAAAGCTGGTACACGGCTTCAAAGTAGAGAGGGGCATCTAGGGTTTAAAATTTGTTATAAAGTAGGTGTGGCCCACCAATTAAAAGGTTATTGTACCTATCTCACAAACTCCATATCAACTAACCAAAGCTATATCAACTAAACTTGCTGGGGACGAATTCCTGCGGCAGCTTCTTAGACATGCGAAAATGCGTGACATCGGACAACAACCACGTCCACATCCCAGACAATGCTTATGTTGAAGACTGGTTGTCATGAAGCTTGTTTCACACTAAATATGGTACTTCAAGGGTTTCAAAGAAATCGGTAAAAAATTGGAGAACGGGAGTGGCACCATCCACCTTCAGAATCCAATCTCTCGGGAACTATTATACCAATTTCAATCAAATTTGGGCTTTACCTACTTAACATATATCATGATTTTAAATTCAATATGATTCTTTCACTTTACAGTATATAAATCAATTACCATATACCCTATACCATACCATACGACCATACGGTACTATTCGACGGATAGCATTTCTGTACAGCCAATATACCATTTAGAGTAATAGCTTCCACTTTGCCGTGCACTCAATATATTCTCTCCAGCTTAGTTTTTTAAGAAGGATAACCCAAGGTATTTGACAGAACTCGAGAGTGCATTTGTTTTACCTCTTAAAGTTAGGGACTGAATTGCAAGATATTTACCTACCTCGTAAAAAGACAGCTTTTTCACACATAATACGAGATTCACACATAATATGGGTATTAAAAATACTTATTCTAAAGATGATATTTATCTACATAGTGCCGGGTTTGGTAGTACTAAGAAATTACTCAATAATTGCTCTGCTTTTCTTTATTTGAATTCTGGAGATAATGCTTGTGCATGATAATTAATACCTACGAAACAGCTTGAACCGTCGCAACTACGACGATACCGCTTTCGTGTTATGTTAATTTTGTCATTTGGAGAAAAGCAAAGTAGGAACAAAGCTGGACATTTTTCTTAAAAAATATTGATTCCCATAAGTTAATTTGATCTTTGAGAGGTTGTGTGTTTTTATTAGTTTTTTAAACGATCGTCCCTATTCACATGATACATATGGTATTACTACTTGGAGGGGATAAACTTCCCTCAGTCGTTATTTTGATAGCAAAAATGGACGGAATCTCTTAAATCATCTCTCATGTACCCAATATAATGAATTTTATTCCTTAGTTGACTTTATACTTTGAAATAATTCGTGTGCTTTAACTCTTGCAAATGGAAAGAGTATCTAATGTTCGACCTGAACATTTTTGTTATTTTTTATATTCAAAAGTGGCTACCGAAGTTATTCAAGTTTTGCGCTAATCGCACGTGCTATACATGTTAACCCAATTTGTTTAAGATGCCTCTTACATGTAAAGGTTATAAATTTTTGATATCTAATCCTCCTCTTGACTGGTGCTGTAATCATCTAAGTGATTTTATGATTGATGTCTAACCATATTAAGTTAACCACAAAACTTGATACATTTAGTTAGTATGTTGACCGAAGAAAAATGTAGAAAACGATTGATACCAACATACTGAAAATTTTTGGCGCGATTTATTTATGTGATAAATTTAGTAAAAACAACTTTAAGTAATAATAATCCACATTTACCTACAGCAAATGTATTTGAGTAAATGTATAAAGCATATGACTAAAACGTTCCTTCATCATTAACAACTCTGAAAATTAAAAACCAAGGTCCTAATGACGAAATTATGCAGTTCGGCATTGGCATAAAACGAATTTTCAAACAATACCAAAATGCGAACAGAACCGTAATTATGCATATGCGCTCGTAAAAGCATGTGCAACATGCAACGCAATGCGGGACCACCGCTGGGCCACGAAACATGCTATGCAAAAAGTCGGTTTAGCTACGACAAAGAGGAGGAGAAATACACGGAACATTGCGGTAACGACTAGGAGTTTTCTCTCACAAACACAAACAATGGCTTTGGTGATATCTATAAATGTACTGAAGCGCCACTGGCTTCGCGGATTAGAGACAACGTGGAATGTTCTTCATTTGACCCCTTTTTGTTCTCATGCAAGTATAAGTATATCTCTGAATTTATGTGATCACATCTGCATGTAGTAAGACGTTTGTATTAATGTAGGTAAACACATACTTCCAATTTCGGACTTCTGCAAAATAATTGAATACTTAACAGTTTTGTGAAGTGGAAGATATCATTAAAGTATTTGCTTAGGCAAACTTTATTACAAGTTAGGTAAACTAATGAAATATTACAAATTTATATTTACAATTTTTGTTTATATTTAAGTATAAAAATGTATAAAACAAGTAAGGAAGGGCCAAGTTCGGTTGTAACCGAACATCTCATACTCTCGCAATTTCCAAAAATCAAGGTCAACATTCATTATAAGGAGAAATTGTGATTGGATTACAATAATAGTTGGTATCTTCCTATCTTATATTGTAGGTCATAGACTCACGTAATCTCATTACTATATTTTCTTCGTGTCCGAGATATTTATATGGAAATTAACCAAATTAACTCAAATAAGATATATGAGATTTAAACTCAACCAAAGGGCTTAATTAAATATAGTAGGTATATGAAGGGAAAATTAACCAGATAAATGGGAATCATTATATTGGGAATAAGGGGCCTAAGCCACTGCCACCACTGCCTAGACCGATTTCATTCATATTTAGAGCGAAACCAAATTATGTTTAAGATAACATATCCACTTAATTTCATCAAAATATCACACATACTGACCAACATAACATGTTTAAAGAGAGCTGGAATGCCGGGAATTATTACATTGGGCTAACTGAAAGCCTGGACTGATTGCATTAACTTTTGTCGTTTTCAAGTACACTAGAGAACATGCTTCCAACACAATTTTATTTATATAATTCACACACTGACCGACCGGATATGTTATCTTAAACACAATTTGGTTTCGCTATAAATATTAATAAAACCGGACCAGACCTAAGATCTAAACCACTTTTTCTTAATGTTTTACTTTTCGCTGGTTGACTTTTTCCTTATATACCCAATACGTTTAATTAAGCCACTTCGCTGTTTGTTTCAGTTTATATTACATATATCACATTTGAGTTAATTTGGTTGACTTTAGTATAAATATCCCACGAACTATAAATAACCCACGTTTTCACACGAAACGCAACGTAATAATGAAAGTACGGGAGTCTACCACCAATGAGTCAATAAGATACTAATTATGATTCTAATCCACTCACGGTTTCGCCGAATAATGTACATTGAATTCTTACGTAACATTTTTATACTCTCGCAACATGTTGCAACAGATTTTATGAGTTTTGTTCACCTAACGGTTGTTTGTAATGCCTAAAACTAATTGAGATACATATGAAGTTATATATGACGCGACGAGGTGAAATCCGATTACTGCCTGTCCGTCCACCCGCCCATGCAAGCGATTACTTGAGTAAAAATTAAGATATCTGAATGAAACTTGGTATACATGTTCTTGGTCGCCATAAGAAGGTTGGTGTTAGAGACAGTCGTAAGCAGATTACTGCCACGCCTACAAAACACCGTTAATCGAAAATCCATAAATAGCTATAACTAAGCAAACAAATTAAGGTATAAACGTGTTCTTTGGTATAAAGGATCCTAGTAAAAATTTGTAAAAGTGGGTATGGACCACCCCCCAAAAGGTTTAATATATATATCTCGGAAACCGTTATAGTTATATCAATCAAACTTGCTCCGAGTGAGTCCTTTGAGTATCTCCTCATATACTGAGAAAATGAGTGAAATCAGATAATAACCATACCCACCTCGCTGAAGAGTTGCATAAGAATCCATGTAAAATTTTGGTGAGGGGTTTGGCTCCACCACCAAACCCACTTTTAGGAGAAATCCCATATCTCAAAAATGACTCAATCGATTTCAACAATGTGATTGGTATGTGACATTATACTAGCATTCTTATGTCCCATTGTGAAAATGGACGAAATCGGCATACAACTTCTCAAGCCACCAGATACCCAAAACATGGAACTCAATACCTCTATCTGACTTTTTTCCGAAAATATTGGTAAATCTGTAAGATATTATAATGAAATTGAAGGATTATCTTTCCATGAAAATAGTGTGATCTGGTGTCAAAAAAGGGGAAAATTGGCAAAATACTTCCCCCAGCCCCCACATTCCTAACATAAGGATTTTCAACCTTCCGGTAGCCTTTATGCCATATATACCGGTAAATGCATGAGATATCGCAAAGGAAGTGGAGGAATATCTTTCCGTGTTAACAATTTGCCTTTGTGTCAAAAATATTGAAAATAGGGTAAACAATTTCTCCAGCCCCCACATACTTAATATAAGAATTTTAAGCATCTAAACACATAAGATGTTTTAGCAAAATTAAGTGAACGTACAATATTGAAAATACCATAGTTTAATGCCGAAAATATGTGTAATCGGTCTACGAATTATCCCAGTCCCATATACTACATATAATAGTTTTCGATATTCTAGCAGACTTTATGTAGAATATGTTGGTCACTGTGTGAGTTACCTTCACAAAATTGGGTGAAAACATATTCCCCAACATACTTGAATAATGAAAAGAGTTAATGAGATCAGAGCAGACCTTCTTGTGTGATATTTCAGTGACATTAAGGGGATATATTTTCTTAAACATCAAGTAGTTTCGCGCTAAATATAAAAGAAATCGGTCTAGACCATGGTCTAAGCCGCCTATTTCTAATATAATGATTTCTTTTTCTCTGGCTAACTTTTTCCTCCTGAATATAATATATTTAATTAAAACACTTTGGTTGAGTTTATAACGCATATGTCTTATTTGAGTTACTTTGGCAGAGTTTAATATAAATATGCCTGATACAAAGCAAAATATAGTAATGAAAGTATGTGAGTACATGACCTGTACTATAAGTTAATAAGATACCAAATATGACAGCATTCCATTTACGGCTTCGTCGAATAATGAATGTTGAATTCTTCCGCAACATTTTTTAATATAAAGTTGTGCCAACACCTGAAAGCCTTTCCCCGCCTTTGATCCTTGCACATTGCACACATTGCACATTACATAAAGTGTTCGGTTACATTCGAACTTAGCCCTTCCTTACTTGTTCAATATAAATTTTGTCAACATCTGAAAATATGTCCCGGCTTTGTTCTTTGTAAGTTGCGAGACTATATAATGTTCGTGTACTCACGAACTAAGCCCTTCCTTATTAACACCTGAAAACATTTCCCCGCCTCCGATCCTTGCAAATTGCGAGAGCATAAAAAGTTCGGTTAAACCCAAACTTAGCCCTTCCTTACTGTTACTTTTAAAACAGATGGAAACTCTGCTCCAAACCCAAAAGCACCCTGAACTATTTTCTGTTTGATGGTATTGAAGTAGAGCAGTTAGAAGTTTGATATGAAACAGATTCTTTATTGTCTTACTTTTCTCCTCCAAAGGTGGCGAAGTCTAATAAAAATATTTGTTTATCTAACTGCTCTTAAACTAACAGCATGCATTTAAGAATATTTAGACCTCATATTTTGTATCTATATCATGTTTTGGTTTCAAAATTAGTCTGTTGGCACACACATCTTCCATTTCACTGACGACAAATTGTTAATCACCCATTCAGTTATAAATATTTTAAGTATGGCAGCTGATAACTGAAGTCTAAAATTAAATTTGAATAAAAACATGACAATGAAAATGAAGAGTACTGTGACGACAGCTAAACCCTGATGGCATATATGTGTCCACACTTTCTTATGCACAAATGGTTTTGCACTTTTTCCTTCTACAAATAATGGTCCAGCATAATTGCATCACCAAACCGCACAATTCTCAAATTGAAAAATTCCACGCTTGTGTCAAACCTCAATGGCTGACGCGTTCTCCCTGACTCGACGCAAATTCGGCTCACAGCTGAATTGTAATGCCGGCTGTGGCAGCCACTAAAAGATTTACGCGCGATATAATTCAATGCACTCAGTCGATTGGTTGGTCGGACGATTGGTATAATGGTTGCGGGTTGAAACAACTGCTGCACACCATTAAAGCTTCAACTGATGCTATAGAAGCAGAACTAACAACAACAACTGCAACATACAAAAATATGAATAATTTTTATTATTATTCAAATGCTAATAGCGAACGAAATAATGACACGAACTGATTGTTAGTTAGTTGGGCGTGTTGGGTGCAGTTTTCACTAAATAACAACACTTTGAACAATAAAACACAAAAATTTTTCACACATAACAATCGCCCCGAAAATTGTAGCAATCAGAAAAAAATATTGATATAAAAAAACGAAGCACTTGCGTCGGAAAACAAAACAGCAGACCGAATACATATTTGTATAATACAGGCGATTATTGCATTTACGCATCGCATAGCCGCTCGTGCTTCGCCATCGTCGCGGTTGTGGTCTCGGTGGTCGGCGCGTTTGGATTGGATTTAATTCAGTCTATCCACCGGAAGTACGCTTTGTCAGATCAATTCTATTATTTGTTGAAAGATAAATAAATTATCTATGAATGCAAATGTGTGAAAGCAATGATATGAGCATTTATTGTAATTGCGAAAAACACGCAGAAATTTCAAAGGTCACACCCAGATTAAAGCATATTGGGAAATTGCAATTTACAGAACCTGCTTACGACGAATAGAACAAAGACCCAAATTAAAAGAAACTAGAATTACGAATATTTTATTATCCTGTTTAAAATAAAATTATTTGTAATTGCATTTATACAGGCGATTAAATTTGCCATATTATATTACGCGTTTGCACTTGCATCTACTCAAAGCAATCGAGCTATCCATGTTAAAAGTGCCCAAGTTTGCTTCAAATAGGCAGGCGTATATATAGCATAAAACTACTAATTGAAAGAATAGTGGATGCAACTGAGTATTTGAGAAATTTTCCATCGATAGTCTACTTAACGTCAATTGATTTTCGGATAGATTCCATAGTGTTTATCCTTAAAATAAAGCACTTTGGTCTCGTAAACCTGTAAATTTTAGCAGGATTTATCAAATGAACCCATTTTACCTCAAATATTTAACTGTGTTGAGAAGTGGCTGAGAATTAATAAAGTGCATCGCAGCAGTGTTTAAACTTCCTTAAGCATTAACATTAGGGTTCTACGAACTTTGATGAGTTTGTCAATAAAGTTACATAACAACCGAAACTCCATCAGCGGAAAATTATATTTGAAAACACAATTGCCAGCTGTGGTCTTCCATAAGTGCCCTATTGAAAGTGCATATTTTCTAATCAAAAAAATAGAATAATACAGGTTTTCTAAACAGCACTCTCTATACCTCGTACGCAGCTTAAACTATGTTATACTTTTTACCCATTTATGATCGTGGCACAACTTCTCAGTGTCTTCAGAAAAGCAAAGATATGACACTTGTTTTATGAAAATTCTTCCGCTGTTAAACTAGTCTATAACAAGCATTCACATCAGTGTTTTCTTAGCTTTGTTTGTGTCTCAATTATTACATATTTTTATTGTTTAAAAGATAATTTGATTAAAATACACATCAAGGTTAAAAAATATAAGTCATAAGTCGGTTGAGCTTTTCCAGCTAAACTCATAGATTATACTACATATAATTTTATTTCAGAATTCTACAACAACTATTCATTGATAATAAATAAATTACATAAAATTGGATTCATCAGAAATACTATAATGTTTTATGGAGAATACGTGTTATATATAAGTGAAATTTTTTTAAAATTGTATTATGGACACTCCTGATTTGAATGGATATTTACAAAACCCGAAGACTTCGTGATATGCGTCTGTCTTTCCAAAATACATGTATAAAAATATTGTTTTCCGGCAGCCTGGTTGACTGAACTAAATAAAAGATTTCGATACAAATTTTACAACTTATTATTTGCCCTTGGTGTATAATTAGGTGGTTAATATCAAAAAAATTTTTGGAACCATTTGGGTCCTTACTCTTACAAAGCTAGATACACCAACTAATCTGAAAATTCCGCTTTTCCTGCATATTTGCTATCATAATGTAATCATATTAGTAATTAATAAAGCTCTTATTCGTATTTGCTTAAATTATTAAGAAAACGCAACCTTTTATATACATTTTTATTTCAGTTTAAATTGTTTCCCGGTCATGATGATATTGCAGATCGTATGGAAATACAGTTGGAAATTTTTCTTATTACGTAGTACCCACGTACACATTTAAATATTTCACAAGTGTTTACTACAGTGATGAGGGGTGTACGCACCTTTAATCAGCATCTGCTCTTTACATCTTCTACTTCCCACAAAATGCTTTATTACAGTTTGTTGTGCACATTCTAGGTGTTGTTGTGGCTATATGTAGGATACGACATTGGCAACGACAACAGTCACTACTAAGAATGGATACTCAGGTTAGCATACCTGAGCAATTTCTCATCCCCTTAACTCAAACAACGTAGACGTAGTATGTGCGGCACAGCGCTGCAGTTATTTTGCTTCCTTTGTACATTAGCGCCACCCACTTTTGTCCTTATTTGGCTGCTAACAACAGTTTTTATGGCTTCGTTTTTCATTCTTTTGTAAATTTTCGAAATTAGTTTTTGCTCAAGTTACTTTTAATATATGGCTTCTTATATATTTTTGTGAAGCCGAATCCCATTCATCTTCACGAAAAAAGACTGCTAGCTAGCCAGGTGGGGTTGTTGCTTGAATTGATATGTATTTCTTTTGAAATCTCCTACCTTTTCCAAAACAAATGAGCAGTAATATTGCAACCTCATAGTGTTTAAAAGTGAACGCCAGCTTAAGTAAAAAAAATTGCTTTAAATAGAATTCAAGTTCAAGATGAATTAAGAAAATATTATTATACTCTCGCAACATACTGCAAAAAAGTTTAATAGTTTTGTCCACCTTTTGGTTATTTTTAACACCTAAAACTAATCGAGATAGATATGGAGTCATATATATCAAAATAATCAGGATAACGAGATGATTTGAATTTTGGGTGACTGTCCGTCCCTCCGTCGGCCTGGGCAAGCGATAATCCTCGCAAAATGTCGATAAGGGAAAAATTATATATTGCTATAACTAAGCTACAAAGTAAGATACAAAAATCTAGTTTGGTACTGAGAATCGCAACAGTGAGGGAAATCTGTAATTAATAGAATTTTAATGGGAATAGGTCCGCCACTGACAGGTTTAATGTGCATATCTCCAAAGCCATTAAAACTATATCCACCAAACTTGCTCGCAAAACCTTCTGCCACCTCCTCATACACTCGGAAAATTTGTGAAATCGGATGAAAATCACCCCCACTTCCCATACAACCATTCACATTGAAAACTGATAAAAGGGCGTTCATTCGTTGAAGAAACACGTCTGAAGAATTAAATCGTACGGTAAGAATGGTATGGAAATATGTGAAAATTTGGCAATGGGTGTGGCACCACCTAATTTCCGATGAAATCCCACATCTCAAGAACAACTAAATCAATTTCAACCAGATTTAGTACCAGATTGAATGGCTTCACTTATTTCATATAATTTTATTACCGTGCGAAAACTTGTGTGCCCTTATGTAGAAAATAGGTCAAATCAGGTGAAATATCTACATTCGCTTTCGCACACTTAATATAAGAATTTTCGCAAATCCGGTTGACTTTATATCATGTATATCGGTCAACAAGTATGATATTTCAGTACACTTAAATGAACGAATAATTTTCAACATAATATACTATAGTTTGGTGGTAAAAATGAGTCAAATCGATGTACGAAATACCCCATACCCGTATGTTACACATAGTAATTATCGTTGTTCTGGTGGCTTGTGTTCCCAACATGTCGGTCGGTCGGTTTCAGTTATCTCAAGAAAAGTTTATAAAAATGTGTTCTCGAGCATGCACTCGTTTAATAAACGATATCTGCTTCCCCTTCTCCTAACCGTAATATATTTATTTTCGACCTTAAAGCTGACTTTAAATCCGATGTAGTGAATTTTGACTTTCCGGTTGACTTTAAATCGTTTATGTTGACCGTGTATGTTTTATTTTAATGAAATTAAGTGGACATGCTTTCTTAAACATATTGTAGTTTAGCGCTAAATATGAATTAAATCGGTCGAGACCTTGGCCTAAGGACCATATCCCCAATACGCGGATTTCCGATTCTCTTGTTGACCTTTTCCTAAGATATCTGAAATATAATATGAGCCCTTTTAGTTGAGTTTATATCACATATATCATTCGAGTTAATTTGGTAGATTTTAATATAAATATCTCGGACACGAAGCCAAATATAGTCTATGGCCTATAATATAAATTAGTAAGATACTAAATATGACTAAAATCCAATTACAATTTCGTCGAATAAAGAATGTTGAATTCTTACGCAACATTTTTTAATAAAAAAATTTTTCAGCACGTGAAAGTATACCCCGACTTTCATCTTTCAAATTGCGAGAGCGTAAAATATTCCGTTACACCCGAATTTAGTCCTTCCTTACTTGGTTTTTAATACTTTATTAGAAACAAAGAAATAGTTGTATGAATTCAAATTATAACTGCCAACTATAAAATTAGCAATGTTAGCAACTTCACTGATTTTGCAAGCAATTCTAAATATTCTTAAAGTGCTTCACAATTTAATAGCGCAATACAAATGTTTAATAAGGGTTAAGAAAAATATTAACACACATACAAAAATTACGAGTGCGAAAAACGAGTTTAATCTGAAGAAATATATCACACTTAAGGCTCTCACGTTTAACTAATACCATACAAGGAATATCCTTCTGCCTTCAGTTTCTTCCTCTACCACGGCGATACTATCATTGAGATGAAAACTGTGTGATGGTAAATAAATAACCCAGTGGAGGTGTACCATTTACTTTGCACTATGAGTATTTGAACGATTGTGAATGCCGACCGCTAAACACCCTTCCTATAATATATGTAAGCACATACACTTCCATAACTCTAAATATACTTATGTATGTACTATATATACTATGTGTATTTAATTGCGAGTGTTGAAAATGCTTTATGGCTTCGCATTTAGATTTATTTCTTTTGGGGGTTCGTTATATGTATTTATTGGCAAGGTTGATACATATTTATTACTGCTTACGTATTTTTTATTCATTGTATATACATATTATATATACAAAATTTTGTATTTGCTACCAACTGTCCCGCTTGATCTGCTATATGAAAGGGAGGGTTGAAAGATGGGCAAATATGTTTGAAGAATGATAGCGTAACTAATCGAAAAATAATTGGATACCAGGGATATATGTTTTTAGTCAGCGAATGTTGTTGCCATTGGCGCTGAGTGTCGGCTGCATGGAATGCAGAATAAGATATTTTTGGATGCTGTTGCTTAGTCAGCAGCTGGAAAAGTTTTAAACAATATAAGTTGGAATTCCCAGATGTGTGATAAATATATCGCGTACTTGTCAGTTGCTTCGAAATGAGTATATTGTATGGAGCTGGCAAAGTTCCTCGAAAACTATATGTATTTGAAATACCTTTACTCGTATAATATATCTTATAGCATAAAATTTAAATGGAAGCAAATATATTTATTCCACTAATATTTGAGCCCATAAACCCGGCTCTTAATTTAAATAAGTGTATAAGGGATTGTTTATGAAACAATCAAGGAACATGTTTGGATTAATAAATAATAGGAACAACTTCTGAAACATTTTCTGGAAATTTATAATGTGTCGACGATGAGCTCCTCATTCGACTAAAATTTCTGGTGAGTGATTTTTTATAGATGTTGCACGGAGTCAAATACGTTGGAGTTGGAGAATACGATGAATGGGGCAGATTCATAGCCTAATTTGACCATGATGACGGCGAAGGTGTTAGCCAGTACATTGTCATGGTGGAAGATAATATTTTCTTCGCCAAATGGGAAGCGCGGGAGAATCTTTTGACCTGTTTGCCCGTCTCCAGGTTGCTGATGTGGATCACACCTTGTGAATTTCCTTTCTGGCCGATAGGACAGTCTTCGCCTTGTTCGGAGCACTTCATACTTTCGACTGTGCCTTGGCCCTTAGGGGGTATCAGTGAATAAATCGTTCGCCAACGGCCACGAGACGGCTCAGAAACTCCTTCAGATTGTGCTTAATCAGCGTCAAATACTGTTGTAAAGTGGTCTCACTCTGAATATACTACGCTATACTACTTTGATGTGTAAGTTTCTTTTACGATAGTGACAGCGAGGCTAAAGGGAAACGAAATTTGGTCTTACTTGAACATACCTCATACACTATTATATCTTAAGTTAACTATTACACTCGCTCCTTTGATGTTATGTATACGACCCAATTTCGATCGTGACTATGTATGTCTATAAATATAGAAATATGTGAAGATGTCGATATGTCTTGTGTTAATCCGAGTCGTTCACATTTTCCATTTCAAGTGGTGCATTAGGATGGCAATCTAATTAAGCCCCCACTTTTATGGATGATTCGCTATCGACAACAAGTTGGCTACGGTGTCGCTGCAATGTAGAAAATCAACTACAAATGCTTGATACTGCTTAGGTAGAGAAGAGTTGGAGGTACGTTGTCTCAACGCATCGCAACTGCGTTGCATGTAAATCTGCTCATCATTTTTAATAGGAAATTATGATGTTGACGTAGATTCGCCTGTTAAAATTGTTTTTGTTTTTTATTGTGCCTATTTTTGCCGGGAACTGAAAGCCAAATGTGACGACTATTTCCAATTGCATGGTCAAACCATGAAGTTTTATTTTGTCTGATGTAGTTATTCGCGGCACGCTACGCACTTCTGTATTATTTACTGAAAGTCGCAATTGCAATGAATGCAATGAATGCAATTTGCAGTCGAACTGCATTCGTCAAATTAAAATTTGCCTTTCCATGCATAAATGATTTGATACGCTAATGCTAGTTTATTTTCTTCTGCATTACCTACTCCTCCTACAACTGCACAGACCTGTCGCTATATTAGGAAAATGCAAACGCGAAAACTCTGTCCGTTGACGCGACTGTTATGTCGAGTACAAGTGCATGCTTGAGTACGTGCCTAAAATTTTGCAGAGGAGTCATATCTACCCATGCATCATACATACATACGTTTGTACATACGTATATAAAGATATTTATATAGAAAATGAGGTATGAGCTACATTTGTATGCATTGTACACAATGCGCTTGAAAGAGGACGATGGTGCAAATATGCGAATTTGGTGGTTTAAGTAATACAGTTAATGAAATACTTTGGAATTTCTAATGTTCAATTGATTTTTAATCACGCCTACGTTACGAAACCATTCAACCTATCGAAAGCGATGTTTCTTTTAACAGATAGCCAAAGAATTATTTATATTTGTGTGCATTATAAGCACAATAACGATTTCAACTTTTTGCAAAACAACAACAGACACCTCTCGAAACGACTGACATTTTTTGAAAAGCTTTTGAACGTCAGAAATATAATCCATACTACACATACTATACATAAGACGACATTTTTGCAATATTACAAGAGATTTTTTACAGTCCGGTTCCCACAAACTAAATGTTTTTCGGTAAGAAAGGCCTAAGTTCGGATGTACTCGTAACAGAACATTTTATACTCTCGCAATGTGCAAGGATCAAAGGCGGGGATATGCTTTCAGATGCTGGCATAACTTTATATTAAAAAATGTTGCGGAAGAATTCAACATTCATTATTCGACGAAACTGTCAATGGATTGCAGCCTTATTTGGTATCTTATTCATTTATATTACCGGTCATAGACTTATGTACTTTCATTGCAATATATTGCTTCCTGTCAGAGATATTTATAATACAATCTACCAAATTAACTCAAATAAGATATATGTAATATAAACTCAAACAAAGTCGCTTAATTAAACATTAATTATAAGCGGCTTAAAAAATATATATCAGCCAGAGAAACGGATATTATTGTACTAGGATTAAGGTGCTTAGACTCTGGTCTGAACCGGTTCCATTCATTCAAAAATCACACGTAGTGACCCACATAAAAGCTGGAAAGTCGCCAATCATAATATCTGGTATATTTAGTCTAGGGGAAGGTCTGGACTGATTTCATTAACTTTTGACATTATTCAAATAAACCGGAGAACATGTTTCCAAGCAAATTTTGTGAAACTAACTCACACACTGTCCGACATATTCAGCATAGAGTTTGCTAGAATAACGATAATCATTATATAGAGTGTATGGGGGCTGGGATAGATCGTGGACCGATTTCACACACTTTCAGCATTAAATTTTTATTACACGTTCACTTAATTTTGCTAAGATATATTAAATATTGACCGATATTATATATTAGGTGTAAAATATGGGAAGGATTAACCCGATTTTTCCCATTTTTGACACCAGATCACGTTATTATCATGGAAAGATAATCCTCCAATTTGGTACATATATGTGGTATCTGGTGCCCTGAAAAGTTGTATTCCGATTTTGACTATTTTTACAAATGAGATGGCATATTTGTGAAAGGCTTTATTAAAATATATTATTTGATGCTTGATTTATGTACTTTTAAGTAAAATGATCAGATGAAGTTTGAAATTCTGTTATAAGAGAAGTAGGCGTAATTTCCTCAAGATATTGTTATTTCACCTAAAGTGGGTGGTGCCACGTCCATCACAAAAATGTTACACTGATTCCTTTGTAACCTTCCGTATCATATTTGTTGTAAGATTTACTGTTTCCGTCGTGTTCCTTTCTAGGAACGTGAATTACCAATTTCACTAATTTTCTTATTATATATATATTATATTATACATAAGTATATTTTCATATTAGTGTATGAGGATATGCTAAAAAAACTTGCTTTAGCAAAGTTTGTTTGATCTAGCTTTAACGGTTTGTGAGAAATGTACATTAAACCTATTGGCGGCTATATATCGCGGCCACACCCACTTTAAAAAAATTTTTGGTCCACAAATGCATAATAACACTTTTATATTTTAATTTTTTGCTTAGTTATAGCTTGGACGGACGGATGGACCGACAGACAGTTACTCGGATTTTAACTCGTCTCTTCATCCTGATCATTTGTATATATATATATATATCTAACTCAATTAGTTTTAGGTGATAGTTTAGGTGATGGTTTTAGCTGGTAAACTAATATTGTTGCAACATGTTGCGAGAGTATAAAAAAAGTAAATAAAAATTCACTAACTAACACATCAGACAAAAAGAATGAATAAAAACTTTGAGGGGGGAACTAGATTAAGCGGATAGCACAGCTCCTCTCTCTTTTGAAAATAGCCTGAATAAATTGGAGCTCTTCACTTAAAACCATAATAAAATATATTTTGGTCTCAGAACACATTTGATTTCCATTAACTTAAGTTTGTTAAATGCGGTCTAAAATAAATAAAAACAACTAAAAAAGGGTTAAGTTCGGATGTAACTGAACATTTTATACTCTCGCAATTTGTGAGGTTCCAAAGGCAATGAAATATTGCTGACAAAACGTTTTATTAAGCAAGTAAGAAAGAATGAAGTCCGGGTTTAGCCGAAGATTTTATACTCTCGCAATTTGTGAGGCTCAAAGATGGTGAAATATTTCCAAAAATTTTGAAAATGAGTTCAAAATTAATTACGCGACGAAATCGTGAATGGATTACATTCATATTTGGTATATATTTGGTATCTTATTAACGTATATTATAGGTCATAAGTTCACTTAGTTTCATTAATACGTTTTACTTCGCGAACAAGGTATCTGAATTAAAATCGGCTTAATTAATTCAAATGAGACATATAAACTCAACTAAATGGACGAAATTTAATATATTGGGCATATGACGTAAAAATCTGCAAGAGGCACTTGAATCATTGTATTAGGTGTTAGATGTCATACCTCAAAAGCATCATTTGTAAAAGGTATACTCCAAAAACCGCATTAGTGCTTGATTTATATATTGTAAATTGAAAGAGTCTTATGGAATTTAGAATTGAGATATATGCATTATTGCAGTCTAATTTAGTCCATTTTCACACTCAAACGTAGAAATGTCAGTATAATTCTAAGCAATAAAAGCAGTTGAAATTGGTCAATTGGTCATTGGTTCCTGAGGTATAGGATTTCAACAAAACGGGGCGGTACCACACTCATTGTCCGATTTCATCCATTTTTACACTATACAACCAGTTGAATCAGCTCTAGTAGTTTGTGAGATATGCACATTAAACGTTATAGGAGGCGGGACTATTTTAGATATGTCCATTAAACCTTTTAGAAAGCGGGGCGATATCCACTTTAAAAAATTTCCAATATTCGCTTCCCTGCACCAAAATACGGTTGTTTATCTTAATCTGTAGCTTAATTATAGCACTTTATATTTTTTTGATTAAGGTTCTAACTTTTCTATATTGCAATTTGATCTATGAATTACCATAGCACATAAGGTGCCTTCATAATATTTCCTGGACATATTTTCTTGAGTAATTAGTTTAATTCCAAAAGAAGATTAAACCTGTTCAGACTTTCCTTTAGCCCCTATATACCTAATAAGAGGATTTCTGCTCTTCTGATTTACTTTAGGACGAATATAAGTTTATAGTATGAGTATATGAGTTAATAGATATGAAATAGAATTTAATAGATTCACTATTTCGTCTAATAATAGATGTCCAATTTATCTGCAACATTGCAATTAATTGCAAATTTCGCAAGTATTAAATGTTTGGCTGCACCCGAATCCTTCTTTATCCGGAAGCTGATCTTGAACAGTTGCCTATAATATCTTGCAGTTTTAGAATTGAATATATTGAATTTCTGTAAAAAAAATATGTATACTTAACTAACTACTACTACTAATATGTTCACACAACGGTTGTTTGTAACACCTGAGGCTAATCGAGATATATATCAGGATGATCAGGTCTGCAAGCGATGCAAGCGATAACTTGAATAAAAATTTAGATATATTGATAAAATTTTTTACACATTTTCCTTGGCAACCTGATGATGTTAGTATTACGGATGGGAGTAATCGGACTACCGTTACGCCCAGAAAATGCCGTTGAACGAAACCTAAAAAATGCTATAACTAAACTCCCAATTTAGACATAAAGCTACATTTTGTACAGAGAATTACAGTAGACAGGGGCACATGTAGGTTGAAAACTTCTAAAAAGTAATCATGGCCCCGCCCCTAATAAGTTTAATGTACACATCTTACAAACCACTAAAGCTGCAACCAAGCTTGCTGAGGACAATTTCTTCGGACACCTCCTTAGAATGTGTGGAAATAGGTGAAACGGATTGAAACCACTCCCATTTCCCATTAAACGGTTATATTGAAACCTAATAAAAGTGTGTCAACTCGCGGAAGCATTGAAGCATAGCAGAAGCATTAAATTTCACAGCCATCATGGTACTTAAACACTTCAAAGGAACCGGTGTAAAAATCGGAACATGGGATTAGCACCGCCTTTTTTTTTTAGCACTTTTGGGTGAAAACCTATTTCTCGGGAACTACTATACCATCTTCAAACTTTTCGGTTTGTTTAGCGTTTTTCCAAATTCAGTGTGACATTGTTGTATCCTTATATTACAGTGTGAAAATGGACAAAATCGGAATACAACCACACCTAGTTCCCATATATCTCATTATCATATATCATTTTAAACCCAAATGATGCTTTCACTTTAGAGTATATAAATCAATTACTATTGCACAAAGAGTAAATTTAGGAATATAACTCTTCAAATCCTCAGATACCGCAGACTTTTTACCGAAAGTATCAGCCAATCTGTAAGATATATTATTGAAGTTTAGAAAACATCTTTGCCTGAAAATATTGTCTCCTAGTGTCATAAATGTGAAAAATCGAAAACGGAAAAACTTCCCCTGGGCCCCATGTACCTTATATAAGAATTTTCAAAGTACCGGTTAATTTTATTCGGTATATATCGGTCAATATGTGAGATATCTTAGCAAAATTAAGTGAACGTGTAATATGGATATACCAAAGTTTAATCTCGAAAATGTGTAAAAGCGGTCTACGAATTATCCCAGCTCCCATATACTGCATATAAAGATTTTGGTTATTCTAGCAGACTCTATGCCGAATATGTTGGTCAGTGTGTGAGTTACATTCACAAAATTGCGTAGAAACAAGTTCTATACCGCACTTGAGTTATGACAAAAGTTAATGAAATCAGTCCAGATCTTCCCCTATCCCAAAAATATCGATATAAGAATTCCCGACTTTCCACCTGACTTTAAGCCGTTTATGTTGTTCAATATGTGTGATATTTTAATGAAATTAAGTGGGTATGTTTTCTTAAACACAATGTGAATTCGCGGTAAATATGAAAGAAATCGGTCTAGACCATGGTCTAAGCCCCTCATTCTTAATGTAAAGATTTGCTTTTATCTGGTTGAGATTTTCTTCATATATGTATTCGCTTATATCACTTTTGAGTTAATTTGGTAGATTTTAATATAAATATATCTGACACGAAGCAAAATATAACAATGAAAGTACGTGAGTCTATGTCCTGTAATATAAGTTAAGAAGATACCAAATATGATTGCAATCCATTGACAACTTCATCGAATAATGAATGTTGAATTCTTCCGCAACATTTTTTAGTGAATTTATAAAGGTATGCCAGCACCTGAAAGCATTTTCTCGGCCTTGACCTCTGCACGTTGCCAAAGTATAAAATATTCGGATACACCCAAACTTAGCACTTCCTTACTTGTTTATTTATTTATGAAGGTTTCTAACTGAATAATTTACCAAAATTGATCTAAAAGCTATTCGCTTTTTAAACACTCTGACTAAATTCATAGTTAGAACTTAATTGTTCAGATTCTTTAAATTTGCCAATATTAATCATCTTGTAAAACTAAATTTTGTAACTTCACGACTAACGTGCAAATTAGTTCAAATTTACTAAGCGATTTTAAATTCCAATGAATGTCATTGTTTTCACTTTGTGTTTCATTTTACAATTTATGTCATAAATCTTAAAAATGCTGCCAATTACTTTAATCAGGACATCTCTAAAAATGTAAACTTAGGGGTGTTATCTGCGATTGGCTTCAGTAGCGATCCGCAAAACAAATGTACCCAACGCAAGTCTACGGGCAACAATAATCCTGTCAATAATAAGCCTACTCAAAATTTGAAATGTTTGTTACGCTAGGCGGCTATAGCAAGACAAAAAGCCTTTTTTTCTCTAGTCAGTCATTGTATTAAAATCTGACTTCTAACCAATTCGAAAAACTATCAATCGGATTATAGTTACATATATATAAAAAATTATGACATATAATAGTAAAGAAAGAACTGAGTTTTAATTAGAACTTTGCATATTTTCCAAATGTGGCCAATCCTTGAAGGCGCTAAATTGTTTTATTTGCTTATTTATGTTAAATAAAAGACATCCTAAAAATACTTCTTCTTGTCTTTCTCTTTCGTCTTTATTCGTATCGCTCTTTCAATACATGGATTTCAATTATTAAATCAGTTCCTTTATTTGATTCATGAATTTTTTCGCAAAATCACACACAGTTCGATTACACTTCTTCTTTCCCTATGGTGTCCTTACTCTACGCCCATAACCGATTACGTTTGTTGTGCTCATGGGAAATTGGATGTGGCAGCTAATATTTTTATGATCGCGGTAGACGAAAATCTCGTCAACAACATCAAGTTACTTCAATTTGTATCAGTCATACGTTTGTATATGAATTCTTCTGAACGTCCCTATAACATACTCATATTTTCTCTCTTTGCCGCCAAGTGCTCTTTCCTTCTTCACCACTTCTTAACAACTCCACTTTTATTTTTGTCTGTTCACCATATTTCTCCTTGAACGTTTTCCAACTTGAGTAAAACCGATTTCCCATGAGAATTTGTGTACCACAAAAGTTTTGCATCTCCATTTTCACCGCTACCATATTTCTCACACATTTCTCGTACAACTTTCGACATACCAAAAGGATGTTGTGTTTTTACCCAAAAATTTCAAATGAAGAAAATGCGGTTACGGTTACGGTAATTTCTTGTTTTGCTACTAGGTGTTTTGCTGACTGCGTACTGTGCCATGGCGCCCTACCGAAGTAGAGATTACTGTTGCGGTTTCCATTAAATGCTAACCAACAATTCCTAATGAAATTAGGCACCGTTTTCTATTGGAAATTTTGCAGTTGTTCTCCAATTTTTCCCATTATTATGTACGCAGGGGCTTGAACGCAAAACTTGTCATACGCATCTTTGCTATCCCAATGGCTGCGTATGTAGTCTTTTTTTCCACCACTGTAGTATCAGTATCATTGACTATACTTTTACATGCCTTGAGCACTTCGCACACTTTTGTTGTTTGAAACTTTTCTTTCACAATGGTGACGCCACAATATCTGTTTTTCGACATATTTCTTATTTATGCATTTGCATTGCACGGGTTTTTCTTCTGCTACACTTTTATTATGGCAATTTTATTCAATTGACAAATCGGAAGTTATTTGGATTTCAATAAAGTGGGTGTATACACGATTTCGTTGGGAATGTGGGGAACGATTCAATTTCTAACTTTCCAGCTAGCAAATATACACACATGTGAACATTTTTATAATATTTAAATTTGCGTTGCAAATGAAGAGAAGACTTACCAAAAGATATTGAATACCCCCATAAATTAACTTAACTAAGCTCTTAACTTCTAACTTAAAAAGTTATTTTTTCTGACATTATTGCTTTCTTTAAATGTATAAATATCTTGGCAAAGATATTATTTTTTATTTTTGCGCTTTCTTCTTTTTTGACTAATACGGGGTAATACTGCAATTTCAATTTACTTAAAAAATAAAGTGAGCTAAATAAAGAATTTTAAAATGTAAAGTGCCTCAGGTAATGCAACATTTATTTTACTCTAATTTATTCACTCAAGTTTTTTTTTAATATTACAAAATCAATTGTTGTTTGCTAAATTTTGATTAATATTTTATTGAAGCACCAAATACAGCGGTTCTGAGATGTGGTTCTTTTACCATAGGGGATAAATATCTGGAACACAAATCGTATCATGAGTGCCTTCTCCAAAGTACGAAGCCGGAGTTGGCAAAAGTTAATTAAATTTGAATAAACTGAAATACTAGCAGTGGTGGGGATGATTTACTGTATAATTTACTTCTCTATTCTTATGGTTGGCGCAGTAATCAAGTAAATGTATACCAGAATTTAGGCGTCCCTATACCCTTGGACATTTTGAAAAGGGTGTACAAGTTTTGTTCACTTAAGTTTGTCTATAATACAGAAAACTATTCAGGATAGATATATATATACCATACCATACATATATATATATGTCAAGTAAGGGCGGGTTCATACACGACGATTTTTGTTGTCGAGATTCGTAGCTCGTGGGGTAGGGGGCGGTGAGGAGAGACGAAGAGCACCAGTTGTTCGTGCTCGGGCAACACTCTTTGTGTTCTTGTTCGTGACAGCTGTTGTTACGTAGTTCGTCATTCCTTTTCATTTTGAAATTCTTTGAATGGTTGCAATTGCGCTCGGTTTCAAATGAATATTTACAAAATGTTCGAAAATTTTAATTTTATCATTTATTTCTTATTTGTAATATGCAAACATGTATAAAATATAATAATATAATAAATAATTTTAGAAAACGATAAATAATGATAAAAAATTAGCAATTGACAACTATGTTTGTGTGCCGCGAAATGAAACATAAAAGAATTTTATAATATGATATGAATGGGAATGCAGAAAGTTTCCGGACTCGAGTCGCAATGCAATGGGCAACACTAAAAAGGAATTTTCCGCTAATGAGCAAAAGTTTCTTTGAATAGAACCAGGCTAAGACATAAATCCGTCTGGAGAGGATCGAACCAGTGTCACGTACATAAACCACCGTTAACACAAAACGTATGAAGTATAATTCAATATAATATAATCACCAATTAAGCTACAAAAAAAAATTTGATAATAGAGGGTCGCAGTACGAAGGGGCACTGGAGAAAAATAAATTAAAAACAAGTAAGGAAGTAAGTTCAGGTGTAACCGAACATCTTATACTCTCGCAATGTGCAAGGATCAGAGGCGGGAAATGCTTTCAGGTGCTGGCAGAACTTTATATTAAAATATGTTGAGGCAGAATTCAACATTCATTATTCGAAGAAATTGTCAATGGATTGCAATCATAATTGGCATCTTATTAACTTATATTACAGGCCATAGACTCATGAACTTTCATTGTTATATTTTGCTTCGTGTCAGATACATTTATATTAAAATCTACCAAATTAACTCAAAAGTGATATACGCATGAGCGCATAAACGCATATACGCACATACGCATATATACATGAGGAAAAAGTCAACCGGAGAAAAGGAAATTATTATATTAGGAATAAGCGGCTTAGACTATGAACTAGACCGATTTCTTTCATATTTATCGCGAAATCACATTGTGTTTAAGAAAACATATCCACTTAATTTCATTAAAATATCACACATATTGACCAAAGGTTCAAAGTCAGCCAGAAAGTCGCAAATAATTATATCTGGTATATTTAGTCTAGGGGAGGATCTGGACTGATTGCATTAACTTTTGTCCTTACTCGAGTATATTAGGGAACATATTTCCATCTAGTTTTGTGAAATTAACTCACACACTGACCGACGTATTCGCCATAGAGACCCTATAGAGACTCGTTAGAATAACGAAATTCATTTTATTTTGTTTATGGGAGCTGGGATAATTCGTAGATCGATTTTACGCATTTTCAAATGGTGGCTAGGGGAAGTGCTTACCCGATTTTATCCATTAAAACACATTAACACACTGTTATCAGAAAGAGACGGTCTCTAAATTTCAAAGAGATAACCCATATATTGACCGTTATATATGGTACAAAGTCTACCGGAAAGTTGAAAATCCTTTCATTAAGTAAAAGGGGACTAGGGGAAGTATGAACTCGATTTTTCCCATTTTTGACACCATATCGCACTATTATCATGGAAGGATAATACTCCAATTTCATTACGATATCTTACAGATTTACGCGTATATACGGCATAAAATCTACCGGAAGGTTGAAAACTGTATGTTAGATAAAAGGGGGCTATGTACTCGATTTTTCCCATTTTTGAAACCATATCGCATTATTATCATGGAAAGATTATCCTCATTATTCCTTATTATCCGATTTCACCCATTTTCTTAGCATATGAAGAGATGCTAGAAAAACTTAGTCGGAGTAAATTTGATTTAAATAGCTCTAACGCTTTCCTAGATATACATATTAAACCTATTTGGGGGCGGTGTCATATCCACTTTTACAAAATATTTTGCCCACAGATGCCCCGCTCTACTAGGATCCTCTATACCAAAAAACGGGTTTATATCTTAATTTGCTGCTTCGTTATCGCACTTTAACTGTTTTCGATTAAAAGCATTTTGTGGGCGTAGAAGACGTCCAATTACGCCCATCTGCAATACCAACCGTCTTACGGTTACAAAGAATACGTTTACCACGTTTCATCAAAATATCTTAATTTTTACTCAAGTTATCGCTTGCACGGATGGGCGGACGGACAGTCACTCGGATTTCAACTCGTCTTTTCATCCTGATCATTTATATATATATATATGTCTATATCTAACTCGATTAGTTCTAGGTGTTACAAACAACCGTTAGGTGAACAAAACTAATATACTCTTTAGCAACATGTTGCGAGAGTATAACAAGTAAGGAAGTGTTAAGTTCGGGTGCATCATAACATTATACACTCGTAATTCGCAGGAATCTAAGGCGTGTAAATATTGTGCATCATAACATTATACACTCTCGTAATTCGGAGGAATCTAAGGCGTGTAAATATTTCCAGTTGTCTGCAAAACTTCACAATAAACCGTGTTGCATATGAATTTAATATTCGTCTTTAGACGAAATAGTGATTTGCTATTCATCATATTAGTGCTGTCGTATAGATAGTCATATTAGAGGTACATGCCGAAATCAATAATTTTTAATACGTAATGGCATAATGCTAGTCGAAATATTCTTGCTTAATCTATCTTAAGATATTTTCCTTTAAAAAAAAAAACTGTATACGATATAAATAAACCAACAGAGAGGAATTTGTTGTATTGGAGGTATGAAGAAAAAGAAAACGAACGAGCAGACTCTTCCAAGATGGAAATAATTATACAGATTGTATGAGGGCTGAAGGAATGTACGGACCGATTTCCGTAATTTTTAATTTCAAAATATCTCTAACATTTTTGGTATAAAGTCGAAAACTATATCCGGTATCAAAGAGCTTGAAAAGGTATAGTGCGATTGTAATAATTTTTAGTTATAAGTTGAGACACATTAGGAACGCTATTTGCATTAAGTGGTTCGATTTTGCCCATTTGCAATACTAAGTTGCAATACAACTCAAAGTGTCAAGGAACATATAGTACCTGGTTTTTGGCAGATATCCCAAGTTATTGCTTGCGCAGACATCCAGATGTACGGACATAAAAATATACGGAAATAACCCTACATCTGTTTTCCTTTGCTTTAGGTCTTACAAATAACCGTTAGGTGAACAAAACTCTTGCAATCTATACAACGTGTTCAGAGAGCGTAAAAGTGTGGTGAGTTCCCCAGATACACGTTTAGTGTACACATCTCATCTCAACTACTTAAACATTTAAACCAAACGTATTTGCAACTCAGCTTTTATGGCGTGAAAATTGAATCGGGCAATAACCATGCCCACTCCCCTTTGCGGAAATAACCTCAAAATTAATAAAATTAATGATCTAGTGGCTTACTATACTGCTTCTTATATATCGAACTATTTTAGTATCGGACTATTTTATTATTAATTCAAGCATAAATAAAGTTATCGAAATCAATCTACAAAAAATAGTGACCTTGATATGCAGCAGCTCTCATTTGACTTTTAACCCCTATGTAATGAATAAGATGATCTGTAAGCCTACTGGTAATTTTAAACCAAAAATATTTATCGATTTGTCAGATAGGTTGACAAAATTAAGTCATAACACATTTCTTTGAAAACAATGCAAAAATTTTTATAGAGCTTTGAACTTTGAAATATATTACACGCCTTTAATTTTACAAATAACGGGAGTGTATAATATTTCCCAACTTGCTTCAAACCGATTTTGTTGTGTGGCAAATTAAAACAAAGGATATATTAGAAAGCACAATTAAAGCGTAAGTATAAATAATTTTTTCTTTCAAGTACATAATTTGAATTCAAATTTAGTAAAACAGTTAGAATTTTTAGTAAATAATTTCTACCAGAAAATAAAAGAGATCATTTGGAATGCATATATATTGATGGGAAGGACGAATAACTGAATCGTATTTGTTAATACACGGTTTAACTGACGTTTCTTACGTTATATTATATGTTTGTGTGCACTCTCTTTCTACCTTTTTGAGTGCTGTAAGTGAAAGAGTGTAAAATAAAAAAGAATTGTGAAAAGTTTTCCCATGGTAATTGTTCTGTGTTGGCTTGAAGTACATCAATATATTAAAATCACAGTACAATTTCAATAAGAGAATTTAGGTATTATGCTTCACAATATTTACAATAGGTATTATGCTTAGTAATATGTAGATCTAATTAAGTTTTTTTCTTTCGTTTCTAATGTTTCTAATGTTTTTCTAATGTTCCAACATTATAAGAAAACGAAAATAAATAAACCTAAATAAAATTAAAGGAGCCAAATATGGCAGAAAATAGTTGTTTTTATCTGTTTTTAAATCCATGTTTCTGATATTAAACTTTTAAATAATTTATTATTATTTAAACCAAATAATTTAAGGGTATATTTTTTATTTATTGAATATTAAAATTCTAAACATAATGAACTATCTGAGTACTCTTTGGCTAATAGTATGTTAATTAAAAAATTAAGTAAAAAATATTCTATATTTTCTATTATACACAACATTTACAGGTTGTGTCTGAGCTTTTAAATAGGAGGAAACTCTACATAAATAATTTTAGCGAAGTTGGCTACAGTCGTTTAAACATGCCTAAAATATTTGAAATATTTTCGAAGAGCATATTAGCATATATTAGGTTATTTTAGTATTTATTCTTTGTTTCTCACTAGCAAGAGAACGGGACTCATATTTATCACAAGAGTCAGTCACACTAGCTGCGTCAGCTTTTCATATAGAGGTTTCTTTATACGACCGTCATTGCATTAAGCAACAGGTTACTATAAATACATCTAACAACAGCGCACACATGTACACATATCGACAAACATACACTCATACAAATACTGGCCAAATAAAATGCAGAAAATTATAAAATCGCTCAAACTGTTTGTAATAATAGTAAAACAGTCGTAAAATGCTGCCCACAAAAAGTTATGAATGGCGCGAATTATACGACAAGCAAATGCTCGCAATAATTTTTACCACCCAAAGCGGCCAAAACATTACAGTGGATCTGCGGGAGTACGTACTTGTAAGTATGTGTCAAGTATATACATAACCTTGCTATATGCTTGTTGATAGCGCTAAACGTTGCCGTCGCCATTTATTACCCTCCGTTATGGGTGATCGTAAAGCCAAACAAACGAAAATGGTTTTCAATCGCAAAAATCCACAAGTGTGCCATTTGAAAATTAAACCTATTGTAAAAGCACAATACGATGGAACAGGTGATTCAAATGATCGAGTGAATATAGATGACATTTGACAAAACATATCAGAAATTTGAAATTCAAGCGATTTTTACGTAACATATAAATATATTATATATAAATTTGCTGTACATGAATTTTGTCTAAATCTACCAAAGAGTTGACGAATACGAAATATAATTATTTATTTTTCCACATATTTATCGACTACGTAAATATGCAAAGGTACGCGTCACTTCTTATTTAGGAACTTCCACCTGGATTTCAAAATATTATATTATATAATTTTACTTTTCAAGGTCTTTTTGATGAGTTAAAGTCGCACAAGTCGTGAAGTCTAATAATCGGCAATTATGTCAGATGGTTTGGAATAACAATTCAAGGTTACATAAAATGCTTGTATGTTGTGAAAGCAAAAGTAGCCACTGTGAGCACTGCAAGTACTCTATGGGAAAGAATTGGAAAATTTATGAGGTAATTCTGTTAAGATAAGTTAAACAAAGCCAGGGATGTTAATTATAGAGATCAATAGCAGTTCAACAAGTGTGTGCGGATAAGGTAATAGTATACGGATTTTTGTTTCGGGTTTACTATTGTAAATCTTAATATATTATTCGAGAATGCATGCTTGTCCTCCATTATGGGTCAATACAATTTTGTCGACAAAAGTGAGGCAGTTTTAACAAAACTACGTATAAACTCATATTAGTTCATAAATTCCAGTTATTCCTCTTTTTCTTTATTGTCGTCGTAACCACTTAATTGGTTCGGACAGAACCCGCAATTTGTTCAATACCAGAAACTGTGTTCGGCTGAACACAGAGCACATAAAAGATCAGCCTTGCTCTGAAACAACTGGTTATAAGAATGTTGAATATTACCTTTACGAAAGCAACTATAATTCTCAAAACTATATGCAGATGCACGCAATATAAATATAAATATATTAGAAATATATGTCTTGATTTTGAAAAATAAACTTAATATTAGATGTATTAATGCACAAGCCCTAAAATTAAAACTTACGAACACGGAAGCTATTATTTGGATAGTACGATATCTAATATAAGTATGCTTCGATATATCAAGAGTTAAATTTTCATGCAACATACAAGTGTAGTAGATTTATATGTATATAACTTTTTATACTCTCGCAACATCCTGCTACAGAGTATATTAGTTTTGTTCACCTAACGGTTGTTTGTAACACCTAGAACTAAACGAGTTAGATATAGACATATAAATATATAAAAGATCAGGATGAAAAAACGAGTTGAAATCCGAGTGACTGTCTGTCGGTCCGTCCGTCCGTCCGTGCAAGCGATAACTTGAGTAAAAATTAAGATATTTTGATGAAACTTTGTATGCGTGTTCTTTGTCGCCGTAAGATAATGATGTTGGTATAGCAGAAGGCATAATTGGACAAATGCCACGTCCACAAAATTCCATTAATCGAAAACAGTTAAAGTGCGATAACGAAGCAGAAAATTAATAAATGAATGTGTATTTTGGTGTGGAGGCTCCTCGTAGTAGGATGGGGCATCTGTGGGAAAATTTTTTGTAAAAGTGGGAATGGCCCCGCCCCCCAATAGGCTTAATATATATATCTCGGAAACCGTTAAAGCTATATCAATGAAACTTGCTCCGAGTAAGTTCTTCTAGAATATCTTCATACGCTGAGAAAATGAGTGTAATCAGATGATAACCACGCCCACCTCCCATACAAAAGTTATGTTGAAATTAGTAATTTTCTACTACGTTAACTCGCTGAAATAATATGTCGGAAACATTAAATCTAGCAGCAAATGTGACACGGAAGGGCTGCATAGGAAACCGTGTAAAGCTTTGGTGATCGGGGTGGCACTGCCCACTTTTAGGAGAAATTCCACATCTCAAGAGCGCCTTAACCGAACTCAAACAAATTTAGTGTGCGACATTTTATTTGTGTTCTTGTGTCACGTTGTGAAATTGGAGGAAATCGGATAAAACCACGCCTTTTTCTCCTATTACACAATTTTAAGTTTCATCTGATCCTTTCACTTTAAAGTACATAAATCCAGCAGCAATTAAGATATGAAAATCAACCTTTGTACACATAGTGCTCTCATATGCCATCTCATGCGTAAAAATAGTCGAAATCAGATAATAACTTTTCAAGCCACCAGATACCCAATATTAGGACCACAGTGCCTCTATCTGACCTTTTTCGAAAATATCTTGAAATCTGTAAGATATTATAATGAAATTGTAGGACTATCTTTCTCTGATAGTAATGCGCTCTTATGTCAAAAATGGGGAAAATCGGGTAAATACTTCCCCTAGCCGCCGTGTGCCTAATATACGAATTTCCAACCTCTGGGTAGACTTTATACCATATATTTCGGTCGATATACCGAATATATAGTAAATGTATTTATATGTAAGATATCTTAGCAAAATTTAGTGAACGTATACCCATATACCACATATAATGATTTTCGTTATTCTAGCAGACCTTCTGCCGAATATGTCGGTCACTGTGTGAGTTATCTTTACAAAATTGGGTAAAAACAAGTTCCCTAATATACTTGAATAATGAAAAGAGTTAATGTGATCAGTGGAGAACTTCCTCTATCCTAAAATTACCGGATTTAAGAATTCCCGACTTTCCATCTGACCTCAAACCGTTTACGTTGGTCAATTTGTGCGATATTTTATTGAAATTATGTGGATATGTTTTCTTAAACGCAATGTGATTTCGCGCTAAATATGAAAGAAATCGGTTTAGGTCATGGTCTAAGCCGCTTATTGCTAATATAGTGATTTCCTGTTCTTTAGTTGACTTCTTCCTCATGTATCTAATGTATTCATTAAACCACTTTGGTTGAGTTTATATCGCATATATCACTTTTGAGTTAATTTTGTAGATTCTAATATAAATATCTCCGACACCAAGCAAAATTTAGCAACGAAAGTACATGAGTCTATGGCCTGTAATATAAGTTAATAAGATACCAAATATGATTGCAATCCACTGACAATTTCGTCGGATAATGAATGTTGAATTCTTCCGAAAAATTTTTAAATGTAAAGTTATGCCAGCACCTCAAAGCATTTCCTCGCCTCTGATCCTTGCACATTGCGAGAGTATAAAATGTTCGGTTACACCCGAACTTAGCCCTTTCTTACTTGTTCATTTTACTTTTTAAAGCTATTTGCTAACTACGCGTAGTAATGCGATTATGAGTATAATATCAAAAAAATTTAACGAAGTATTATATTTATATACGTTTAATCAATGAACAGTCAAGTGAAAGGAACTTCTTTTCTTACTGAAAGGGAGGCATTGGATCGGCAATATGCGTGAGCAACGTATAATCTCATTTTGGAATCCTCGCTTATATATTGGTGTTGTATACAATATAAGTATATGAGGGTGAATTTATTACATATAGTTTATATAAATATATCTATAGGTGCGTGCGATGTTTCTTTGATGTGGGGTGCTTGCAATGTCTGCCAGACCTTGTATTAGTGATAAAATACGACGTGGCAGTACATTCCGAAATGAGGTTCTCTATCAAACCCATCCGGTAGTCGACACGCACGTCACGCAGCATTGCTGCTAACACGAACATAACGTAACCAAGTGCGTGGCATTTGTGTATAAAGCTCACACATATAGCTCACACAACATATATATGTGGCCAAAAAATGGTGGCACGAAAGCTTGAATTTAACACATGGCGCACTTCTACCGTTGGCAAAGTTCCGGTGCGGGTAGTAATAGTATGGATATTTTTCGGAAGGCTCAAAATTTCTTTTGCACTAAAGTCCAAGAGTCAGAAAATATCAAAGAGCAGCAAGGGTGGGAAAATATCAATGTAGATCGCTAAATTATTATATCACCTAATTTAAAATTGCAACAATTAGCCATATGAAATAAAAGTATTCAAATATTTACTTAATTCACTTGAAACGCGTATATGCCTGCAAAAGATCTGATTTTTTGTTCGACAGTATACGTACTTAACTTATATGCATTTACATTTAAGTATACTTCGAAATTTTTTTAAATATGCGATAGAAGTGGGCGGCAATGCGAAATACCATAAATTTCGTGGTAAAAGAAGCTGAAAATAATATATATAACAAACAAATGTATAAACAGAGACAAAGATGTGAACCCCAAACTACGAAACTAAAAACACATTTTTTGTGCGTTCTTATCTATATGATTTGTGATTTAGGGTGTCGTCGAGTATTTGCTGTTTACTTGCGTACATATGCAAGCAGCATAAAGTTTAGGTTCGAAATAGAATTGGTGGTGTTGTTCAGTGGTATTCACTAAAGTTTTAGGGGAAACCCATGAGTTCTAGGAAAGCACTTATCTCCCTTCCCTGATATTATCACCTCCCATTGAACCAAATAATTTCATACATACATACCAATATCACCGAACACATAACCCCCATTCCAAAAATAAGAAACAACTAATTTCTGATACGCATTTTCCACCCCAACAACTTCTCATCTTAATGGCATTTTTTCCTATTTTTCTGTTCATGATTTTTCTCCACCGTTTAAGTTTTCTCTGCATCCGTTGTTTCCGTTCATCTTGAAAGATGGTAAGTGCGTAACGATATACCCCATCTTTTTCACTTATGCTCCTTTGCCATTTGGATCTGCTTTTGTATTTGATTTTGTTAACGGTATCATATAGCCGACACATTCGCATATAAATTTCCAATCGCACCAATACATCTTGTGGTGGCGCATCTTTTCTACAGCCCAATACAGCTATCATCCCAATACCACCTTTTACGAGTTCTTATTGAAAAGTATGTGCGAATATGTTAGGGTGGTCTGTGTGCGCTTTAACGAATTACCAGGAATTTTGACAATTCATTCAATGAAATTATCCTTGCAATTTCTTTTACTTATGAGAAATATGTTTTGAATGTAATATTTCAAATAGTATGCTTAACAAATTTTTCTCGATTTTGTTTTATAGCTGCAGATTAATTCTTTCCAGCAATTTATAAAATCAAGTTTTTATGGTTTTAAATCAAACTAATATATTTATATTCTGAAAGTATTACGAATATTGCAACTAAAATATTGAGTTTAAAAATTAAAATGGGTTCCAGATATATGATATGGAGACAGTTCGAAATTAAAGTCTAAACTCAATGCTTCTGCTTAGTCTTTTCCTGATTTATAAAAAATGTTAAGGAATGGTACACTTAAATCAATGAACACATAAATTATAATTCATACTACTATTTAGACTCCGAAGCAACCAGACCTTAGGACCATAAATTCGTTTCATGCATGTGTATTATATTGTTTCCTTGTTTTGGCATTTAAATTTCTGAGAGAAAAAACAAAAAGTCAACTTCATATCTGCCTGCAAGAAAATTCAAGTTTAAACGAGATATGACAGTTGTATCGACTAACTGTTCAACAAAAAATAATATTATATTCAAATATGATATAATAATAAATTATATGAATAAATTTGGAAAAATATTAGTGCTAAGCAATCATTTTTGTCCTACAGATAGTTACTTTTCAACTTATTTTTCAATATTTACCTTTGATTGAATATACCAAACCCGTTTCATATTATCACATTAAGACTAACGTAGTGAAATATTTACAAAATGTGAGAAAGATTTTTACTTTTAATATGTCTGCGCCTTTTCATATGTGGAGAGTGTTGATTAAGGTGACGGTGTACTGGATTCATTATAACGTCACAGATAAAAATTGCTTCCAACCGTATACCATCCAAGAACAAAAGTTGTTCTCTGAATCAATAATAAAACTTTAAGAAAGTATTTAAATTCCTACAAAGAATAAAGCTTGAAATTTAGACCTCACCATATACGTATAAAGTTTTACACTCACGGATCCATAAAACTTTTTATTCGTACACAATGGCACATACCGGCGTACATACACATACTAACCTATACGTAAAATACGAACTTGCCAGTTCGGAGTGTGTTGTACGCTTACGCATTTCTGTATCCGCACTCGTATATTATAATAATGCGGATAAAGAGATACAATTTCATTGATATTGCCTAAAAGTCCAATATAAAAAGATTTATGACACCGTCAGTCAAAAGATGAAGATGCCTTTGGATTCGCGGTTGCGCCACCGCCATTGCGCCACACCTCAGATTATACCGCTTCTCGTCCTCGCATTTCGCTTTCTTGCCCAACCCTATTTTTGATGTTGCTTAGCTAACTGTCAATGCTTATAAGTTCCGTCTTTTGGTTGTATTTTCGGCGTGCTTATCGCAGCTCAAAGGGTCGGCACTTTTTCTCCGCAGGCAATGTGGTCATCAGATGACCATGTGAGTTGTTGGCAGTGAGCAGTGAGCATTGGGAATGAGATATGAAAAATGAGGTATGAGGTAGGAGTACGCGATTGCGACCATGGCTTATTCTTTTGCCGTTGTTCAAGTTCAGTATAATTCATTTATTTTACTTTTTTGTTATTTGTGCGGAATGTATTTTGTGAATTCTTCATTTTTTGTTATGGAAATGTATTGTACTTTTTTGCTTATGTCACCTTTGCCGACTGCAGCATAGCCTTGCTGCCCTCCACGTTATATTTTCGGAAGATTCATGTTCCATCAGAACAAAGTTATTATTATCATCTAAACACTGATTTCTAATCATAACGCCGTTCTTTTAAACACTAGTGGATGGTAAGTAAACAAATTTTCCGGACATGAATACATGTCTCTCGTTTCTTTATTCGATTTTTTAATAGTCAATTTAATAATGGATAATAAATGCCAGTTTTTCTGACGTTTCGTTATTAAACAATAGTTGTCACAAATTGCATAAAATGTTTATACCTAAAAAGAATTGAAAATTTTCTGCATATAAGGATAGATAAAAAACAATACGTTTTAGTTCTAAAAGTATACGGTCGGGCCGTTAGGGCAATACAATGTGTTAATGAAATAACAATTACTTCAATACTAGCAGGATAAAATTTATTAAAGAACTTGATGTATAGACTTTTCCAAGTGTTCAATGTACTGATTTCTGACATATCTCAAGAAAACCAGATCCTATTCTTTAATGGGAAAAGAACCTGAATCTTTAACTCTCTTACGAATGACTTACTTCGTTGGATAATTAAATGTTAAAACGTTTAAGATAAGTTACCAATACTTAGTTCAAATTTTCCTTATACTTCACTTACATTTCACTTTTCCTTATATCTTGTCGCTTCATTCAAAGTAACATGCTTTAATTGGTGATTGAACAAAAACGCAAGTGTTTTGTTGAACTATTTTACTACATATTGATTCCCATAAATAAAAATTTAACAAAATACCTCAATATTTATAGTTTTGATGTGTGTCAACTTATCGATGAGGTGATATTACTGATTGTCATATTTGGTAAAACATTATTGTGCATTGGTCCGCTTCCGTTCAATTACCAATAAGTATCCTAGGAAATACTCAAAATTTTTAATCAACATTTCAACTTTCAAATTGTAGAAAATCAAATGCAGTGAATAACGAGGGCAATCTAGAACAGTTAAAGACGAAAGGAATCAGTTGAAACTCCAAGAAAACACATCTTACCGCCGAGTACAAGTTTTTTGCTGACTGCGAAACATATAGCTGTTGCCTCTACTCAATCTCTCGCTGTTTTGTTGGTATGGAGAATCTTTTTCACTTGGTTCGGCTAAGAATCGTAGAACGCTGTCTTTTCCGTTGTAAAGTGATCGATTAAGTCAAAAATTAAATTTATTATTCATACCTTAAAAGAACTTGGAAGTTGAATTCTGTGATTCACAACAGTTCTTCTGCTCTCAGGTTTTATGTCATGTTTGTGTCCAATATAAGTCAGATCGATTTTTTGGATAGTCGACTTTTTTAAAAATTGCATTGAGAAAACTTGGAAACTGCTACTCGAAAAAATGTATACAAGTACTTTTATATATTTTCCATAATTTTTTTATGCCCTCGCAAAATGTTGCAACTGAGTATATTAGTTTTGTTCACCTAACGGTTGCTTGTAACACTTAAAATTAATCGAGATAGATATGGGGCTAAATATATAATATATAATCGAAATATATAATATGGAGCTATACATAAAATGATCAGGATGACGAGACGAGTTTAATTCCGGGTGACTGTCTGCCCATTCGTCCGTCTGTCCGTTCAAGCGATAACTTGAGTACTCTGATTATACTGATACTGATACTGATACTACTGGCACTCTGATTATTGAAATTCAGACCAAAGCTTTGCCTCATAATATTGTGTCCTGATGTCGAAAATGTGTAAAATCTGGTAAAATCGGGTAAATATTTTCCCTGGCGCCCATACATTTCATATAAAGATTTCGGAACTTCCGGTTGACAGCATCTTTTCTTGGTAATAATAAGTCATGATGCCAAAAGTGAATAAAATCGGGTCAATACTTCTTTAGCCTTCATGCACCTAATACCAGAATTTCAAACTTCCGGTTGGCTTTATACGGTATACATATATCGATCAATATGTATGCCAAGATTAAATGAACGTATAATAGTGGATATGCTATAATTTCCGAAATTCGAAAATGTGTAAAATCGGCCAACGAATTACACCAGCTTGCATATACTACATATAATGCTTTACCTTATTATAGAAGACTTTATGCCGAATATCTGCTTGTGTTATTGCTTATGTGTGTCATGTGTGAATTATCTTCATCAAATTGCGCGAAAACATGTTGTTGAGAGTAATTTAGTAATGTAAAAGTTGCTGCAATCAGTCCAAACCTTCTCCTAGCCCAATATACCCAATATAGGGATTTCTGATTTCAAAATATTTGTGTTGGTCAATAAATGTGATATTTCATTGAAATTGAGTGATCATGCTAATATAATGATTTCCGATTTCCCCTTTTGGTTGAGTTTATATTACATATATGTTATGTGTATATGAGGTATATATGAGTGAATTTGGTTAATTTTTATATAGATATTTTGGACACGAAGTAAAATGTACTACCCTATAATATAAGTTAGTGAAATACCAATTTTGATTACAGCCCAATCACAGTTTCGAATAATGAATGCTGAATTCTTACACAACATCTTTTAATATAAAGTTTTGTCTCGAAACGTGCCCCCAGCTTCGATCTTTCAAAATTTCGAGAGTATAAAAAGTTTGGTTACTCCCGAACTAAGCCCTTCCTTACCTGTTTCATATGAAATATTTAGTTATGTTAATAAGACAAATACGAAGTCCTTTATCTTCTTTTCTCCTATTGTAAGAATAATTTCAAATTTGTAAAAAAAATATGCCTATATGTAAAGAAACAACATTGGATGTACTGCAAGCAATTACTTCATGGATTTTACTTTGTATAAACTTTTTAAATTGTGTCTTATAGTAACCTTCTTGGCCCTCACTTTAATGCCTTCCCATTTATTCCATTTTATTTGAGTTCGGTTGTTGTGATTGTTGTTACCTTAATCGTGCATGTTTAATAGCAATCAGTCAGTTTGATCAGGCGAGTCAATAAATAAAATAAACAACTGCATTACTACTGTTATTGGCCCTCACTTTGTCGCCATTGTTGTTGTATTTCGCATTGTTGCATTCGTTGCGATGCGCGTGGCACGGTAGCACGTATGTATGAGTTTTTTTTTGCTGCTCTTGTTTTCATGGTTATTGGTGTAAAAAGCATATGACAATATTTTAAAAGCAATTCATCAAATAGATTTATGCATTTTGCCATTTCTTAGGTATAAGATGGCTTTTATACACTGGTGTGTGAATTTAGAAGTGTTTCGGTTTTCACATATAGGGTGTAGTTTGAAATTTTATTTATGGATTTACACAGTTTACAGTTTTGTTTAGAATCTAAACAGCACTATGAGATCTAGATTATCACTTTGTGTTGAAATGCCTTAAGCTTATATATATTATATTTTATATATTATATATACTTTAAATCTCCAAAGTCCTTCCATTATTTTTATAATTAATCTGTAACCCTAAGAGATGCTGTATGCTGTATATGCTGTATATGTAAAATAAAAAGCTCTCATCGCTGTGATCTAATTATCATATGTTATCAATAGCATTCCTTTCTACTAATTCCATTAAGATATCATACTTTGTATGCAAAATATCTAGTGCCAACTAACGTTAGTGAAATCAAAATGTCGCGGTATATCGAACATGTCGTATAGTATATCGAACGCTAAGGGAAGTGTAGAAAAAATTTATCTATTTTTAGTACCTAGGCATATTACACAAATCATAACATTCCAAATTATTGACCGGGGTTTCGGAATTTATGGATCTGCACTGTACCACAATATCACAGGTCTTTATTAGAGAATCATATTATGTTCCTCGAAACACTTACTCCTATTGTGATAGTTTGAAGGCATGAAGTCAACGCACGAAACGAAGATCACATATCTGGACACCTATAATTATATTTCTTTTAATTATATAATTATCCCATTTAATAAAAATTAAAATAATTTAAAAATAATAATTAAGTGCTCGCTACGGTTTGATCATTTTTAAACAGCACTAAGAGGGCTTTATGTGATTTTACGTACCGCGTTTGGCTATGCAATATTTAGACCAGTTTGTATCTATATAAAGTCTAGGAAATTAGTTTACTTAGAGAGTGAGCGCACACCCGTATTGAAAATAATAAGGTTTTATATGATTATTTCTTCTTTGAGTTACTCTAAATAATTAATAACATAACATTAATAATTAATCACTTTTTGTAGTTTTGAAAGCAATGTTTTGTAGTATACAGCAAGCTTAACGCAATTTTAGTTTCTTCAGAACTTTAATTCTTATGACCTACGTCAATCCATAACAAACCCTTCGAAGCGAACTTTGAGTTTCGTTGTCAGAAAAGAGTCAATTGAATCAAAGTTGGCTCATTTGTTCGGAAACATACCCTACAACCTTTGCCCGACTTTCTTTATGATAAATGTCCTGCTTTTTATTACGATTCGGACGGCGATATCCTTCATTCCCAATACTTCAATCAAAATGTGTTGAGTCGACCATTAAATACTTCCAAATTCATCAATTTTACGCACAAAGTTAATGTAGCATGACGGCTATTGAGTACAGTTTTATTCACGATTTTACTGTTATAGAATTACTGTTTAGAATAAAACTAAACAATAATGGTAATGACAAACTTGAAATAAAAAACGTTTATCAGAGAGTTTGTTAAAGGGACTAGTATTAATAAATGTAAAATTACTAATTGGAATAAGTGATGTGCAAAGAATGCAGATACAACAAGCATCATCACCTTGTGTAGTTGTGTAAAAATGAAAAGCAAGTAATAGTTTAAAGCGGGACCACTTTCAAAATTATACAAATTGAACAGTCTTTTTAATACTTTAATTGAATTAACGCATAGCGCAAATGTTGCTTATATCCATTAGAGATACGGTTTAGTAAAGTGTTCAATAGAAAACTCAAACCATGGTCCGTGTTGTTGTGCGCTGTTGAGTTCTTCAAGCGGAGTGCGTCGTGTTATTTATGTGCGATATAAGGACGTGTGAAAAACGACAATGGCGAAAGAAGTAACATGGCTCATCCGTCAGCCACTTTACTTTTGCTGTTACTGCCGCTAGCTCTTATAAAGAAATATAATAATGTAATTCGTCACACTTAAAGGGAACCGTTTCCCGCCATCTCGCTTACACATATTCAGTGGTAAACAAAATATATCACTACACCACTCGCACATAGCCATCCATCTTTTACGCTATACAGAACCGCACTCTCCGCCCAACTTAGGTGCTGATCAACACATTCGACTGACAGCTGCCGCACTGCACAGAGAAATAGAAATGCTTTATGAGCTCGGCTCCTCCCTTTGCTATACTGCCCTGCTTTTGCCAATTGGATTGCCCGAGGAGGTAGGTATGATGTTGTTGGGTAAACTTTTTTTTGGTTGGTTGTGTTCCTATGGCGCTCATATTGTGACTTCGATTTGCTCTCTTTGTGTCATGAGTTTAGAGCGTGCTCACGATTTTATAGAGATGTATATATTATTTTTGCAGGAAGAGAACTATACCTTTCGGATGTTTTAGTTTCTTCTCTCGATGGCTGTTGATTACTTTATGACTTCAGTTGAGTGAATGAGCAGCGAATAAGTGAGTGAATATTTTACTGTGATATATTTTAACATTGTGTGTGCGTATGACATTGGATGCCCTTTAATGGATTTTACTGATGTTTTTTTTACTGAACGGAGTATTTATTATTGTTTATTACCATTATCGTTTTGCCGACGGCAAAAAATACCAATCTTAATGTCGCTTGAAGTAAATAGGATGATATACGTATGTGGAAATGTGTATCATAATCGGCTTTAATTTGATGGATAGTGCTTTTAGAATTATTTATTTGTGCAGGTTTAATACACAGACTAACGAAATCGATATATCGAGGGGCTTTATATAATTTCATATATTTGAACATCAGTAGCTCTAACTCACACGAATCACTTTTCTCTCAATGCTGATCACATACATAACATAATAGAAACATAATTTAATAGATTGTGTATTATTCATTTCTAAACATTCTTAAATATAAAGAAATTTAATATTTTTGTTAAGCATTCATATGTGGCATTCAAAATATCTTTATTAATTTACTTTTCATCAAATCTAATTCAAAAGAACTTCAAAGAACAAAAAGTTATGACTTCGAGTACGCTCCCACAAATGGGTATTTAAATTCCATTCTAGTTGTTGCCTTATTGAGGTGACTGGCAACTGCCGAATGAAATACTAACAAGTAATATACTGTGGCCAACGACTGCTTTACCCGTAACGAATACTATTCTATATATATCACTCCGTTGAGCTTTTTTGATTATTCCTAATACTAAATTTTACTCAAATATTAAGAGTGAAGAGATTGTTTTTGCAAACCTTCTAGGTTATTTAAGAAAATGGAGAGCCCGAAATCGTAAAGACCAGTTTCTCTGCGAAGAGTAATCAGTGTGCATAAATACATATTTCTGATTGTTAATAAATACAAATCCGTGAAGTTCGATTGTTTATATATATATATATTTATCAAATAAGTAGTTTTGTATTAAAGGGTTGTCGGCCGTCTCTTGGCTATTAAAAATATGTCGTTGTACTTACATAATTTCTTTAAAACCTGAAAAATCTATACATGTTGTAACCTTATATGTTTGTTCTTTAAGTTATTTATAAAACAAATTAATACATACTAGACATTGCAATGGACTTTCGTTAATTGAAGAGTAAATAATGTATAACACAGGTTAATAACGTGCTATAAACAAATTTATGTAAGCTATTGAGTCTTTGCTTGTACAAAACTATTTTAGTAGTAGGAAGTAAGGCATGTGTTTATATATACTTGATATACATGGTATTTCTTTGCTATTCTAATTGTAATCAGAATTGTAATATTGAAACTTTAACTTTAGAACTTTATTGTGACGGCAACACTGGGCAAAAAAGAAATGAGAGCACCTTAAAGCTATAAAAGAGAACGTTTCATTGAGAAATAACGATATATATAAAAGAATTTTTTTTTTTAAATAAAAGATTCTTCAGAGACTAAATGAATTTGAAATTGATAAGACCATAACTCGGAGGAGTACACACACAGTCATAAGACTAAAGTACTCAAAACTGGATCAGAATGAGATTTGGCTAAGCTAAAGATCTCACAAGTTACAGAAACTATCAAAGTGTACAATAAACAGACGCAATAAAAGCAGATTTCTGTGCCATTGCTCGGACACTTAAAGCGTTAAGCAGAGTGAGAGCCAAATGTGTTTGAACATATTGTCAAACCAAAGCAATGGGTGCTCTTAAAAGGGTGCAACCCCAACCTTTCAATATATGGACACTCACATAAATTTCCACAACCAATGGAACAAAACCAAAACAAAGAAAAATAAAAATGAAAACACATATGTAGTTTAATTGAGTTGATTGCTCACTCGCTCATTTCTCTAGTTGTTGTACTCGCCGGTTAGGGAAAGTTAAAAAAAAGCAAATTCACACGATAAATTTCGCCAATCTTCTCCGAGTACATTTTTGGTATCCAGTGCGTACTTTATTGCTTCGGCGCGCTGCCTTCGACGCAGCGTGGCCACTGAACATGAAAAATTTAAAAGCAGTGCCGCATTTGTTTGGTGCCGGAGAAGAGTGTTGCCACAAACTGACATAAAAAATTAATACCCGTAGCAAGGCAGTGGCCAAAAACAGTGTCTTAGAACTAAAAGCATTGTTGAGTACTTGGTCGCAGTATAAGTATTGTTGGACCAAACAGGCTAACGTGACGCTTGCTCAGTTTCTGTGGTTGCTTTTCTTATAAGAATATTTCTCATGTAACTACTTCCGCTGCTCGCTTCGACGCTTTCACATTCGTCACAGCAAACGGCGCCGTTGGCAGAATTTGACGATTTAAGTTTTTGTTTTTCGTATTTACCATATTTTTTTTGTCCTTTGGCACGGCTTTCTGGTAAAGGGTGAGGGAAGATGCCACTTCCGTGAGCTGCAATCGAAATTGGGTCTGTTGTTGATTCATTTGACTTTGTTGTTGCTCTATGCGTTAACTGCCTCAGTTGTTGATAATATCATATCGCCGTTGTTGTTTATTTCTCTCCCCTATATATTGCATTGCCGTAGCTAGCGACAACGCTGGGGCCACTCGCGATATCTCTAAGCTACCTCAGTTGCTGCAGCTGCTTCTGCTGCTGCGGACTGTCTGCTCACTTTTGCTTACTCGCGCAGCCGTATGCCCAGACAGACCGTTTTCACATACATACATATAGCTGCCGCGCTCGTAAATATGTGAAGTATATGCCTTGAATTGAATGCTTTATGGGTTTAGTTTGATAGAAGTCGTAAAGAAATCAACATCAACATCATCTACAATACACATAGAGAAATTACCCTAAAAAATAATAATAACCGTTGGTAATAATAATAGAACAAACCGATTCTCATAAGCAGCAAATTCCACTTGACGTGTGAACCAATGAACTTCATAATAACAAACGGTTTAATTTGCTGCGCACACACAGGCAATTGGCTACCGCATTGCAAAATATTTCATTTTCAAGGTCATTAAATTGTAAAAATTTTACAAAGACACTTTTATAAAGGTAAATAACATCTGCTGTTTAAATCGAAGAGGGTGTCCGGGTGACATATGTAAACTGTGTGGCCTGAAGAAATCTGCCTGGATCGGCTAATGATTGCTACCTAAACATTAGTCTAAACCAGCCTCAGTTTTCAACACATCTTTGCTTCGTCTACTATTTAGTCAAAATCCGCAAATCATTTTCGAATTGGGCGAGACTGTTGAATAATACAGACAATCGACTGAGCAAGTGAATTAGCAGTTATTATAAAAGTAATCAAATAATAATAATCGTAAAATCTTGTGCAGCGTTGAGCAGTGATAGAGCGTTAAAAAGCTTGTATTAAAGGGCGCAATATACGTTTAGTTCATTTGCAACTATTCTCATTCTGTTACGCTCGGAGAGCCAGTTCGGCCTGAAATGTGGTGTGTGTAGTGGTATCGGTGCGGTTTATTAATAATAAATGTAATATGTGAATTATAAAAGATAAATAGCAGGTCAACTATCATATATATTTGTTCTTATTTACTAGACCAGATAATATCGTATGTATAATGTCGTAAAAGATAAATTTAAAAAGTGCAAAATATCAATCGAAATTAAATTTGGTGCAATAAAACGACAGATCTTGTTAAAAAGTACTCTATCTAAAATACGAATTACAAATTTGGAGTGACATCAGAAAAGCGATTACTAAATTGTGCCAATACAAAACTTGAAATGGTTCCAGAACATGTCATCAACTACTGGTACAAAACTATTTAAATAATACTATATAGAATAAAATCCAAAGTGAAAACATAATGCCAAATTCTATTCTTAAATTGTTTTTTCTACACAAATACATATAACTACAAAAAAGTTTGCATTGACATTATCGTAATCTTCTCACCCAATTCTAGTCGTTGATTGTAAGCAATATTTTACAAGCATATTTATATACACATTATAGTTATTTATTATTACATATATAAAATATTAAATGGATAAAGGAAATGGCTTTTAAAGTAAAAATTAACAGTTGGTATCGAAGCTGTACTATCAATTAAATCAAGTGATTAATTAACTGAAAAACTGTTTGTATGAGATCGCCAATAAAAGGCGACTTCAAATTATACAGCAAAAGGATTGAAACATATTTGATTTTAGTACGCAACTGCAACAATTCAGAGATATAATTGAATGTAATAAAGTGTACAAGTGTGTTTGTGAAGAGGAAAAATAAATAATTTCGTTCCAAAGGAAAGAATATTATAATTGATAAATTGGAGTTCACCTAGGACGTGATATATGCAACGTATGATATTTAAAGGTAATATTTAAATTACTTAATTAATGCTAAAGTATATTAATAAAATTATCACCGGATATGTTATTTTCTTCTTATAGTAAAATATATTATAGCTAATAAATTGCACATCGGTATTTCGAATAATATTGCTCTAAGAATATATATTTAGTTATGTCAATTATTATCATCCACTTAATCTAATCATTCCCGATGATTATTAGGTTAGGCTGTGTTCTATGGCTGGCTCTAAGATGAAGATCGTACTTGAACTGCTAAAGACAGTCCTGTATGAAGCCACAAGAAACTCCCGTAGTTAGATTTCATGTATTGACAAAACTTTTAAACTTACTCCGTAGACATCGATTGAACAATGACCAGCTGAAATTCTGACAATTACCCCGCAATTTACCCCGGGACAGCAATATCTAGCAACCGCGCAAGTGCTAGTAATTGGCCAGGTTTAGGGATTCCATAACGATATAAGTTTTTCAATTCCCAAGGAATTTAAAGTGTATATTGTAATACGACCAAGTGTGTTCTTGGTTTGGGGACTTAAATTTTCATTTCCTTACAAAGTTACTATAGTTATATTATATATTATATAGTTATACGATTGTATTTTAAAAAGTCCCTAAATTTTTACTAAATTTAATACTTAAAGGTCGTTAAGGTAACAAAAATAACTATTTAATTGCGAAAAGTGGTAATTCAAAAGTCATATTTTTCACTAATACACATTTTAAAACAACTTTGTTTGAGGATTGAATTAAAGATTAGCTTTACTTCTTTAGTCGAGTTTTAAATTTATACTTTGAACAGCGACTGCGTTCAAACACTAACATTCCATTAGAATGTTCCATAGGAGAAAAACAAGTCGCCTTTCAATAAATAGAGAGAAATATCCGATTGCACTTTTCCCATCATCTTTACACTTGCGAATCTCTGCATTTGCCTAGTATAAACAAAATGCGCATCATAAATGAGAAGAGCAGCTAAGCCGAAAGTCCAGCATAGGTGTAGATATCAATTATATAATATTAGGTGTCGCATTACATTTTAGGCATTCAGCTCCCTATATAAGAGTTTTCGTTACAGTTGTGTATTTGTGTAGTTGTAGAACATTTTACCTAACAGATATTCTATTTTCTCATTATAACTTCGATTTCCGTTCCAATTTTTGTGTGTTACTTTTAATTAAATCTAAAGTAAATAAATCAACAGGGATGTAACCGAACATTTTATACTCTTACAATTTGTAACGCTCAAAGACGGTGAAATAGGTGTTGAACAAACTACATAATAAAAATTTTTGCAATTGAATTCAAAATGCATTATTCTACGAAACCGTGAATGGATTATAATAATATTTGGTGTCTTATTAACGTATTGAGATAGACTCACTTATTTTCATTACATTTTGCTTCGGATCGGAGAGATTTATATCAATGTCAACCTAATTAACTCAAATGAGATATACGTGATATAAACTCAACAAAAAGGGCTAACTTTAATATATTAATTTTATGAGGAATGGGTCAACCAGAGAATCGGAAATACATTAAGGATGAGCGGTTTAGACTGAGTTCTAGGAATATTTTACTTTGCTTGAGAACATGTTTCCGTGTAATTTCGATAACTTCCTCACTCACCGAACTTTTCGGCACAAAATCTGCTAGAAAAACAACATCATTATAAGTAAATAGTATATCTGAGCTAGGGTAATCCGTAGATCGGTTTCATTTCGGCATTAAACTGGGTATATCCAAGATGAGATTGGGTCTATATTTGGGCGGTTTGTCAGGAGATTGCGTAACTTGATTATTATTCCATTGTTCCAATATTTCGAACATGCGTTGGAAAGCTACTGCCCTTGTGTGTCTTTTTCAGTATATGTCATTCATTTGAAGCGTAAACAACAATTTTTTTTCACTCTAATATCCAGAACTTTGTGCCTGAAAAAGTGTGTTTGCAGGGAGTTCTACTTCATTACTTTAATATGAAGAAAACCTAATCCGAAAGGCTTCGTAGTTTGATGGAAGTTTATGGCGAACATACTGTAGGTGAGGGAATGTGCCAAAAGTGGTTGGTGGTTTGCAGGATTTAAAGGTGAAGAACGTCCTGGGCGGCCAAAAAAATTTCAAGATAAGGAACTGGAAGCAATACTCTTTGAAGATTGTTGACAAACACAACATAAGGAATTTGTAAAATCTTTGGGAGTCACTCAAGCAGACATTTCAAATCGTTTAAAAGCAGCCGGATACATTCAAAAGCAAGGAAATTGGGTCCCATATGATTTGAAGCCAAGAGACGCTGAGAGACGATTTTGCATATCAGAAATGCTGTTGAACGCTAAAAAAAAGTGGTTTTTGCATCGGATTGTGACTGGTGATGAAAAATGGATCCATTTCGACATCAGAAGGGCATGCTGTATTATGAGCTTCTAAAAACCGGCCATTAATTGGGAACACTACCGACAACAACTCATCAAACTGAAGCGAGCGATTGCCGAAAAACGCCCGGAATTTGCGACTAAACACGAGGCAATAATTTTCCTCATGACAACACTCGGTCTCATGTTGCAAGGCCTAAAAACTATTCGGAAAACAGTGACTGAGAAGTTTTGCCTCACCCGCCTTATAACCCAGACTTTGCCCCTTCTGACTATCCTTTGTTCCGGCCGATGAAGAACGCCTCACTAGAATACCATTCACATCAGAATAGGTGTCAAACATTGGCTTAATTCATTCGTGGCCACCACGCCGGCGTAGTTCTTTTGGGGTGGAATATGCAAATTTCCAGAAAGATGAGAAAATATTAGAGCTTCAAATCGGCAATACTTTGGATAATAATATTGTATATGTTTTTCTTAAATAAACGTTCAAATTAAAAAAAAACCGGGCGAGTATAATTGTAGATCCAATATGTTAACTTAATTTTGCTAAGATATCTTACATATTGACCGATATACACGGTGTGAAACCACCCGAAAGTTTGAAATTCTTGTATTATTATTGCTCCTATTTTGGCCTAAGGACACATTATTACCAGAAAAAGACGCCTCCGGCAAAAAAAACTATTACTAGGAAAACACGCGTTCGGAATTTCATTAAGACATCGCACATATTGACCAATATATATGGCCAAAAGTCAACCAGAAGTTCGTCAATCCTGTATCGAAAAAGTTTAATTTAGCTGAAATTGGTTAAGCAGTTGCGGAGCTATGAAATTTCACTTAACAGTGGGCGGTGCCACGCCATTAAGGCTGTGAAAGTAAATACTACCGACGTATATCTGCAGCGAATTAACGCACTTTCAGTAGTTTTCAACATATTTTGTATGAGAGGTAGGCGTGGTCATAAGCCGATTGAATATATTTTCACACTGTCTAAGGTGGTCCCCCTGCGGGTCGGGGGATAAGAATAACCCGCGGTAAGGCATGCCTGTTGTAAGAGGCGACTAAAATCCACAAAATGCACTGCATTTGAAATAGACTTTGCTCAAAAAATAGGCTTAGCCATGTCAGAAATTGTACTATATTACTTAGCGTGAACTGAGTTTATATCACTTTAAATGTATTATGCACACACTTAAAGCGGCATTGTAGTTCAAGCTACAAATGCCACCAGTCGAGATGAATGGGTAACTCAACTGGTAGTAGCCTTTAGGCTACTAGGTCTGACCGGAGACTATAATCTGGTGCCACGGGGAGCAGGAGCCCGTTGGAGTTGGAAGGCGCTCCAACCTGCTCATTGTGGTAGGCCCTTCGGGGAGTATCGTGGTGGCTGTGGTTTAACACCTGAATGCGGGTAGAACTGTCTGGGGCGGTACAGTTCAGTGTGGAGTTGCATTGCAACCGGGTGCTGGACCCATAGTACGGCAGAGGCTTTAGGTAGGCCTCGAACCCCACCAAGTTGGTTTTAGCGAAAGCTATTATTAACGGGGCGCTGATCGACACATTGTATTGATCCGTTGTGTTTTTGAACACCGTGGAGTCGAGCTGTACAATGGCAGGTATCCACGTAAAGCACATCGTCCACTGTCTAAGGTGGTATAGGAAAGACTTGTTCGTAGCTTGATTGGTTGATATAGCTTTAGTGGCTTGTAAGATATGTACATTAAACCTATTAGGGACGGGGTCATCTCTTATTTCTCTAATTTGTAAACCATAGATTTCTCTTCCTACGGTGATTCCCTTTACCAAATTACAGTTTTGTATCCTAATTTGTTGCTCAGTTATAATACTTTTCAGAATTTCGCTTAACAGCATTTTGTGAGCGTGCCAATTATCTGATTACTCCTATCTGCGATACGAAACTTCTTATGGTACCAAGGAACCCGTACACCAAGTCTCATCAAGATATATTAATTTTTCCCCAAGTTTTCGCTTAACGGACGGACGATAAGACAGTCACCCGAAACTCAACTCGTCTCATCATTCCGAATAATTTGATATATGTAACTCTAAATCTATTTCGATTATTTTAATAATATAACTTAAGTGATAACTTAAGTGTTAAAAGTAATGGTTAGGTGAACAAATCTAACATACTTTGTTGCAACATGTTCCGAGAATACAAAAGTGGGATAATAGTAATTAAATTAAAAGTATACATTACTTTTCTAAATATTTTTAGACTGTAGTCCAAGTAAATAAAACTTAATTAATAAAACTTAACTTAATAAAATTTAATTAAAAAAGTAAATAAAGCATTATATATTTACATTACATGTTTCCAAAAATTTCCTAGAGCCTATCGTTCAGCTGAAACCCTGGCACTGAAATAGATTTCGGAGTAGTTTTAATAAAAATTTCCTTCCTAAAAGTTGTATATTCGACAAAAGCTACAATTCCATATAAGCACAGTTATATTACTGGCGCTGCCAGAATGTATCTCAAACACTTTCCGACAAGAAGACGCTTTGCAAAAAAGTTCCTCAGATTGTAGTATTTTCAAAGAGATCTAAAATTTCAGTAGTTAAATTTTCCACAATAAATTTTATTATCACTCATTAAACAAGTGGATCCATCAAATATAAAAACATTTGCAACACTTTGAAAATTTTTAATTTTACTTACATACACACGTTTTAATTTAGTTTTAATGAACTTCTTGTTAGCATTATAAACATATTTAGTCCATATATTTTAAAGCTTTTGTAAGAATATATTCATATTTACCTATTAAATTGTAATCAGCATAAACTGCAAATTGCAAATTTCGAATTAAATTCCATAATTTTGACACTCAATAATTCATAACAGTATGAAGAAGATACATTACAAACAATTGTACATTTAAACAGAATACAGGGCGCCTTATACCAGTTATCATATGCTTTGAATTTTATTACTCGTATTATTTCCAATTGTTTGTTGTAATTTGTTGTTTTGCTGGTACTATATTTTGTGAATATATGTATGTATGCATAGACAAATATTCAAACCTAGTAATTCTGCAACGAGCTTCGTGCAACTATGACGTAGATCTGCAGTGCGCTGCGTGAAGCTGCAACACGTTTATGAGTTGCTGTTGACAGGCTTATTAAGCTCTACAGCCTCACGGCATAGTGGCCCCCCACCAATAAATGTCGCCTCCAGTCTGACCGACTGCCGTGGCGACACCGTGTATTCCTCACATTCATCCATTTCATAGTACATCCATTTACATACTTATCGTTATATGCATGTATGCATATTTTTAGGAGTCCTGCACACCAATACAATACACCAAACATTTCACAAGTTATGGTCTCTTTGAACTTGGAGCTTTATATTTGAGTTATGAAATTTTGCGAGTAGATTTAGTTGTAGACTGCAAGGGATTTAATAAACACGTACATGTATGGGTTACCACGAAGCGACGGTGTGTGAGAGTACCGTTAGTACAATTTCAATCTACGTTGCCACCTTTATAAAAATCCATGTGAGAGCATAAGCATGAAATACAAAATCATACTAATACATTTGTCGAAGCAAATGAAATATTGCAAAGCCCATATTTCATTATTAAATTTAAGAAATATAACAATCTGAAATTATATTTTAATAATGGGGTTTCTTTCTTATATTTCTGGAAAAAAAACTAAAACGTAGTCGAATTGGTTCAAAATGGCAACACTGATTTCAACAACACTTCAGAACTGGCTTTGTTGCCTTGTTCGTTGCAAACGATAACGCAGTGGTGCTTTCAACATATGCAATAACGGTGCACACGAAAGGGATGGCTCCGGAACCTGGAACTACAAACGACTTTAACGTGGCCATAGAAGACACAAGCACTAGTAAAGTTTATCCACGTTCATATCATTCATACATATGTATATGTTCCAAGTTTTGAATACGAATAGTGTTTTCTATGAAACATCTAACATCTAAAATTAGTAGACATAGATGTAGACTCATATATATATATATATAAATTATCAGGATGAAAAGACGAGTTGAATTCCAAATGACTGTCTGTCCGTCTGTCCGTTCATCCGTGCAAGCGATAACTTGAGTAAAATTTGAGGTATCTTGATGAAAGTTCTGGCGTTCTCTGTCACCATAAAAAGGTTGATATTGCAGATGAGCCTAATCGGAATACTACCACACCCACAAAATGCCGTTAATCGAAAACCTATAAACTGCTATAACTAGGCAACAAATTAAGATACAAACCTGCAATTTGGTACGGAAAATCACAGCGGAGAGGAACATATGAGGTTAAGAAAATTGCTTACCTCAGAGGTATTACAGAGCAATATCGTCCCCAATAGGTTCACAAACCGTTAAAGCTATATCGACCAAACTTCCTCAGAACAAGTCTTACTGCCACCTTCTCATACAGCGGGTTAATGAAATTTGTGAAATCGGATTATACCACGCCCATCTCCCATACAAAGGTTGTGCCAGAAACAAATATGTCAGAAGCGTTAAATTTCACAGCCAAGATAGTATTCAGGAAGGGTTGCGTAGGAATCCGTGTAAAGTTTTGGTGATGGGCGGTGAAATCCCATATCTCAAGAAGCCCTCTACCGATTTCAACAAAATTTTGTATATGATATTGCATTTGCATTCCTATGTCACGCTGTGAAAATGCACGAAATCGGATAAAAACCACGCCTACTTCCCTTATAACATACTATTAAGTTCCATCTGATCCTTTCACTTTAAAGTGGATTAATCGAGCAGCAATTAAGATATGAAAATCAAACTTCTTAAAAACAGTGCTCTCAAGATATGCCATCCCATGGGAAAAAATAGATGAAATCTGATTATAACTTTTCAAGCCACCAGATAGCCAATATTAGGACCTGGCCTCTGGTTAGACAGGCCTCTATCTGACTCTTTATCGAAAATATCGGTACATTTGCAAAATGTCGTAATGAAATTCGAGAATTTCCTTTCCATGAAAATAATGTGCTCTTGAGTCAAAAATGGGAATATCGGGTAAATACTTCCCATAGTCCACATATACCTAATATAAGGATTTTCAACCTTCTTGTAGAATTTATACCATATATAACGGTCAATATATGAGTTATTTCTTAAAATAGATAAATATTTCTGCTTAAAATAGATAAAATCGGGTAAGCACTTCCCCTAGCCCCCATGTGCCTAATAACGGATTTTCAACCTCTGGGTACCCTTTATACCGAACCTTTCGGCCAATATGTAAGATATCTATATATATAGATATGATATGCAATATATATAGATATGAAAAATTAAGTGAGCGTGTAATATCGAATATACCATAGTTTACTGCCTAAAATGTGTGAAATCGGTCTACGAATTATCTCAGCTCGCATTTACTACAAATAATGATTTTCGCTTTTCGGTCAGACTTTATGCCGAATATGTCGGTCACTGTGTGAGTTACCTTCACACCCTTGTGTAAAAGCATATTCCCTAATATGCTTGAATAATGAAAAGAATTAATGTGATCAGTGCAGATCTTTCTCTATCCCAAAAATGCCCAATATAAGAATTCCCGAATTTCCACCTGACCTTAAACCGTTTTTGTTGTTCAATATGTGCGATATTTTAACGAAATTAAGTGGGTATGTTTTCTTAAACACAATGTGAATTCACGCTAAATAGCGAAGAAATCGGTCTAGACCATGGTCTAAGCCGCTTATTCCTAATATAGTGATTTCCTGTTCTTTAGTTGACTTCTTCCTCATGTATCTAATGTATTCATTAAACCACTTTGGTTTAGTTTATATTGCATATATCACTTTTGAGTTAATTTGGTAGATTTTAATACAAATATCTCTGACACGAAGAAAAATATAGCCACGAAAGTGCATGAGTCTATGGCCTGTAATATAAGTTAATAAGATACCAATTATGATTGCAATCCATTGACAATTTCGTCGAATAATGAATGTTGAATTCTGCTGCAATATTTTCAAATATGAAGTTATGCCAACACCTGAAAGCATATCCCCGCCTCTGATCCTTGCGCATTGCAAGAATATAAAATGTTCGGTTTCACCCGAACTTAGCCATTTCGTACTTCTTTAATATAAAATTTTCACACAACCTGAAAGTATTTCCTGTTCTTTGATCCATTTATATTATACCCGAACTTCCTTCCTCAGTCCTTTCATAAAAAATATTAAAAAAACATTCGGAAGAGAATCTACTTACTATTCGAGAGAAAGGAATCCGAGAATGCTTAGAAGGCTCCAAGAAATATTAAAAAGATTATATGTACTTCCTCTGTGTTCCCAATTATGAAAGGATTCATACAAAGTAGTTGTTATAGGTATTTTATATATACACAAATCACTGATTATTATGCTTTACCGGTACAAAGTACCGGTTTAGAGGTTTTCCTCATTGTTTTAATTTTAGAATGGTAAGTTGCTGAAGACTAACTAGATATCAGACAAACCTATCACATCAACAAAAAACGTTTACTAAATAACATAACTATTAACATGGTAGCTAACTGAAATTTACTAGTTTTTAAATTTTTGCAACTAATAATACTATGATGTACTTAAATATGTCACCCCTTTTCGTTTTTCAACATATTAGTAAGATATAAATTTCCGTATATAATACAAGATGTCAATTTATTTGGTAGCAAAGCCTTGAACACAACACTTTTAATGGTTTCCGTCTTTCCTTTAATTTTTCTTGTATATAGCAATCAGCTTTCGATATATCTTAATAAAGTTTTGCGAGGATACTTCGAGTTCGATTTGGACGTGATATCGGTTTCTTTAGGTTGGATGAAACAATGAAAACATAAACGGTTCACAACTGCGTCCAATCGTGAATGCTTATGCAAAATACATTGAATTTTTGGTTCTGCCCGGACAAGGCCTTCCTTATTTCTTTCACATTGCGCTTTTTATATCTCGCTGAAAATTTGTATTATTTCATTTTTACTTCGGTTGAATTTGTTATACCATCATTACTTCAATATGTTGCAATTCTGTAGTATGTTCGTCCTTTCGCTCTTTCGCCTGCTAACTCATTGTCGCCCATATCTTTATGTTATAAATCATTGTCAGTTGTTAATGTGCTGCAATGTCACCATGAGTGGAGCACCCCGCTGTGGTGGCCAATAGCTCACGTTAAAGCGTTGCAGCCCAAAACCAAGCGTAGTAATGGAAGAAATCTCATTCTACGGACAGAAACGCGCAAAAACACAATTTAAAATCAAGCCTGTAGCATTAAAATCAGTGAATCGGCCCTAGAAATCCATCAAGTTTCTTAAGGATCTGGATCACACTCCAATAAACTTGTTGTTATAAAACATTTTTGTTTGAGTAAACCAGAGTTGTAAAAAGAACATCCTACAAAATCACTACATCTCGAAAGGAATATTCTGCTATTTCTGATTCGTTTTCAGTTTAAATTAATAAAGTCAGTTGTATAAGAATATAGATTTTATGTATATATATATATACATATATGTATTACATAATTTTTAAATGAATTAAAAAGGAGAAAAATCCAAAAAAATACCTTTGGTCTTGTTTTGGATTCGAGTTTTATTGTAAAAAGTTTTAAAAACTAGTGTTATTTAACTTTTTCTTGTTTGCTTACTTTAATTTGAATTCATAACCCACCCAGATCTTTTGCTCATATATGTTGAAAAAAAGCAGTACTCCCTCCTACTAATAAACGAAAAATAAAACATTAAATATGTATTTGTTTCACTTTTTTAAAAATCGCTATGTGGAGTTTAAGCTCGTTGAAAAATTATCTGAGGCGACATCATATTTTTACTAGGAATTAGTTCTGATCTTTTGATCTAATAAAAAAACTAATAAAAAAATAAAAAATAGCAACTAAAAACAATGTGTTAATAAAATAGCTAGACTTTTGACGTGTTTGTAACTGATAATTTTATATCACATTATATCTTTCCATAATTGGCATTACACAAATACAAGGAGAACACTTATTTAAAAATTTCCATTGCCCAATCCAATGCCTAATTCAAAATAGATCTTGATAAAATTAGTTTTTAAACTTCAACAAATACAGAATTATTATTCAGAAATGTTTAATATAAATACAAATATTATATAATAAACAAGTAAGAAAGGGCTAAGTTCGGGTGTAACCGAACATCTTATACTCTCGCAATGTGCAGGGATCAGAGGCTGGGAAATGTTTTCAGGAGCTGACACAACTTTATATTAAACATTTTTGGCGAAGAATTCAACATTCTTTATTCAATGAAATTGTCAATGAATTGCAACATAAACGGTTTAAGGTCAGATGGAAAATCGGAAATCCTCATTTCGTACATTTTTAGAAAAGAGGAAGATCTGCACTGATCACATTAACTCTTTTCATTATTCAAGGAGTTGGGAGATGTTAGAATGTGTTTACACGCAATTTTGTGAAGGTAACTGACACAGTGACCGACATATTCGGCATAAAGTCAGCTCGAATAGTAAAAATCATTGTATGTATTGGGTTGTTCGGAAAGTCATTTCGTTTTTTTTGAGCTTCGAGGTTAAGTCCATGCCTTTCAAATGGCCATAAACAGTTGAATTCGACAAATTTAACCTCTCACCGATCTCTCGTGTGGTGATTCGCCGATTTGCATCAACTAATGCCTTTATCGCATCTTTGTCAGCTTCGACCGGCCTTCCAGACCGTGGTGCATCTTCGACATCAAAATTGCCGGATCGAAATTTTGCAAACCAGTTCTGGCACTGACGTACTGTTAACACGCCTTCTCCATACACATCCGTCAATTTTTTTCTCGCTTGGACAGCATTTTTACCTTTTCTGAAGTTAAAAAGTAAAATATGACGAAAATGCTGCTTATTGCTCTCCATATTTAAAAAGGCACCAACCAAAAACTACTGGGTAGAATTAATAGAACTTTTTCACACACAAGCCTTGCAATATCAGCTCTCATGACATATAATGGTTATGGGGCTTAAGTGTGAAGTTAGTTTCGAAAAAACGTAATTAAGTCCTCTGGCGGGAAAAAACGAAATGACTTTCCGAACAACCCAATAGTATATGGGAGGTGGGATAATTCGTAGACCGATTTCACACATTTTCGGCAGTAAACTATGATATATCTAATATTACACGGATATACACGAATGTTGAAAATCCTTGTATTAGGTATATGGGGGCTAGGTGAAGTGCTTACCCGATTTTCCCCATTTTTAATACCATATCACATTATTATATGGAAAGATAATCCTCGAATTACTAAGTTTGATTTTCATATCTTAATTGCTGCTGGATTTATCTACTTTAAACTGAAAGGATCAGACGAAACTTAAATTTGTTTAATATGAAAAGTAGGCGTAGTTTTTATCCAATTTCGTCCATTTTCACAATGGGACATAAGAATACAAATATAATGTCACGGACTAAATTTGTTTGAAAGCGGTTATTGCGTTCTTGAGATATGGGATGGGAAACTTTACACGGATTCCTATGTAGCCCTTCCGTGTCATATTTGCTGCTAGATTTAATGTTTCTGACGTGTTCCTACACCGAATTAACGCACTTTTAGTAGTTTTTAACATGACTTTTGTATGAGAGGTGGGCGTGGTTATTATCCAATTTCACTAAGCTTCTCAGTATATGAAGAAATGCTATAGAAACTTAGTCGGAGCAAGTTTGATTGATATAGTTTTAACGGTTTCCGAAATATAGATATTAAACCTATTGGGGGCGGGGCCATACCCACTTTTACAAAAATGTTTGCCCACAGATGCCCCACCCTACTGGATTCCTCTATACTAAATTATACGATTAGGTCTTAATTTACTGCTTAGTTATAGCACTTTATCTGTTTTCGATTAATGGCATTTTTTGGGCGTGGCAGATGTCCAATTACGCCCGTCTGCTATCCATCCAACCATCTTACGGTGACAAAGAAAATATGTACCAAGTTTCATCAAAATATCTTAACTTTACTCAAGTTATCGCTTGCACGGACCGACGGACAGACAGTCACTCGGATTTTAACTCTTCTCTTCATTCTGATCATTTATATATATCATCCCCATCATTTATATATATATAAATATAATTATATTATAATATATATATATATATAGATATATATAAATGATCAGAATGAAGAGAAGAGTTAAAATCCGAGTATATTATAATATATATATTTATATATAATATATATTATTTAATTATATATATATTATATATATAACTCGATTAGTTCTAGGTGTTACAAACAACCGTTATGTGAACAAAACTAATGTACTCTGTAGCAACATGTTGCGAGAGTATAAAAATATTAGTATAAAATGTTAAAGTATTTATAAAATTAAGTAATTCATGATTATTCAACTCATGCATTGTTGCAGTGTCTTTGAACAGAACTCTCAAATAATGAAGGCGTGACAAACTTAGACGGGAGTTAGATATCAGGTTTAGTTGGAACAGTGCCCCAAAGTCAAATGCACTCTTGACGGCAGCGTTCAAAAATATTTCTTTATTTTGCAAAATATAAAATTTTTGTGCTTACTCGTCGAAATAACGCTACCACTAGATACCAGAATATATTTGTGTATCCATGGCTTTGCGCGTTATCGTTTTTCGCAAACAAAAGAAAGCGTCGACAACCGAGACTACAATTGTGAAGGCCATGGAATTGTAGTAAGAACTGGCGGTAGCTTTGCCGAACAATTGCCTTTTCGGGTTGGAGCAGCAATTGGGGAGGCACACAGATATAAATATGTATGTACATAGATAGCTATGGTATACATATATTAAATGCCGTAGTTATGTGACGTAACAACTAGGGCGAAGGATTGTAACCAAATTTTGTTGTTGACCCGGAAACTCAGAAATGGGGTTACCATCACAAACTATCAGAAGAAAATGTGTTTGGGTACATATATCTCTCGGATTCCTGCGCAATAATCTGCATATTTAGTGAATACTCCTCTCATTCTCCATTCTGACGTTTATAATTTTGCTTCACTTACTTCTAAGGCTGAATTTCTTTTTTATATCCAAATATCCAAACCATATACATTTTTCACTAGTACCTTATTTCTAAGCTTCATTCTTGTGATTTCCTTTGACTAATTAAGTATTTTAGCGGCATGCTTATAATTTATTTTATATGTTATGTATATATATGATGTTCATAACACCTTGAAATAAATGAGATAGTTACAGTATTATACATATAAATATTATCAAGTTAATATGAGGAGTTCGTTTTCGACTATACGTCGCTCCGATCAGGTGGTGAGTACACAAATTTAGATACCTTGAATGAACTTGGCGCACATATATTTCTCAACCTACAAAGATTTTCAGCAAAATGCGGGATATGAAACGAGTATGATGACAATACATACCTTGCCCAAGTGGCAATATAATCCATATATTAGTTTCTGCTAAATTTATTTTTATAGAATTATATTAATTATTAAATAAAATTAATAGATAAAATAGATTTTATAGAATTATACATTTTCTTATACGATTTACTTTGCACTTTTATAAATATTATTACACTTATTTAGGTAATTATTGCCACTTCATTTGTAATTATAAATAGTCATAAAAGTAGTAAATTTTATTGTAAATTAAATTGAATAAACACATTTAGTGATTTTTAATTAGAATTGTTTTTAATTGTCATTATTGTTATATTACGATTAATGTGGTAGATAGCAGCGTGCTATGAAGCATGCTTATACACAATTCATTTTTCTAAAGCTAAATTTCCACTTTTGGTTCTTTTCATGGTTAATTCTCGAAATTAACTGAAATCTTGACCAAACAGGTTTTGGGTGTTTTAAATTTTGATGTCAAACTGTATGATACACTTGATGTCCGCCGTTGGACTTCTCCTTCCAGGTGTATACACAAACACATAAATCGAATGAGATTAAATTCAGTCGTTGTATTGTATGAGATTTTTGTTAATTTTTTAAATTAGCATCTTTGATTAATGTTCTCCCAGCAATTGTCGATGATATTTGTAAAAAAAATAAATCTTGAAGAAAATTTGTTCAGTTGTTCAAGTTGTATACATATTGAATTACATAAATAGCAGTTTTATAAAACGATATTGTATTACGATATTATATATACGATATCGTATTTGAAATCACACTGATGATGTTACTAATCTGCTGCTATTTAATTTCCCGTCGAATTGTTCTGCAATTGAATTAGAATTTTATGAGCCAATAGATTTCTTTATTATTAATCTATTTATTACTCAAAAATTTATATTGTTTAGCTAAAAATGTGTAACCTTTAACAGCCAAGTGAGTTAAATGTGCTACTACAATCGACCCTCCTGGTTTACTCAAATATCGGTATAAGAAACTGTAAAATAAATAATATAAGTAACAAGTAGGTAGTAAGTATAAGTAAATATAAGTAGAAAGTTGAAAGCGTTTACAAAAACATACAGCAATTTCCGAGATATCGGATTACATCTAATATATACTTTTCCAATATATATCCAAGTTGTGATGGTGCCCAAAAACTAGATTATAGTGAGAGTATTAAGTAAATCGACAAACTAAAACAGTTTACAGAAATTTTTGTTATCCTTTAATCATGCTTTGAAAGTTTTTTGAAATCTCTGTTGAAATTAGACATTTACATGATTTTCGACTCAATTAAACTAACTTTTGTAATATGCAAACGTAATGAATTTCAAATGCTTAGCCTTAGACCATTGTCTTAAGTTAAGTTGGAAAAAACCATTAGAAAAACCCCCTAGTTTTGCAAGGCAAAATATTTCATGCCAATCGAGACATTTCATGTCTGTAGCGGTTCAACACTCTAGCTCGAAATGTGCCCTTCAAAAGGAGAAAAATACTATTAGAGTAATATGTGTGACACTTGCCCTTTTAAGTTCCAAAATAGAATTTGCAAAAAATTCACCTGCTGTTCTCAATATTAACTTCATTTACCTGCAACATATTTTGAAATATTTGCGTGCTTGTATGTAAGCAAATAACATTATGTTATGCAATATCTATTGTCTTTATATGGCAGTAGAAAAATTAATATACGGCCTTCGAAATGGTAATTAAAATTTCTGTCCGAAAACCTTCCGCAATCTTCAATATCACTGCCAGAACTATGTACACGTATACGTAGCTAGCACCTAGACTAGGTCATCGAGCAGTTAGTCAAGTTAGGTAGTTGACTACATTGCAAAGAAGAATATGAGTTCTTCAATTACCTTCTACCTTCAACCGCTTTTTTGACATTCTAACACAATATGTCATTTTTTGGAATTACTGTTTCCTTTAGTTTTTTATTTTACGTTTTCATATTTCTCTTTTTAGCATTCCTTTTTGATTCGCTGGTTATTTGGGACCTGTTTTTGGTTCTTTTTTAATCCTTCGCTGGATCGTCACGGTAGTTGTAGCCGTGAATTACGCTTCGCTGTTATTATTTATGAGTCCGCATTGTTGCCTAATTTTTCCCTGTGTCTTCTTTTTTAAGGCTTAAACCGAAAACAATGTTGTTTGAGTATTTTTACTCTTTCTGCCCCATTATATTTGCAGAAAAGGAAAAAGTACTAACAGAATTGTACGTATGTGAATTAAACCAATACAACGGCGTGAAGTGTGTTATTCTCAAAAATCTCCTTCATAACTCTTTGCAGAAGTTTTTTATATGCGTCTTCTTCAAATATCTACCTAGTTAGAGTTTATGAACTTACTGTAGCAAAGAGCAGGGCAACTGTTTAATACTTTGTAGCCAACTCGCCTTTTTATTTATTCCTAATAAGGAACATTTGGCTATATATTTGACAAGATATAGTATGTTTAAAAACCTTTACAACCCATTGTCCAATTTACCAAGTGGTTCTGAAGTTTTTAATAGATTTTTTATGACAAACAGTTTTTGCAGTATGGGGTTATTATTCAATAAGTTCTATTTTAAATAAGATTTTCGAAAGTTCAAAATGAATTGCCCTTTTGGTGATCAATATAGGTGTAATAAAGAATGCAAATATCAGAAGGCTGGTTTAAATGATAAGAATATAAGAATTGGCTTTTATTGCAATTTAGTCTTTTATCATTAACCTACCGGCCCCTTCTTGCGAAGTTATCGTATATGCCATTTTTTAGGAAATTGGGTTTTAGGAATCGATGCAAGGTTGTTAAAAGTTATCTGGTAAAATATAATATTATAATATTATTGCTTGTAGTTATAAAGATATGACGAGTTACATTTTAGCGTATCTGCCATGCTGATTTTCTTTAATAACGAAATTACCACAAACCAAATTATATCACAGGTTGAGTTTCAGTTTTTTTGGAAATCGAAGAAGTTTTAGCAGATTTTGCACATCGAGATTTATTATAACCGCACTTTCCGACATTGCTCTCTTCTTCAATTGCATCACTCTCGCTGTCATTGTAAGGTACTAGAAAAACTTGTGACATCTGCATAAAAGAATGTTTATAAATACCGTTATTGAATTGTTTCAAAAGCATTTTATTGAACATTTAATCACAGGTCGCGGATCCAAATACAAACATGAAATCACACTTTTAAGATATTACAAATGGTATAATGAAAGGATCACGAAATTACAGTACATAAAACCAATTCCATTAATATATTACATTATATTTAATTTTTTATATTTTGATGCTCTTCTATTTCATAAAATTGCATATTAAAGAAGAACATGCCAACGTGTACAGTTCGATAATACTCAGAATCAGAAAAAAGATGTGTGCTCGCATGCGAAAAATTCAAAATCCTAACGGAAATGAAAGAGAAGAATTTAAAAGTCTTCGGAAAAGATAAAAAACAGAGCGCTTTTCTTCAAAAATTAGATGGAAAGTAAAATTAAATCAAATATTATGTGTGCTAGTTTTGATTTGCAGAAAGTTTTAAATACTCCATTCAGTAAAAATATTACCCTTTTTTTAATATAGATATGCGTACTATAATTTTAGCGAGCAAATTTAATTAGCGAGTAAGACGATACATGAGAATGCCAAGAAATATCTTCGGCCCTCCATAAATAACTTAATATTGTATTGTTGCCTACATAAACCTATATTGTAATATATAGTCCAAAAGCTGCAATGATGGAAATTTCTTTTTCATTTTGAAATTTTGTAAAACAAAAATTTCAATTTGTTTTTTGCCTCCGGGTCACACCATGATGCCCGTAGGTTTTTTAAATAGTACAAGTAAATCATTCGTGAGCAATCGTACCATTTAGGCTCAAAGTTCCGAAATTAATTACGAAAAAATAAATAAATTGCTATATGAAACTACAATCGGATCAATACCTTTCTTTTATAAGTTAAAATCAACATTTATTCGCATTTTATCTATTTAACTGGATATCGTAAGTGTCAAAGTTAATCACTATATGCTCAAAACCTTGCTCGCTACTTTATCATATGTTCCATAAAACGGCAATATTTACAAAAATAAGCAGAATTCATCTTTAAATAAACGGCTGGTATATTACGTTGGTTGACTATTGTAGTATATATGAAATTTAAAAGCAATGCCTCAAGGACTGCCTCACGACTGGACCTGGAAGGAACCAGGAAAAACGCTCTACAGTAAAATGTGATTTTTGTAACATATGATAATTTCGCAAAAATGGGTCAATACTGTACATAATAATGTTATATATTTTATATATGAATTTCATCAATAGAGTAGATTTGCACACACTTGTTTGTATTTTATTGAAAAGTATGTATATTATTTACACTCAAACATATTAGCAACTGCTTCTACTACGCCAACATGCTTCAGTTTAGAGTTATATAACCATTCATTGTTATTTTTATATTTGATGTTATTTTTTTAATCTTGCTAACTTTTGTGATTGTTTCGAGAAAAATTTCGAAAATTTCTACCAACGAAAATGTATGCATACACAAGTCAAAACACCAAATAAGTTTGCTGACAACTGCCAGGCGGCCGGTAAAATTGCAAGTGGGTCAATAATTTGCCGATTATTGTTTCGGCGAGTTTCTGCATAAACCTTTTTCTCACATCTTTGGATGCGACACTGATTTTAATACCCTCGTCACATGGTACAGGAAATAAATATATTTTTCTTTTAATCTATCGGTGGTAGGATGATATTCAAAATACACATGTATATCAAAATAAAAAATTTAGCTAGAAAGGCGAAATATGTGATGTAGACGCTCTCAATTATAGATCGTATTTATTATTATCCAAGCTTCGTGAAAAATTATATCACTGCACCATGTTATGAAAAGGAACACGAACAACTCTGCTACTTCAATCAATCGGTTCACAACTTCCCCAAAAATACTTAATTAATAAAAAAAAACCCTCTATTTTGTAAGATTGTAATATTTTATGCAGGCATCTTGAAATACCGTACCATTTTTGAATTCCTGCAAGTGGGCAGAGTAACTAATATTCGGTCACGCTCGATTTTAGACCTCCTTATTTGTTACTTATATTATTTGCGGTCGACTTAACTCTGACATGTGTGGCATTGCCGCTCTGACAACTTTGTCGGCCACCTTTTTGATTTGTACTAAGCGTTCACCTAGTCAGTTCAACATATTTAGGAATACATACACATGTGTATATGCAATAGTTGTGCTTAAACAAATTTTCTTACTCTGCCCCGTTTTCTATACCTAGTGGCCAGTATTTGTACCTTGATTTAAGGTTTTGATGTTTGCGACAGTTGTTTGTGTTAGTTATTTTATATTTTATACCGGAACTTGAATTCGTTTTTGTAGGCAGTTGTTCTTTAGTAGGTTGACAGTGTTAAATTGACTGTTTTTTTTTTTGTTTGTTTGTTTTCAAAATAGTGTTTGCTCGGTCAACTAAGAATACGTCTTTACCCTTGTTTAGAAATTTGCGCAGCGTGTTTTCACAAAACACTCGCAAAGGTATACAAACTTGCTGAAATGACAATACTTCCACTGACCTTTATTTTTTCATGGGGTCATATGCAAACATCGTAGTTTCGCTTCATATGCATGCATATCAGATATATCTGAAATTATGTAAAATATTTTCATATTTTCTGCTACTGTTTTCCCTGAAACTGGAGCGTTGCTAATTTTTCAAAGAACTTTTAGTGTGCTACTTATCTTTTAGGCGACGCGCACTGCCAACTTCCGTTTTTGCAAATGTGAAATGTAAAATGATTCTTCATAACTTTCATTATTTCCAATTTCGCATGCTCACCATTAATTTTTTTTTGTACCGCGACGAGTGACAGCATCCTGAATGTAGCAGGGCAAGCAAAATCTATTTCATAGCTGCTTAAACGCTGTAGAAATTGTATTGTTATTGTTTGTACATTGCACAAAATGTGTTTCTTTTCGCAATTCCATATTTTCTTGAATAATTGTGCGAATGTGTGCAGTTGTTGTTTTCTTTCCCAGTCTGTTCCACATTAAATATGCAAATTTCAAATAGGCAACAAACAAAGGGAACTTAGGCAGCACGCGGTGTATTTGCATGCGATCGTATTCTCCATATGCATGTGTGCCATTTTAAGATTACATTTTAAATCTTCTTCAAATTCGCGCGTTCTCATGCACCTCATATGGATGTGTATCCTTATGAATGATTTATGCTTTCCATTCGTCGGCAGCCTATCCACTACGTTGGCTGGCGCTTCTAAAATAAATCAAACATTTTCCCCATTGTTTGAAATGTTTGCAAAAATATTGGAAACGTTTTTGATTTATTGTCATTATCCATTTCTTGCTTACTGGCTTTAGTAGCAACTCGTGCATTCACACTTCAACATAAGGAGTGTGGTAGTTTAAGATTTTCCTTACAACTGTGACTGAGCCATCATACTATTGTTGGTCAATATTGACACCATTTCTTCAGTTTATTACACAGATTATTTCATATATTTGTTAATTGATATGGGAAATTTATTTATTATGATTCTTGAATGTCGCTATTGTTGCAGTAAAAGGTTACGTATTCAGATGCTTTAGAAATCTTCCAAGATTTCTGATTATGGAACTCGTTGAGTTATGCTGGAGCAAAAAGGTGATCTGAAACGACGTCAAACCACATACTGTTATGATGCAGTTATCCTCTGTCGCAGAGTAATAAAGTAATCTTGTAATAAAGCTTGCGCACTCTAATGTCGATCAGATATTTTATCAAAGCGCATACGTATGTATATTCAGGAACCATACATTATTTGAAAATTTAGATATCAGTTCAATTAAAAATATAGAATTTGTAATCATTTAGATACTAGGAAGCTATAAGTCGATCGTTGTGTTATTAAATGTGCTCAAGCCTTAACAAACTATTCAATATATACAATGCACAATAACAAATTCATAAACTACAATTTTTTGGGAATTCACAAGTACGTTGGATCGATTTAATAGATTTAAGAATTATAGAAAAGTGTGTTGGTCAAACATTTTTCACAATTAACTAGTAGTTAAATTTGAAATGGTCGGAAATAACATCCGATGAAAATGAATGGACGTACACTTGACAGAGGGAGAAAGAAGATATCATGCCTATAAGCCTTATGTCTGCTAATGAAAAAATAAAACGACAGTAGTTTTCTACTACCGACAGCCATAGAAATATTTTTAAGGTATAAATCTTGAAATATATTAAATATTTTAGTAGAGTGAGGGGAGAAAGCACAAAACAGCAGTGTCTACCCAAGATAAATTATATATGGAACAGCAAAACAGAAACAAGTACAGCCATTTGCATTTGTAAATCAACCACTCATATTCATCCCGAAAATGTTAAAATGTACATGTGTATGTATGAGTGCACGAATCCTCCTATAATCAAACATAGCAGCAGCAGATGCCAAAAACGGGGTGCGGCGAAAAGAATTTGTATACACAACATACATACACAACCATACTCACACGTTCGTATGACATGAAAATCCATTAATCTTGTTGACTTATTTCTTTCTTCTTTTGCTGCCTTTCATTCTGATTTTTATATAAGTCCAACATCCACTGAAATTATTATTTCTTACTAAAATGCAGGAAATAACAGCAACATATATGTACATACACACTTATTCTAACCAGTGTTAAATTAAATCAGAGGGAGACAGCCAATATAGAATATCGGTGCGGCCATCATTATCAAGGCAGCTAATATATCTGCATGATAACCACCGTTATTTATACTATCTTCAAATTAGAAACATAATTTGCACAACTCATGCCTTAGTACTGAACCATATATTAATAGACATAAAAGTTAATACATAATGAAAACTATCTATGTTTATAGCAAGTTTAGAAGTTTCATCCAAAGGGAGGGAAAAAATTTAAAGGGAGTTTTGTTATTAGTGTGCAAAATTTCGATAAAAGTGTTACATTTGAAAAACATTTATATTTTCATAAAATAAATTTCAATGAAAGAATATGGGTAGTAATATAATTCAATAACAGTTGTCCATTTCATTCTAATATTTCTGTTTTTAGGCGAATAGAGCTTGAAAATCTGTCATAGTTTTGGCTGAGAATTGAAAAGTAAAATTTCAAAAATTCAAGAAACCATGCTTATTGGTCATGTTATTGTGACTGCAACTGCCTGAATGAAATCTAAATAAGGAAACCTTCAAAAACTCATAACATAAGATATGTAAATAAATTCAATTGTTCATTGTACATGTAACCCAAATTAGTTCAAAAATAAAATTGAGACATCATTGGACGACGGTTGAAATTTCCATGAAAACTGAAATGATACACTCTCGTAAATTTCTTATAGCCAAATGACCAATGCATGAGTTTTTGTAAAAATGGATAAGTGATTCAAAACGATATCTTCTAGTTGATAATATAAAAATATAATATATAGCAAGTATATAAGCAAAACATTTTTAAATGCAATTCTATACTTAATTAAATTAAAGCCAACCACATTAAAAAGTCAACCACCATGTAGCAAAAGTTGATCGAGGTGTGGAAATACGCAAAAACCACCAATAATCAAGACTGCTGCAAATTGTGAGGAGCAATAATAAATAAAAAGAATAAAAATAAAAGTCGAATCTGTAACGCAAAAACAAGAAAGGTGATAAATCAGGTGACAGAAATTAATTGAGTTATTCAGCCAACGTCAGGGATGATTTGGGAATGAGGGCACGGGTAAGATAAGGCTGAAAGCCAAATTCCTGATACGTGGCGAGCAGTATGGTTGCAGTCGCAATGATACATATATAACACGTGATATAGCAATTCCGTTTACTCGGAAATGTAGAGAAGAGCTGAGCACCAATACTCTTTCTGTTATTATTATTTTATATAAAGTTTTTAGCTTGTATGTCGATCGCCATGTCGTGTTGCTGTGTCAGTTTGTAATATTTTTAGCATCATCAACATTGGAAGTGGTGATCCGGACAGTTTGAGCTGCAAGCGACCAGTTAGCTATTCGAAAAAGCAACTTCAAGTGGAATCTATAAATCGAATGGATGTTTATTTGTTATTGTTTTCATTATTGTCATCATTTATTTTGAATTAATAAGTATGGAATCAGAGCAACAATTTTAAAAACAAATGTGGCAAAAATACATTGCCCATCCGACGCAACTTTAGCTCAACGGACGCGATCATCACTGCCACAACAATAGCTAAACTGAGATTTAACAAATACAAGCGAGAGTTTAAACTACACTAAACTCACTTTTGATATACCATAAATTCATTATATGGTAAATTTGTTTGTTATACTCTGGCAACATTTTACATTGAGCATAATGATTTTGTTCACATAACGTTTAGATGTAAAAGTATAAAGTAATGGAGATGTATCAATGATTTCCAAATTATTGCCTGATTTTATTTGGTTTGACAATTCGTTCTTGCAAATATTCGTATAGGATAATCTAGATCTCATAGGACAATTACCTTGCCCACAAAACAGAGTAATCTTAATCACATGAAAAATTTTAACTCGCAACCAATTCAGGGGGATCTCTAAAATTTAATATGGGAGCATCGGGACGATCTATGCAGCAACATGTTTGATAGCTGAAGTTATTCGCCATTTAACATTTTTATATTGCTATAGCCTACGAGAATAATATCGGTTTCGCCCGACCAAAGCTCCTTCTTACTAGCTTCCAGGTCAAATTCATTTCCAAATGATAAATGAAGTATTCTTCGATATTATCAGGGCTTGTCGCACGCCACAAGGCAGTGTACTTTGGCCACACCATTATCTTGTATTCGCAGGCACTCAAGTGGGTTATTTATTGAGTTCTTTAGTATTGTGATGGTATTAACAGCGAAACAAATTATTATGATTGTGAGATTTATTGATCAGCGACAAGAAAAACCAGGACAAGAAAAGAAATATGTTCATTCTGCTAAAACTTTGAATATAAAAAACATTGAGTACCGAAAAGCTTGGCTTACATATAAATGAGGGGCATTCCATACGATTTTCCTTTTCAGAAGTGGCGAGCGGTCTCGATACTTATTGATTTGTTATGTGAAAATTATGTTTGTCAAGCAGTTGCCCCTGTCATGCTAACATTTCCATTTAATGACTGGAGTAGCTGCAGTAGTTGCATTGTAATATTTTGTATCCTTGTGCGATCGTTTCATTAACGGTTTATCGAAATCGTTCAAGAACAAAGATGTCACTTTGCCAATTTGTAATTTTCTTATGGCTTGCATAATTATGTAAGCATAATGAGAATCGTGCTGACGACGTCTTCATTGACTTATTATAAAACAAAAGTTAGAAAACTCACACCTGATCTTGGGCCCTTATTTTAAAAAATATTTATTCATACCATATTATCATTTCTGACTATCGCTCGATGTCTATCAACATATTGACATGCACATATAACATCATATTAATTCTCATTTATGCATTTTGCAAACATAACCGATAAATATAAAATTTTCTGTAACATTAGAAAAGTCTATCTATATGATAAAAATATCTTAATAAAATATTTCAATTGATTTTGTATTAGAGTGTGCTTAAATATTACCATTGCTTTAACTCTCTTTCCTCTTATTTCTTTCACAAGAGCTCTCATATACATTTGGCAAACGTTTGAAATTGTCCACGTCACGTTCAGGTAATGAACAGTTGCTTGTGTATAAATTGTGACGAGACGCAATGAAATTCTTTAATCGTGCTTGGAATACGCAAAGCCTCATATAAACTCAACCTACTGCCAGCCAACATTTTAATTGCGGATGCAATTTGCACATTTTTCGATGCACACATCACCTCAGTTTGCAACTTGTTTTCATTGCATATTTGCATTGCCTAAGGCGTTCTAAGTTATGAACTAGAAAAGTGTTGCCGGTTTGCTTCAAATTATAGTTTAACTGAAAATATAAAAAAAGGAACCGAAATGGCAAATAACTTAATTCAATATTTGAGCAACACCAGAATAGGAAAAGCTGTGATTAAATTGATTAGTAATTAAAATTATAACAATGAGAAAAATCTTCGTATATGAATACTTTAAGAGTATTTATGTATATACACATCCTGAATCCTTTAAGAGTATTTATGTATATACACATTTAAGCATATAAATATACTGCATATATATGCCTATCTAAATATATCTCACAAACATAAGAAATCGTTATTGGATTTTTCTAATTCTTCCATTAAAAAGACTTATTTTTTACAAGCTTAGTCTCAAATTTAAAACAGTTCTTAAGTAGTACTTTTCTTAGTTTTTAAACAAAACCTTAAGGTTAAAGTGCATTTAATCTGTTTTGAAATGAATTTGGTATTGAGTGCAACACGGTAAGACTGGCTGACAATCTGGGGAATGTGCTGCGCATGCGCTATTAACACCATTGTCAATTGAGCTCCGGCTTTGTTCGTTAGTATTTTTTATGCAGTCGCTTAATATGATATTTGTATTGTCGCCCTGTTGGCACTTCAAATATCGAGTATTCGAATCCGCTTTGACATTATCCATTTCGCGCTACGTGCGCTGCTTGTTTCTTCAACCTTCATCCCAAACGGCTCCCCCACTCTACAAAAACTCATTACGTAGCTTTGACTGCATTTAATATCTTGCAACATTAATTTGCATCGGTTATTGCCTATGCTATTCTCACTTTTCATTATCAGGCACGCTAATTTTTATAGTTTTTTCAAAATCTCTTTTTAGCTTTTGATGGCTTTCACCTACCGCCGGTCAAGTAACAATGTTGGCAATGACAGTCGCACGTCCACTGCGCATTAATTTTAATTACTTTTTTTTATTGGAAAAAGCTTTTAACAATTTCTGTATACTTATACAAAATGTTGTTGATGTTATATCAGTTTAGTGCCAGTTGTTGCACTTGTCATCTGTATGTGTCATGTTGACAATTTATCACCAACTTATTGTGGCGCAAACTTCAGCGCCTGCGCATACTACAACGTTGCCCACCGGAATAGACGATGAAAGATAGCTGATAGCCAATTGTGGCTTATGTGCCATCGGCGATACGTTTGCCACGGTACCTGTCCAACGGTGAGTTTGCACTAGGAAATCAGCATACAAATTAAGTACCTCTTGTCTGGCGACACTTGTCGCTTCCTTTGATAATGTGTATGCAAATTAGGCAAATGCTATATCTTCGCGAATCTATTTGAAAATTACACTGTGGTTTTGATTAGAGAAAGCCGAACTGATGTTATTGTATTATGAAATAACCATACAAACGTATATGAAGACGCTATATTCTTTTCGTGCAATTAAAATTTTTGAGAACATTAATAATGAAAAAATTTAATTGGATTTCAATTTGGAATTTTACATTCCAACCTATAAAAAATTTTACAAACTTTTTTTAATGTAGCTAGTTTGTAATTTTTATTCTCTCGCTACATGTTGCAAAATATTACATTAATTTTGTTCACATAACGGTTGTTTGTAACACCTAAGGCTAATCAAGTTAGATACAGACATATATATATATAAAAGATCAGAATGAAGAGAAGAGTTGAAATCTAAGTGACTGTCTGTCCGTCCGTCCGTGCAAGCGATAATTTGAGTAAAAATTAAGATATCTCGATGAAACTTGGTACATGTGGTCTTTGTCACCATTAGAAAGTTGGTATTGCACACGGGCGTAATCGTATTACTGTCACGTCCACAGAATACCGAAATCAATTAACCGAAAACCTCTAACTAAGCAACTAATTACGTGATGAACTTGATATTTGGTAAAAATTCTAATAGGGCGCGGCATCTGTAAGTAAAAAATTGTGAAAACGTGGGTAAGGCTCCGCCCTCCGATTGGTTTAATGTACTTATCTTACAAACTCTTACAGCCATATTAATAAACTTTGCTCAGAACAAGTTTTTCGAGCACGTCCTTACATTCTGTTAAGATAAGTGAAATCGGATAAAAACGACGTCTACCTCCCATACAAACGTTATGTTGAAAACTACTAAAAGTGCGTTAACTCGCTGAAGAAACAAGTCAGAAATATTAAATCTTATGGAAAATTTGATACGGAAGAGCTGCATAGGCATCCGTGTACAAGCTTGGTGATGGGCGTGGCACCGCCCACTTTTAGGTGAAATCCCATATCTTAACAACTCCTCAAACAAATTTCAAACAGGTTTTGTATATAACATCATATTTAGATTTTTATATCAGGTTGTGAAAATGAGTATAACAAACACGCCTACTTCTCATATAACGAAATTTTAAATTTCATCTGGTCCTTTCACTTTGGAATAAAGTTTTACACAAATAGTACGTTCCGGATATGCCATTTCATGTCTAAAAATCCAATGTAAGTCGAAATCGGCTAATAACTTTTCAAGCCCCCAGATACCCAATATACGCACCACAGTGCCAACATCTTAATTTTTACCGGAAATATCCGTAGATATTTGAGATATCGTAATGCAAATAGAGAATTATCTTTCCATGATGATAATGTGATCAGGTGTCAAATGTAGGGAAAATCGGGGAAATAATTCCCCTAGCCCAATATACCTAATATAAGGATTTCCAATTTCCGGTTAGTCTATATACCATACATTTCAATCAATATGTAAGAGACCTTACCAAAATTAAGTTAACATATAATATTGGATATACCATAGTTTAATGCCGAAAATTAGTGAAATCGGTCAACGAATTTCCCACCTCCCATATATTACGTATAATCATTTTCATTCTTCCAGCAGACTTTATACCGAATATGTTGGTCACTGTGTGAGTTACCTTCACAAATTGGGTGAAAACATGTTCTCTAATATACTTGAATACTGAAAAGAGTTAATGCCATCAGTGCAGACCTCCCCCTAGCCTAAATATGCCCGATCTTAATATCGTATTTAGTTAAATTAAAGTTTAATATAAATATCTCGGACACGAATCAAAATGTAGTAATAAAAATATATTCCAATATATTTCAGTAATCACAATGATGATAATTTTGTTGTTATTTTAAAATAGTAAGACCTTATTCAAAAGACTTATGAATTCTTTTTATTTTAAACTAGTAAAAACTTCATAATCCAGTAATTTTAAAATTTTTGAATTACTACTATTATGTTCAATAAAATTTATTTGGTTCCTTCTTTACAAAACTCTTACACAAAGAATTTCGAGAATATAAACATTTGGTCACCACTGCAGTTATACGTACCATACTGAATTTTGAAGATAATTACGAAAATTATCAAACATATTTCATTTACAGCAAAAGTAAAAAATGTAAACGCGACATGACACATAACATACATATTCACTTTGTAACACCAACTGATGGAAGCCGTTACAAAATCCTTTGAACTAAGTACCATCAGGGAAATTCACTTATTGGAAAATATACACACAAATATGTGCATGTAAAAAGATTTTTACACCTATGCTCCAAATGTGCTTTCTCCGGGCATATATTCGTTTACTGGATCGCTTGGCAACATGTGGCAATTCATCACAGTTATTTTTATGTTCAATTCGTCCATGTTCTTGTGGCAAGTTTCCACAATGTCTATTCATTCGTTTGACCATGCACTATGTAGAAAGAAATGCATTGCATGGAAAAACGTCAGGGGAAGTATACTGGGTGCACCAATACAGACAACTTATTATGAATACTCTTCCAATAATAACAGAAAAACAACTGTATCACACATATATAAAAACGATGACAAACAGCCACAAGAGTGTACGCCCAAGAGACGACTACTCTACTACTCTCTTATTATGGTGCACTCACACCCTCGACCATCTACGTATGGCGGTTACCAACTTTCGCAGCATCTTTGAAAAAAATTGTTTTATGGTGCGTTGTTGTTAGTAAGATTTAAAAAAATTAGAGACGTTGCACATAAAAAATTGTCTCTAGTCCGACTAGAAAAAGAATGTGGCAGGGTAGCTTCTGATGAAGACGAACGCCACAACAGAACGGGAAATTCTTGAACGGTCATAAATCTTCGGCGCGCCAATGTAATCTATCTAAACTAGTACATCGCCAGAAAAGGCGGAGGCAAGTAGGTGACAAGAGAAACGAAGGTAGAGGATGAGAGAGAAAACTAAAATATAGAAAGTAAAGGAAGCTTTAAATCTTTATGCAGTTTGTATACCACACCACATCTTTTCTACATTTTTCTAAATATTTGTGTTATTTTTGATAATATTTTGGTGTTTTCTGAATTCAAATTAACTTTTGTAAAGCAGTGAAATTTATTCTGCTATCAACCTATAATCATGCACTACTTGAATAAAGAAGTATTCAAAATATGTCTACGTTATACTTTTTTTTGAAATATTCAATTCCCATAGGATGTTGAGAATTGCTTTTTTGAACAGATCTATTGGTGAAAATTAACCATTGTCTATATTATAATTATTACAACAAAACAACAACTGATTCGGTTTGAGAAAATTAGAATTTAACAAATAACGAAAGCATCATTCTAGTTAAAAATACGTCAGAAAATTAGGTATATACGACGGACTGCTCATGATTTAGATAGTTTAAGGCGACAGTATAACCCTTAGATGGTTTAGATTTACATCTATAACCAAGCTTATTCTTAGCTGGACTCAATTTATAACCATATTACGTTAATCTAACCCTTTAGAGCCAATACTGCTTTATAAAATTAGGTATCGTTTTAAAACTTAAAATCTATATGAAACATAATCAAAAAGCAAATGATTACTTTCAGCGAAATGGTGAAATATAAGCATTCACAAAAACATATAATTATTAAATATGCTTTCAATATATAAAAAGTACGTATTTATAACTAAATAAATTTGCTTTGTAATGTTAAAGTTGTAATTATTTAATATGTATCAATTATATTATGGATATTAAGTGTGAATTACCCACAGCATTTGGTTTCCCTTTGATTGTACTTTCGCTAAACATAAAACTTTCAATAGTGAAATCGATGCAGACTACGGCGCAGAAGTATTTCTTCAAATATTTTTCGCGTGCTAGATATTTATTCATCAGCGTCAAGTATGAAAAATCGATACAGCAATTTTTAGATTGGTAATCCCTTGTTTGTATCTCGTTAGAGCATGTATACCAATTTGATATATTCTATTATATATAGTCTATATGCCTAACCTTGGTATAAAATAATATTCCAATATTAAACAGTAGAAGAAAGGTTTAGTTTATAAAACCTAAAATTTTTCTGCAAATCGGTTTGTTCCTCTAGCTCTGCCAAAGGATTTTCTGAATTTGAATCCTATCCTGCCGAAATTACAGACGATTCTCTTGTGAGTAATTAATCTACATCGAACTTTCAATTTAGTTTAACTTTGTAAAAGCTAATTTTAAGGAGTTTCAAAATATATTCTGAAACATATTGGTACTGAATGAAAAGTACAAATTTCTGGTTCTCAATGAAAACACATAAATTATAAAATAGAAAAACGCTTGCTTTTAAACTAGCAAAAAGTGTAAAAAGTTTACGTAATTGAGGTAAAAAATAACATTGTGAGTAATTCAAATTTTTTTTAGGTTTTGTTAACTCCAAATGCAGACTTTCTGCACCTCCATTAACTATTAGATACATAGCTATCATGACAAGCGACTTTTACACTATTTTCAAAAGTTTTACTACGTGTTTTAGTCATGTTACTCCATAATCCTGCAAAAATTTTGTCCGAATTCAGCAATTAACACACCAACTGTTATTTGATTAAATATTAAAGTAGTAATTAATTAGTGTCCAGATACCATTCAAACATGTTTCATTAAAAATCGTGTCGAAACTATCTGCATGACTTGAATGAAACTATTTAGTTCTTCTCTTGAACAAGGTATTTCCCTTAAACATGAAAATAATTGTACAAGAGTGAATTTAGGTCATCTTTTAAAATTTATAGGGATCTCTTTGGACTCTTTGGACTCTTTGGACCATTTATCATAAGGTAATTAACTTGCTCGATTTCCATTATATTTCAAGTATTACTAAAAATTTTCTTACAACTTCGGTTAGGGTTATGGCATATAATTCAGTGGTATGGAACCCTTCCCTTCAAGTTCTATTTGAATGATCAGTTTATTGCTCATTCCTAACAGAAAACTTTTTAGCATAAAAATTTTTTTTAGCTGAGGAGTTTTAGAAGTTGATGCTTAGGAAATCCTCTTGCATTTCATGGTTTAGCAAATTCCTCGCATTATCTTGCTTACGCCCTTCATGGTGCATGGTAGGGAAGAGGGTTTCGTAGGACTTATTATTATTATTGATAACTTATTTGATGTCATTTTCAATGCACCTGAAATAGTTTTCAAAAAACATACGTTTGGAAAAATTCTGAAATTTTAATTCATTTAAAAAATTTTAATTAATTTAAAAAATTAATTACAATTTATGTCGTTTGCGTATCGATGTAGATTACGGATTCTAAAAGTTTCGGTAATTACAGTGTGATGAATGAATAAATTACAGAATGAAAAAAGCTCATAAATTCACGTGAATTAATGTACAAACCCAGGTATTCTCCAAAGAAATTAGAATAGTTTGGAATGTATTGGAATGTCCTTAAATCATGTAATGTATTGGAATGCAAAGAACCGAGAAATAATTACATAAGTTTGCATAAAACATTTCAATGATGCCTTAGTATCTCCTATTTGGAGTAAGCTAACCCACCCCTCATTGTTTGCTTTCATCTTAAAATTTTTTATACTCTCGCACCAGGTTGCAACAGAATATAACAGTTTTGTTCACCAAACGGTTGTTTGTAGCACTTAAAATTACGAGATGTGTAGAATTCCGAGTACTCATCTGTCCTTCCATTTGTCCGTGCAAACGATAACTTGAGTACAAATAGAGATGTCTTAATAAAATTTGGTACACACATTCCTTGCCACTCTGAGGAGGTTGGTGTTACAGATGGGCGTAATCGGAAAAAAACCATGCCAACAAAATGTCGTTAAACGAAAACCTATAAAATGATATAACTAAGTTCCCAATTATAGATATAAAATTTAAATTTGGTACATTAAAAATCGCAGTAGGAAGGGGCATCCCTAATAGGTGTGATGTACATAAATCTCAAATCGCTAAAGCTATATCAACAAAACTTGCTCACAGCAAGTCCTTCTCTCATCTTCTTACACGCTCGGAAAATGAGTGAAATCATATCAAATAAACACGGCCACCTCTCATACAAAAGTTATGTTGAAAGCTACTAAAAATGCCACCAACATTCAATTCCACAGCCAGGGTGGTACTTAAGGACTTCACAGAAACAGGTGTAAAAGCTTTACCATGGACCTGACCCAACTCATCTAAAAGTTGCCGAAATCGGAATATAACTTTTCAAGTTTCCATATACCGGAAATGTGAATCCAGTGATTATAGCAGACTTTTTACCGAAAACATTAATCAATCTGTAAAACTTATTATTGAAATTCAGACCACATCCTTGATAATATTTTACCCTTTTGTCAAAAATGGATAAAATCCGGTAAAAACCTAGCCCCGTATACCTAATACAAGGATTTCCAAATTTCTAGTTAACTTTATACCGTATATCGGTCAACCTGTGAGGTATCTTAATGAAAATCAGGCAGCATCTTTTCCTGGTAAGAAAATGACAAGGTGTGAAAAATTATTAAAATCGGTGCAGTGCTCTCCCTAGTCCCCTTAAATCTTATATAAGAATTTCAAACTTCCTAGTGGCTTTATAGGGTAAATGTCGGTCAATATGTAAGATATCTTAACAAAATTAGGTGGACGTATAATATTGGATATAATATAGTTTAATTCCGAAAATAAGTGAAATCGGTCAACGTATTACACTAGCGCCCAAATACTACTTTAAGGTTTTTCGTTATTATAGCAGACTGTATGCCTAATATGTCGGTTAAAGAGTGAGTTATCTTCATAAAAGCGTGGAAACATATTCTCGAGTATACTTGTGTAATGCCAAAGGTGCTGCAAACAATCCAGACGTTCCCCTGGCCACCATCCAAGGATTTCCGATTTCAAACCTGATGTAGAGATTTCCGACTTTAAACAGTTTATGACGCACAATATGTGTGATATTTTAAAGGTACTATTTGTTTTCTTAACCATAATATGGTATACTAGTTGATCTTTTCCTACTATGCCAAATATTATTTTCAGTTAATTGGGTTAATTTTAATACAAATATTTCGGACACGAAGCCAAATACAGTAATGAAACTAAGTGAGTCTATGTCCTGTAGTATAAGTTAATGAAACATTAAATATGAGTATAATCCAATTAGATTTTTTAATAAAAAGTTTTGTCAACACCTGAAAATATTCCCCCGATTTTGATCTTTAAAAATTGCGAGAGTGTGAAATGTTCGGTTACACCCGGACTTAGCCCTTCCTTACTTGTTGTGTATTATTTTTTCTCCCAAACTCCTGTTAGAGGATTTGTTTGTTCTGACAAACAGACACTGCTGCATAATCGCCCTTAGTATCCGTAGGATTTCTCTTTAAGTTTACATTAATTTTTCCTATTGCATTACCACTGGCTGTGCGCGAGTGTTCACGGTCACCCTCTTCATCATTTATTATTTCTAAAAGCAAAACACAGAGTATTTGCATATCGCTAAACACGATGTTGCTTGCAGGGCCTAGACTACTACGCAAAAAAAAAATGGAATCCATACATAAACGGTAATCTCTTAAAAAGCGCAAAAAGATGCTAATGAAAACTGCTGAAAAAAAGTTTATTTAAGTATGTAATATGAGAATAAGAAATAAATACATAGGGGGACAATAATTTTCCAAAATTAAATAAGCTCAGTAGGAGAGTTGCAATTTCATTTTCCATTTCGTGTCGCGAAAACATTCAAACTTATCACAATAATAGTATACTAAAGACATACTTATATCTATATATATCGAACAGTAGGTACTCGGCAAGAATAGATTTTTAAATGAAGTTTGGAACTCACTTTTCAAACAAGTTATTATTAAATTAGATAGGTTCTAAACGAAAACCTGGTTCTATACGAGACATAGATGATGTCGAAATATTACATAGCAACATTAGAGTAAATATTTGATCGAACAACAGTCATTATCACAGTACACGGTATTTTTTTAAGATACCATAACTGTTTAAAATTTAAAAAATCATCCTGACACGGGATTGAGAATTGGGAAAGAGGGGTTGTCGGCAAAGAGTACATATTTCTTTTTATATAATTGAGACAACTACGTTTATATCCGTCAAAAACGATTTTTATAATGACAGTGCTGTAAAAATCTAAATATTAGGGCCGTGTTAACACAATGTTTGTTATTTTGTTAGTCATTGATTTATATTACTTTTATAAAATTATACAGTCTGAGATAATGATAGTTGCTTTCTAAGCCTTTATCAACTAGAAAAAAATGAATGAAATGCTTTTTATACTCTCGCAACATGTTGCTACAGATTATATTAGTTTTGTTCACCTAATGGTTGTTTGTAACACCTAGAACTAATCGAGTTAGATATAGACATATAAATGAAGTGAAATGGATGAAAAGACGAGTTGAAATCCGAGTGACTGTCTGTCTGTCCGTCCGTCCGTCCAAGCTCTAACTTGAGTAAAAATTAAGATATTTCGATGAAATTTGGTACATGTGTTCTTTGTCACCGGAGGACGGCTGGTACTGCAAATGGGCACAATTGGACAGCTGTCACGCCCACAAAATACCATTAATCGAAAACAGATAAAGTGCTATAACTAAGCAGTAAGTTAAGACATAAACGCGTAATTTATTATAGAGGATCCTAGTAGCACGGGGCATATGTGGGCAAACCTTTTTGTAAAAGTTGGTATGGCCCCGCCCCCAATAGGTCTAATATATATATCTCGGAAACCGTTAAAGCTATCTCAATCAAACTTGCTCTGAGTAAGTTTTCTAGCATCTCCTCATTTACGGAGAAAATTAGTAAAATCGGATAATAACCACGCCCAGCTAAATACCAAATTTATGTTGAAAACTACTAAAAGTGCGCTAAATCGCTGAAGGAACACATCAGAAGCATTAAATCTAGTAGCAAGTATGACACTAAAGGGCTGCATAGGAATCCGTGTAAAGTTTTGATGATTGGCGTGGCACCGACCACTTTTAGGAGAAATCCCATACCTCAAGAATCCCTTAACCGATTTCAACAAAATTTGGTATGTGACATTATATTTGCATTATTATGTGAAAACGGACGAAATCGGATAAAACCACGCCTACTTCTCATATAACATACTATTAAGTTTCATCTGATCCTTTCACTTTAAAGTAGATAAATCCAGCAGCAATTAAGATATGAAAACCAAACTTTGTACAAATAGTGCTTTTAAGCTATGCCATCTCATGTGAAAAAATAGACGAAATCGAATTATAACTTGATAATATGAACCTCAGTGACTCTCTCTGACTTTTTTATCGAAAATATTCGGAAACCTGTAAGATATTGTACTGAAAATGGAGGATTATATTTCCATGATTATAGTGTGATCTGGTATCAAAAATGGCGAAAATCAGGTGAATATTTTCCCAAGTCCCCACATACTTGATATACGGATTTTCAACCTGCCGGTAGACTTTATACAATATATTTCGGTAAATCCGTAAGAAATCGTAACGAAATTCTAGGATTATCTTTCCGTGATAATAATGTGCTCTTGCGTCAAAAATCGGTATTTTGGGGTAAATACTTCCCCTAGCCCCTATATACCTAATATAGACGTGTAATATTGGATATACCATAGTTTAATGCCGAAAATGTGTGAAATCGGTCAGCGAATTATCCCAGCTCCCATAAACTACATATATTGTGAATATGAATGTGTATGGGAGCATGAATTCCCTTCATTAAATTGCGTGAAAACATGTTCCCTAATATATTTGAATAATGAAAAGAGTTAGTGTGGTCAGTGCGAATCTTCCTCTATCCCAAAAATGCGCGATATAAGAATTCCCGACTTTTCACCTGACTTTTAACCGTTTATGTTGGTCAATATGTGTGATATTTTAATAAAATTAAGTGGATGTGTTTTCTTAAACATTTCGCGCTAAATATGAAAGAAATCGCTCTAGACCATGTTTGCCATGCCATGCTTTTTCTCTGGTCTACTTTTTCCTCTTGTATCTAATATATTCAGATAAGCCACTTTGGTTGAGTTTGTACTGCATATATAACTTTTGAGTTAATTTGGTTCTTCTTCCGCAAAATTTTTTAATATAAAGTTATGCCAGCACCTGAAAACATTTGCCCGCCTCTGATCTTTGCACACTGCGAGAATATAAAATGTTCGGTTTCACCCGAACTTTGTCCTTTCTTACTTGTTTTTAGCTTCAGTTTGTTAAAATTATTTTCTACATATATATAATCTAATTATTCCAACCATGCGTTTAACCTTACAATGTAGCTTTCAAGCTATAAGTTAAATATCTGAATAAAGTCAAACACTAATTAACGCACCACATTCAGCATTATGTGAGTAAAGAACAAAATCTATTGAGTTTCCCTCTTTTATTGAGGCCAGTATATGAAAGAACGGTTTAAATGAGTTAAACATTTTTACTTCCCTAAAGGTGATTTAAGACCAGAACGGAAATGCAAAATGTCTTCATAATCAAAGTCCCTAATTTACTTATTTCATGTTAATTATTGTCGTGTATGTCCCTCATTACGTCAGAGCTTTTAATAAAATTTAGTAGGAATGTAAGTAGAATATCTTTATGAAACTAGGTTGAAAAGTGGCTCGAAAACTAATAACAAATATTGACTTCTGATTCTACCTTTTCGCAAAAAGTTTTGCCCAAGTATTTTACGAACATCTATTGAATTTTTACTGTCCCCAAGAGTACTTAAATTTCGGTTCCTTCCGAACATAGACATTCCCTATTATTTTTTCTGTAATATTTTTGGCAAGCAAGTACCAATCGTAAAATATTTTCCTATGAACTGTTTATTTCTGGTTAACGGTAGCTTAATATTATATATACCTTCAACAAGGATATATCCTATTTATAAGTAGTCCGTTTGACCTCAGTTGATTTTTTAGGGCGTATTTCTACAAATTTTTGGTGAGATGTCAACATTATTTCTCTTCTCTGCCTGTTCATATCGTGTACATGTTCTTGACACATCGTGCATACACAATTTCTAATTTCCATTCCCATCGTTCGTATTTTGATTTATTATTAATTAAGTCCGATTCGAACTTTTCATTTCCGTGCGTAACTTTCAAATAACTTGCTGCTTTTACACATATATACATATTATTTTCATACTAAATCATGATTTTAATTTCTTTCCAGGTAAAGGACTTTCTAACTGAAATTAAAACAAATGTTGTCAAACTCGAATGTCAAGCTTTATTGGTCAAAGTTATCAGGCAATAAATTAATCCATAATTTTAATAAATTATTTAAAAGTAATTTTAAAGAAATCTTACAACAGTTTCTGGTAAGTTGAAACAACACAACTTTAGTCTGATCATGATCATCGAATTGTTAAATTAAAACGTTTCTTAAGCGCCGTGCAAATTTCAAGGCGAATTGACGACTTCAACTATTATCAGAAAGATTATCTGAAATAGGACTGAAAAGTTCTTAAAAAAATTCGATTTCATTATTCTTCTAAAATTTTTTTTATATATTATTCGTAGTACGATTTGTTCTTGCCTTAAAATAGCTCTTAATCTCGTTGATTTCTTATCATCTACCGTTCTTTTGAAGCCTGAGAACAGGAAAATTCGGAGTAAGATCGTCTTCGGTGTTCACATGACCTTTGTGGAATTTATTAAACAACTATGAATAGTTTCTTGGTGCTATTTTTTATTAAATACCAATACTTTGCTTCACTCTAAATCCTATATTTAACGAACCAATTGTCCTACAACTGCGAAAGCAATATGCAGCACGCAATATACTCTCCAGGCCATGGCCTTTCAGCTTGTCTGTTTTGTTTTGTGAATTGAAGTTGCATTGTTACCACACTGTATGTTTTCCACACCATTTTTGACTTAGCAGTGCCGATTATTCCCAAAAAACCACCCAATGATTACGTATCTTAAAGTATAAAAATACACATACTCATTTGCCATACTCGTATTTACGCAGACAGGTACGAACTTAATGGGTCTAACAAACGCATATGACAATTTCCAAAGTTATAGCAATAAAAACTTAAAACAGTTTTAAAAGATCTCAGGAAATAGGAGTTTCAACTTCACAAAAAAATTAACTAACACTTTGACCATAGATAACTTTATAATTTCTTGATTTATAATTAAAAAGTATGCATACTAATATTAAATCATTTAAATAAAAATTTTTAATTTTTAACGCATTTCAAATATTTGATGAAGCGTGTACTCTCTACTGTCTTCTCGAAACAAAGCCACAACAATCAAATAAGCAATCAGCGTAAATTGCAATAGCTGCAATCGTGGTACTCGTACATATCATAGATATACATACCACATACACATTTCCATTGTTAAGCGCAACATGCCAACGAAAAACATAGTCAGCGAGTCTATATTACAGCAGACCGCTTTAATTTTACTGAAATTTTAAAGAACTTTGTTATGAATTTGAAATATTTCCTAGAAAATTTGAAGAAATAATATTGAAAATTGAGAATAGACCTAATCTTAGGTATTTAACACCCTTATTCTAAAAAAAATTGGATAACATCGTTATATTAGTATTTAATTGGAGACGGGTCTCAATGATACCATTAACAGTGATAAGCCTTCTTTTTGTTTAAAGATTTAAATTGTTTTAGTGTAAAATTAGATAAATTATCAATTTAAAAAGAGCACAATCCATAAAAAAAAACCATTCCTGATAATTCAAATTAATCCCATAGCAGTTCAAAAGCAAATCGCACTACTTTTGACAGTTGAACTCAGAAATTGTTCAAACTGTTGAGAAAAAAATATAGTTGTTAGTTTGAGTAACTGGTGATTTTTCCTACAAAGTTTTTGGAGCATAGCGTTGAGCTAGTGTTCGTGTTATATCTATGTGGGTGTATCAAACTGCACTCCTGCTGATCGAATGCATATTGATCAAAGTGTGAATTTATGTGAGAAATATTGTGCTTTCCAACCGCACAGAAATATTTAGTATTTACAAAACCCTGCGATGTTGCGAACACGCGAATTTACGGGTATACACTCACATATGCACTAGCACAGTGCAAACAAATAAGCAACGGCAAAATGATTTAAACAGCTATGCAAATCGCAAGTCGCGCCAAGTAACGTGACGTGCAACCGGCGATGTACAACAAATTCTATACAGCTAGTAGGCGTTTATGCAGGGTAGTGACGCTGACTTGAATACCGTTTGGGGTGAATGTAAGCTACGCTAACTTTGCATGCTTACGTCTGTTGCATTCTAGTGCATTTTCTTTTCAAAGATATCAAAAATTAATAACAACAACAAATTCTTTGGTTTAAAACTGTGTACAGCAAACGAAATTCTGCAGACCTAGTGGCTTTTGTTAGCTTTAAAACCTTACTTCGGTATTGATTGGCTGCTTTCGATATCAGTCGGTTTGTCATTTAATTTTCATGCAATAAATTTCGAAACAAATTTCGTGTAAGCCATTATTTTTGTGCTACGGCATAAATTACAAATCCAAGCTATGCAATGCGATTTTTACAAGCAATAAACACTCAATTAACAATTTAAAAATTAACTTTTAATAAATTTGCACGCATTTCCTCTGAATGGCAGCACGTTGCCGGTGCAGTCTACCATTGCGCAATGGTAAACGGGCTCCTGGCGTTGTTTGTATTCACAGTGCTCATAAATGTAAAATACAACTTCGACATGGGAAGCGATGATTTTTCCAGGCGACCGCTTCAGCAGTGCAATTGCCGAGAAGAACACAAAAATGCAGTACATTAAAATAATAACAACATTTACATAAAGTATCATAATTGTCATACGCTTTATGCGCTGCATCATGATGGGACTTATGCATAACACTTAATACCACTAACATATGAACTGAAAAATATTTTCTACAAAATATAATATATACTCGTACGTATGCAAATATAAGCGGCTGTATATATATTTGAATATAAGTATATTTCGGTATTCACAATAATTAATTCGAAACTTAATCTTAATTTATACACAAATTAAATATATTAGTCGTAAAATAGTAAATAAATATTATCCCATAGCTGGCATGTAATTTTAATGCCTTTTAAACCTTGAATCGACTTTTAAGAATGCATCAACATTGTCGTTATCGTCACTTCAGGAAATGTTAGGAAGCCTTAAACAACGTTTGGGAGATGGTTTGTAATGGTTTTCTGCAAAACCGGTTACAAAATGGTTCTCTACTATAAGACGTTGGTTGAAATATTTGTATAACGACTAATATCTCTAAAAGCTTTTTTCTTCATCGATCTTTTAAGTTTAAGTTTAAAACATTAACACTAATTGTTTAATATATAAAAAAATACAAAAGGTTATACTTAAATGTGTTCCTTTTTGGTTACATTGATAATAAACAAATAATGTTACGCAAATTAAAGGTGCAATGTGAATATGCTTTAACGTTTAGAAATTCACTTATTAATAATGGAGAGCAACCTTGTTTCAGAAAGTTTTCAACAAAACAGCACATAGGTAAATGGTAATTAAAATTCCCTAATTTACAATATATCGTTAATGCGCTCATCACACTTACTTGTCTTTTCTAGGTTCGTAAAACTTATAAATATTAGAAGATCCCTATTCAAATATAGGATTATAGGTGTGTGCCTAACATTTTCCAGCTCGAACTAAATATTTTCATATCTCTAAAAAGTTCCACTAATATATCGAGTACGTTGGTAGAGAATGAGGGTAGTATTCATTCATAAAAATAAAAAAATTGTTCAATCCTCCTATTATTGGGTAAATTTTAAATTAGTATTTTATTCTTGTAGTATTGACTTTTCCATGTTTCATATTTATGAAGACCAACCACAGAAATTATTTATTTATAACTAATTGCTTATACTGTATGAAAAGGATTTAAAATAAATATTTACAAAAGACATAATCAATCACTTATCGATTATTACATGCGATCCTTACATTTCAGGCATCCGGTACTTTTGAACGATAATTTCATGTGCCTTATCAGATTGGTGTAAAATAAAACTGTTCGGCACAAGGATGAAACTTTTGCTTTCATATTTATTTAGAACTTGTTTTTTTACATTATTATGATGTTGTCTAGATATTAGCTAAAATACAGCTAATCAAAATTTTTGTTAGTTCTCATTTTAGTCACAGTCAGTCACAGTCAGTTTAGAATTTTTCCTTTCAAAATCAAGTTTGAGCCGTTATGTATTAGAGACACATATAGTAGAGTTGTTTGGCAAAAATGTTTGTTACACATTTTAACCAGTAACAACATAATTAATAATTATATTTAGTAATAATTGTATAATCGGCTTTGACAGATGTTGGGCCGAAATTTTCTTCCACTATATTTTTATTGTGGGCTTAGTTGTTATCCGACACATTGAGCCTAGAAAATACTGATGGAGTGGACTAATTTGCTCACGATTGGTATTTCATTTAATACACCACCCATCGCTCATCGAATAGTAATCATACACTCAACATATCATCTATGTTGTCCGTATGTCATAAAACTTTACCGTTGAGTTCAAAGCCTTTAAAACATAAACCGTTCAAGAGATAAAAAATTCGGGGAGGTATATTTTAGAGTTATATTTATATACGTGGTGTGTTCAAAAAATAACGGAAATTTTCTTCGCCTCAGCTCTTCGTCTCTAATGGCATAGTGCAGCATGAATTCTTGCCTCAAGGTCAAACGGTCAATAAGGAGTACTACCTACAAGTTCAACGCCGTTGGTGTAAAGCAATCCGAAAAGACGCACGGATTTGTGGAAAAACAATTGTAAAAATTGTAAAAAAAACAAATCCACCTGCTCACACTTCGTTGCTTGTTCGTGAATTTTTGGCCAAAAACAAAACTGTAACGATGCCCCAACCTCCATATTCGCCAGACTTGGCTCCGTGTGACTTTTTCCTATTTCCAAAAATACGGCCCAATAAAAAGAACCTTAAAGGGCCGTCGTTTTGCAAGTATAGATGACATTAAAAGCGCATCGCTGAAAGAGCTAAAGGCTGTCCCAAAAATATAGTTTGAGAAGTGTTACGACGATAGGAAGAAGCGCTGGCATAACTGCATAATATTCAATGGAGACTATTTTGAAGGCGACAACATTAATGTAGGCGAATGAATAAATATTTTTTTCAAAAAACGAAAATTCCTGTTATTTTTTGAACACACCACTTTTACATATATAATATATTGGAATGTACCCAACCACACTTCCATGGTAATATTTTAATAAGTAATATTATTTTAGCCAAGTATGATCTAGTTTTAAATTTTTTCAATTTTCCTGGATCAGTATTAAACAAACTGAAAACAAAATTTCTCACCATAAATTCACAGATGCGAATGATTTCGCTACTTTTTCTGTCTGCTAATTCGCATTTTCATATATGCATATCATACGACGTGCACACATAGGCACAAAAAGCCATAATTTTCCAATTAAGCGAAAATGAGCGATTTATTTGCCATGAAATCAGTGAGAATCACCGATAAAAATCTCTTCGTTCGCGCAACATTGCCCATGTATAGCCGTAGTATTGCTACGTCACTGTTGCCGACGAGTTATCGAGATGTTGTTGTAACTCGTACAACAGCTGCTGCTGGCGAGTTCGAGAGAGTGCATAACCAGTCACGTGGGTGCACGGTTGTAGCCACCGTTCATTCGTCTGTCCTTGCTGCAATTATTTATGCGCGCCTATAGAGTCTGGTTGTTTCTGTAGGCTCATGTATGTGTGTGTGTAAGGTTTGTCATAGCTCAGCCACTTGTGCTGCATCGTGGGAGTATGTAGTATAACATTGTCTATTCAGCCACAGTTACACAGCCCAATACTCACTGCTCTTTTTGTTTGTTATTGCTATTGGCTTTTTCCGATACTTTATTGTTGGTGATGTTGCTAGGCACTTAACCCCGAACTGTGCTGCGTCAACATGAACAGTAGCACACGTGCAACATTGCAACTCCTGGCAGTTACGACGGCATAACCGAAAATTTGCTGCTTATATATGCTATATTGTATATATATGTCTATACTCACATTCGCAAGAGGGAATTCCCCCAGCAGCGGCTACAACACCAGCAGCTGTTGCAGTTGCTCAACCATTCCATTGCGCCCGTGGTTTTGTTCGTTAAGTCCCAGTTGTTTTCATATATTGTATGTGTTGCACGTTTCTTGCCACTAGTGTGGCGGCACTGTCAAGTGGAAAATTGCTGAATATGCGTGTAGGCGCTTTTAGTATTTTTTGGCATTTCTGGCATTTCGTTGTAGGTCCTTACTTCCTTAGGTTGGGACCATTTTAATATGGGTAAATGAGGGTATGCTCTACGCTGCAAAAGGCTGAAGCAAGTTTAATAATTCTCGCTATTGCAGGGCAATATACGAGTTCATAGTTCGTATCGCCGTCGTTGTCTTCAACCGCGCCCCTATCCTCTTTCAACATCGTATGTGTACTATATACATTTATACGTATGTATATAAACCCACCCAGCAGTGAAATCAACTCGTAATAAAATACTTTAAATCTAATGTAAGCCGTTACCCCAACTAGTGATCCGCTGGCGCTTTTAAATTCAGACAATTGGTATTTTTGACATTATTTATAGTCGACCTGCGAATTGGCAATACTATAGAAAATTTCCAATTTCATGCTAATTCAAAATAGACCGGAAAATCAGGTCGAATTGTGGTCTATGTCCAATGTTATAAAATAATCAAATTTCGAATTACATATAATCGTTGTCTGAAAACAAACCCTAAAAATAAACATAACAAGTTTATGTATTATAAGTATATATATATATAAGTATGTATGTATTATAAGTATATATATGTAAGAAGTATATGTATTATTTTAAGTAAAACTTATAATAGAAAATATTTGAAGTAAAGTAAAATAACTCACAAAAAATACTTTTATATTTCGTACAAGTCGTTACTTTCCGGACTAATTTTGTGTTAATTCGCAACTAGGAATTTCGAACTAGATTAATTCCCATCAGGAAATTCTGGGTGTTTAGTTAGAAATCAATCAGGAATCTCTAGTTCTAAACTGGTGCATTCCTGATTATTGTGATATTTCATTGAGGGGTGTGTACATCTTCCATGGTCATCGGTATTGCAAGTGGAACGGAATGTGAAACAGTTGCATGAATAACGTGAAAAAGAAAACGTCTGCGTCATATTTTGTTGGAATGGTCTCCATGGAATTGCACAATGCAGGACATCGTTTCTTAAACCTTAAGGTTAGGAATTTTGGAAACTGGCAAGCAAGGTGTCCAAAGAAAACGTTGAACTAAGACTAACTTTAATTTACAAACACGTATCTACCCCATTTCAAACTACTGTAATATTAATTAAAACAAGTAAGAAAGTGCTAAATACGGGTGTAACCGAACGTTTTATATTCTCGCATTTTTGTGTAAGGTGTACTGAATTTACCCATTTTTGGCAATAACCTAAAATATATTCAAGATAATACGTTCGCGTCATTTTGCAACCATATTCTCACATATTGACTGAAATACGCGGTATGAAACCAACCGGAAGTTCGAAAATCATAATATTAGGAATATGGATATAGGGGAAGTATTGACCCGATTTCATCCATTCTTGGCGCCAGGGCACCTATCATATCAATAAAAACACGCCCGCTTTTGTTTAGATTTCCCACAGATTTATCAATAATTTCGGTAATAAGTCAGCCATAGGCGCTGAGGTCCTCGTATTCGCTATCGGGGACCATAACAAGTTAAGGTCCGATTTAGACCTTTTTTATCGGAGGGTGCCACACCGTGAGGACGTCATTTGTGGTGAGTTCTATTTCGATATTTTCCTTATGTTCGATTTATATGTTGTAAGATGAAAAAAGCAGATGGAACTTAAAATTTGTTTATATGGAAAGGAGGTCTAGTTATAATACGATTTCACTCATTTGAAAGCACAAAAAGAAATGTGGGCAGTAAATTTCGTTGACATAGATTAATTAGTTTGAGAGATATGTACATAAAATCTATTGTGATCTTCCCCTTGTATCCATATGTACCAAATTTCAGTTTCGTAACTAAATTGGTGCCTAAGTTATAGCACTTTATAATTTTTCACTTACTCAGAATTTTGTGGGCGCGGCAATGTTCCAATTCCGCCTATCTGCAATTCCGACCTCCGCAGAGAGCAGAAGAACACATGTACTAAGTTTCATTAAGATTCTTAGTTTTTACTCAAGTTATGGCTTACACTGACCGACGGACTGTCGGTTATGTTTCTCGAACCCGAAAGTCAAATCGTCTCGTCATCCTGACCACTTAATACATATAACTCTACACCAATCTCGATTACCTTTAGGCGTTACAAACAACCGTTAGGTTATGTATATTTGTAATGTAACTTAATAGTATTAATGTTAAGAAATGTATAATGAGGGTAGTGACGGATGTGAATTGTAAAAGGCTTCTAACTATTAAGGGTATAATAGTTTTCTTCACCTAACGGTTGTTAACATTAATACTATTAAGTTAAGAAATGTATAATGAGGGTAGTGACGGATGTGAATTATAAAAGGCTTAAAAATAATAAAATTCTTGTTACTTACAAACCTGTCCTTACGAAAAGCAAGTTAAATTTTATATTTATACTCGAAAAGAAAAGGGATCATGTAAGTAGATAAGAATGAATATTGACCTCTATGGTATAACGTAATTATCCCAAACTCAAATATTCACAATCTAACGCTTAACCACATAGTGTTAAGAAAAAATCTCCACTTCATTTGAATCTTCACTTTTGAGCGAAATATGTGTTGTATAAGGACATGGTATGATGTATAAGGCAACCGAAAAGTCGAGAATCACTATATTGTGTATACTGGTGCTAGGGGAAAGTCTGTACTGATTTCTGCTAAGAACACTTTTTCACGCAATTTCATTCATCAATAGATATTTGGGGGTTGCGGACCAATTTAACGCACTTTCGCCACCAAACTATTTTCTATAGATTTTACGTTCACTTAACTTTGCTATCTTACATATTGAGCGAGGTGAAGGCACTGAACCGAATTTATCCATTTTCGTAACCAGAGCAAATTATAATGAGGAAATATTTTCCCCTTTCGTCCTTTTAATTTCATTAAGATATTTCACATATTGACCGATATTTTCGGCAATATGTCAAAAGTCAGCCATAGGTACTGAAGTCTTCATGTAATGTGATTGAATTTAAAATTAGTAGTCTAGATTTCCATTGACTTTAGTTTATTGTCCAATTTTTATACCGATCCTTATATAACTCTTCCGTACCATCCTTGGTATAAGATTTCATGCTTCTACGTTTTTGCGTAGAGATTTAACACACTTTAAGTAATTTTCAACATAACCTTTGCAGGGTGTGGTTATAATCCGAGATCGTCCATTTTCACACTGTATGATAAAGTGCTAGTAAGAAATACTTCCACATTGTCCCGTTTATACAGTCTTGATAGTTTGCAAGACATTTCGCGTAAAGATAAATAAGATCATTTGTACCAATTACAGATTAATTTCTTTTTTAGATTAAGTTGTGGCTTAGTTATAGTCCTTTATAGGTTCCCACTTAACGGCATTTTGTTTCAATTATCCGATTTTGCCCATATGCAATACAAATCTCTTTAGAATGTCAAGGAACACATATGCCAAGTTTTCAAGATATCTCAATTTTTTTTCAAGTAATCGTGAGAATATAAAAATAATCTTTTACTTTATACGTTGAAGCAAGAATCTATGCAATGTATAGACTTCCATTTTGTTCAGTTTTAAAAAATTTACGCTAATATTATTGAAAAATAAAATATTTAAAACCTTCTATGGTAACATCCTTTTTAAATACTTATGGTTGTGTAGTCCAAGCCTAATAAGTAGTTTGCAACACTAGTGAGTTAAAAAACTGGTCTTTATTTACTTTATATAACTAATGCATAAAAAAATGAACTTAAAATGGAGACATAGTCGATATTAGCATGCTTCTGCATGTGAAAATGAGCCAACACTTGCACCGGAATCAGAGGTCAACTTGCATAACACCAAAAATTTGTCGTGTCTATCTGTTCATACATTATTGCGCTTCCTTCCGGTTTTTGCTTCTCTCTCTCTTTCTCCATGTGCTTTCCCCGAACATTCATATGATTAAAATTTAAATCCTATTTTAAGGAAATTAAAAGAAAGCTTTGGAAATCAAATATAACCGCTATGACTAAGTCAGTACTTATTTTATCATACTTATATGCGACCATCATTTCGTGACTATACTATTGCTTTTGCCGCAAACAAGTTTGCTACAAATATCTCTATGTAAATTTATGCAAAAGCAATTAATCATAGTCACGCATACTCGAGGGATGTAAAGAGAAAATGGCAGTGAGGGAGAAATACTGTCGCAACCCTTGTTGGCAGAGGGAATTATATAGACGTGTATATATGGAGAGAACATAATGATGGTATATATGAAGTGCATGATGAAGTGCATAAATTTAAATGTATTCAGAATAAACTCGTCAATATTACAAACTATTCGGTATCTCTTGATAATACTTTCGAAAAAATTTGCTTATCTTCTCTTGAAATAGAACCATATATTGTAAATTAAAATTATTATTATTAATAATAATAAAATATATTAGGTGTCGGAAGAAAATCTTATGTTATACTTATACTTAATAGTATTCGGGTAAGTATATATTTATAAGTACGGGTAAGTATATATATAAGTATTATAAGTTAGTATTTTATATAATTTATTTAAACATTTTTAATTTACTGAAACATATTTCAGTACTATTTCAGAAAACAAAATATAAGTGAACGTCCTGTCAATAGTCTGAAAACCTGGGCCTTTCTGCTTAAATATTTAGAATTTTGTTGTTTTATTTATTTATTTCAGTGCAGCAATTTTGGCATTAAAGTGTCTTCCAAATAAATTGTAACAAATATTCGAAAATCTTCCGAACTTACAAAACAAACAGTCATCTTAAATGAAGATATTCAAAACAGAGAACTCACCTATTATTCATTTAATTAATTACAATTTTGTTAACAAAGAAGTAAGAAAGGGCTAAGTTCGAGTGCAACCGAACATTATATACTCTCTCAATTTTCAGATATTAAAGTCTGGGGTATAATTTCAGGTGTTGACAAAACTTTATGTTAAAAATTGTTGCGTAAGAATTCAACATTCATTATTCGCCGAAATTTCATTTGGAAAATAATGGTTTGGTATCTTATTAACTTATATTATAGCTCATAGGCTCATTTAGTTTCATTACCACATTTCGCTTCGTGTTCAAAATATTTATATTAAAATCAGCCCAATTAACTCAAATGGTCAACCAGCTCACTTAATTTCATAGAAGTATCACACTTATTGTCTAACATAAACGATTTCACTAAATCACTATATCGGGTTTAAAGTTAGCTTTAAAATTGGAAATCCCTATTCCGGGAGTATTGGGGTTAGCAAAAATCATTATATGTAGTATATGGGAGCTGGTGTAATTCGTGAACCGATTTTAAGCATTTTCGGAATTAAACTATACCGAAAGATATCTTGCATGTTGTCCGATATGTACCGTATGAAACCCACCGGAAGTTTAAAATTCTTGAATTAGGTATAAGGGCGCTAGGGGTAGCATTGATCCGATTTTATTTACTTTTGGCGTCAGGACATATTATATTACCAAGAAAAGATGCTGTCTGACTGTAATGTTGAATTTCGCAATATTTTTCAATGTAAAGATTTGTCAACACCCAAAAATATGCCTCCGGCTATGATCCTTGCAAATTACAAGAAAATAGAATGTTCAGGTTACACCCAAACTTATCTCTTCCTTACAAATTTGAAAAATTTTGTCCTCTGTAAAAACAAAAAAAAAAAAAAAAAAAACAACGGAGCTAGCCTACATATACATCATAATAACTTTAAACGTTTTTCAGAAAACCGGATCTTTAAGAATATATTAAGGAGTTGTGTAAAAATGTGATTGTTTCACTGCAAATTTCCTAAACGAAGTTAAAAAGGTAATGCTTTTTAATAGACATGAGGAAGTATGAATTTAAACATTTCTTTAAGAAATGAGTCAAAGAGTATATTAGCCGACGCAAAAAATATAAATGGTGGCTTAGTTGAAGCCAGTTTTTCTAATTAGTTGCAGTAACTAAACTTTAACTTTATAGCTTAGTCAATTCTTTTTCACGGTTCTGTTCCTATATTTGTATTAAAGTCGATTTAAGAGTCAGTAAGGAAGCTAATGCAGTAATTTCCTAAGTATTTGCGAAATTGCTATTAGAACCTCAGTTTACCGTATATTGTATATATATGCAGTTAGTTGCGTTCAAATTTAAATTTCTTTAACACCTTTCTTATATAATTTTCAAATCATCCCCTGATCTACACTTTTTCTCTCCATTTGTTTCCTTCGTTTGATTTCCATTAGACATACCAGAAACATTGAAGAAAACGTGGACGTAGCATGAATTCAACTCGTTTCTTTTTTTGTTTTTTTTTTCTTTTGTTTTGGGCATAGGCTCAGTGGTAGCTGGAAGCAACCTGCTCATTGTTGTTGTTTTTATTACGTTTGTGGCAATGTGACAGCTGGACTACTAATCTCTCTCCCTATTTTGGTTGTAACGTATAGTTGTTGCAAAGCGAATGGCCGCCATGAAACAGCATCAGCATTAGCTGAATATATTTCAGGCGCATGTGAAATAAGGCAGCGTCATCGAATAGTAGCCATACACACACATGCACATACACTTACAAACACACAGCCAAATTCAAGTGTAATTGTCACGTTCATGTGACTGCCGGCTGTTAGTTTCTATGTGTCGCTTGCAGTGAATATGCGCATGTGGTGTGGTTGAAAGCAAAAGCAAAATGGCAATATGGCTTTTTGGAGCGAAAATAAATCATAGCAGAGACGACACCATGTTAAATTGGAACTTTTTCCATACCCTCCTCGCTTCACAGCTCTTTTCTTGCTATGTACTCCATCCTCCTCTTGGTAAACTCATATGCACTTATTGTACAAACATATTTACTATATAATTTGGCGAGTGGATACATTTATACACATTTATGGTATGCTTCAGCGGACTTAAATGAACTTATTTGCCTAAATTTAAATTCAGTCGCGTTGCACTTAAATGCGTTCGTTTACCATTTTTGTTGCACTTAAAGACGAAATTGAAAATGGTAAATTGAGGAAGCCAGACGCAGTTTCAGCGCATTTACTATTGAAGTGGAAAAATGAAAAGTTCCTTGTAGTGAAATTTGCGAAACATTAATTAATTTTTCATTTCATCTCTCTGTTTGCTACCACTTGATTCGCTTCAGTCTACAGAGAAGTTTTGGCCGTTGACTTTAGTTGTTGGACATTAACGGGTGTACCTTAAGAAATTTGTTTAATTAAAATTTAATGAGACTATACTTACAATCATATACACATGAATACTCCGGACATATTTTAAATCTATTCAAAACAAAATAGAAATATATAAAACGCAATTGCTTACAATATTTCTATTTAATACGCAAGTTTCGAATAATTTAAACAATAATACCTACTAAAATGAATTTTTCTTTGTTAGAAATATAATATAAATAATTTAATAAATATGTTGGTTAGAAATGTCTTTAGTAAAAAATTTTATTGGAAAGTTTGAATTAACGAAATCTCATAGAATACGTAAAACATGCTAGAAATTTATTATCTGGGTTTAGTGCTGAAGATATTGTGAAAGAATATAAACTCTATTCAACACACATTTTACATTTAGATCTAAATATTGCAAAACAAATAGATTAGTAGATGCACAATTTAGTAGATGCACTACTACGCCATATCCTTTATTGATTTCTATCCCCTCTCTTGAAGTTAAATAACCACGTTTAGTTCTTTAGACATGCGGTAAACTAATTTCTGTAATTAAAAATCATATAAAAGACATGCAACATCAAAATCTCTGTTTTCACCTCATTTCAGATTAGCACGATTTTTGCCAAGCATGTGTATCAAAATATATATACACAAAGAAAACACGCATGAAAATACAAGTATTAACTGGAACATATAATCACATCAAGCTGCCGCCATAATCCTCCTTTGTTAACACACCTTTTGGCATTTCTAAAAGGGTTGGAATTGGCATATTGAATGGCTAAAGTCGGTAGAAATTATTTTACACCACCTAAGCTCCTTTCTGGACATATTTCACTTCTGTTGAGCAGACACGAGCCATGCGACAAATATGAAATTCGACGTCTGAAACATAACGACTACTGGAAAGTGGAGTCATTTCGTTTTGCGCTAGTGAGGTTTAGATTTTGCTTTTGTATAATGAATGAGCTTCGAAGGTTAAAGGCGTAGCACTGCCTAGTAAATTAGTAAAATACACGCAGAACGCTTTGAGGGCCAGAAGTAACGTTGCCCAGCCTATAAAGATATAGCCGAATGCAAACTCCAGGGAGACAGAAACATTTTCCTAAAGAAGGGAGTTATACTCCCTTATTCCTTATACCCCTTATAAGAGAAAGAAGAAGATAAATTAATTTGTGTGGTGGTGACTATGGAGTTTCTCGGTTACAAAACTGACTGAGTTAGCCAGTGCTAGTGCTAGTTAAATGTGTGCATCGCATGCACTCATACATATATGTCTACGTACATGGACCTTTTCTTCGTTCATTAAAACTGAATGAATATATTTGTAAGGTATGAATGGTTTGCACGGGTTTATTGTGCTACAATACATTTCAACTCCTTGAATACCAAGGTCATTCTAAATTCAAAGCGACATTTCTGAGTCTTGCTTAATTTGTGTTCTTGCACTTGCACTACCGAAACTTAACTATGCAAAATGAATGAATGATTTACTCAAAATGAAATGTCGACGTCGAGTACATGTATGTCACACATGTCTTAATAACCATAATATGTTTTATATATATAATTTTAATATGACTATAATGACTATATGACTATAATTTTATGACTTAGCATAAAAGCAACAGATTCGTCACCCGTTTATAGTAATCAGGAGCTGTTGGTGACAGCTTTAAAAGAGTTTTAAACAGAGAGAGAAAATTTTTTAAAAGATAGTCCTTCTTCCTTAAGATAGTTAAGCTTCTCGAATTATTTTGTTGTTTTTGTTGTTTGGGTTGTTTGAAACAAAAACAAGGAAGGAAGGACTAAGTTCGGATTTAACCGAACATTTTATACCCTCGCAATACACAAGGATCAAAGGAGGGCCAAACTTTATATTAAAAAAGTTTTCGTAAGAATTCAATATTCATTATTCAACGAAAGATTACAATCATATTTGGTATATTATTAACTTATATTATAGGTTAAAACTAACATACTTTCATTACTGTAGACATATATATACAAAAATACATATTACTGTGTTTTGTTTCCTGTCCGAGATATTTATATTAAAATATACCAAATTAACTAAAATGAGAAATAAGCAATATAAACTCAACCAAACTGGCTTAATTAAATATATTGGGTATATAAGGAAAAAGTCAAGCAGAGAAACGGAAATTATTATATTAGGACTTTTCCACAGGACTTAGACCACGGTCTAGACCAATGTCTTTCATATTTAGCGCTAAACCACCTTATGTTTATAAAAACATATCCACTTAATTTCATTAAAATATCATACATATTGTCCAACATAAATGGATTAAAGTCAGCTGGAAAGTCGGGAATTCTTATATCAGGCATATTTTGGCTAGGGAAAGGTCTGCACTGATACATTAACTCTTTTCATTTCTTAAGTACACTAGGGAACATGTTTCCACGCAATTTTGTGAACGTAATTCATACAGTGACCGGCAGGTCTGCTAAAATAACGCAAATCATTATACGTAGCAAATGTGAGCTGGGGTAATTCCTTAACCGATTTTACGCATTTTCGGCATTAAACCCTAGTATATCCAATTCTATACGTTCACTTAATTTTGCTCAGATTTTTTACAAATTGACCGAAATAGATGTTATAAAGTCGACTGGGAGGTTGAAAATCCGTAAATTAGGTATATGGAAGCTAGAGGAAGTATTTATCCGATTTTCCCCATTTTTGACACCAGATCACAATATTATCATTTAAGGTTATCCTCGAATTTCATCCGATATTTGGTAAATTTTTGGTAAAAAGTCCGATATTGGCATTCAGGTCCATATATTCGGTATCTGGTGCCTTGAAAAATTATTTGCCAATTTCCACCATTTTTACGCATGACATTGCATATCTTGAAGGCACTATTTGTGAAAAGTTTTATTCGAATATCTTAATTGATGTTTGATGTATCTACGGATTCCTATACCCTACCCATCACATTTTCTGTAAGATTTAATGTTTCTGACGTGTTTGTTCAGCGAGTTAACTCTAAGTAGTTTTCAACATAACCTTTGTAGGGAAAGTGGGCGCGGTTATTACCCTATTTCTCTCGTATTATGTATATGAGGAGATGCTAGAAAATCTTACTCGGAGCAAGTTTGATTGATATGGCTTTAACGGTTTCTGAGATATGTATATTAAACATATTTTATATGTATATTAAACAAATTTTATATTAAACAAACCCACTTTTACACAATTTTTTGCCCGTGGATGCTCCGATGCTCCTACTAGGATCTTCTATACCAAATAACACGTTTATATCTTAATTTGTTGCTTAGTTACAGCACTTTATCTGTTTTCGATTAATGGCATTTTGTGGCCGTGGCAGATGTCCAATTACGTCTATTTACAACACCAACATTCTAATCGTAGCGAGGAGCACGTGCACAGAGTTTCATTAAAATATTATATATATATATATATACATATATATAAATTTTACTCCAGTTATCGCTTTAAAGCTTTGTATACACGGATTTACTATTTGGTAACTAGAGAAATATAATTTTAAATTAAACGATTAGGTGATGTTGAATTCAAATATTCTATAGCCTGAAGACTTTTTGAAGTATATATGCATAGTTTAATAAAAATATTAAATTATGCTCGTTAAAGAGTCAATTTTCCTACTGGGTATAATTATATTACACTACTATGCCCTGAACTTATTTCAATTGAGGTCATTGAACTTTTGGATTAATTGAATGCATGAACACATATTTCCTGTTTATTTTCAGGCCTGTTGTTTTCGTTGAGAAACACGTTGTCATTGTTGTTTATTGTAGTTGTGCTATAAATTGAGATGTAACTCTTTCAATGATTTCTATAAATTGATATTGCACATAATAACACAGCCATAAATAAAACTCTAAATACAAAATATTAATTGATTAAAAAAATTATTTAAAATATTCTCTGATTCGGCCTAAAAAAAATAACAAAAAGTAGTGTTTGATATGTACCATCTTGACTAGATATTACTTCTGTGTTTCTATATTCATGTGAGTAACTATATTCATATATTTCCATTTATCTTGTATCGGCTGGAAACCACAGCTTGATATCTAAGGGAATGAGAGCTATATTCATAAACTTTGTCGTTTGCACACATCCCTTAAAGAATATTTTCAGAGATGGTGAGTAAAAAAATAATGACAAAATGTAAAATGTATGTCCACATTTTCAATAGAAGTACTTGTCCAATACATATATTTTATGTAAGGCATTTTGATTATAAGAATATTTTTCATTTATCACAGGTTCACATGTGGCTTGATTTGTGGATTAACATCAACACACATACTACATAAAGATTCAAATATATATCAAATGTGTAAAAAAAATTACAACTGTATGTAAATATGCATATATATAATATTACTACAAGTACGCCTAACACTTTTTAAAAAATAGTAGACACAACTGATTTAGCAGAAGAATCGTAGTAGAAGTAGTTTAATTTTTTTAAGTTGCGAAAGTATTAAATATTCGTTTGCGAATAAACTTACCGCCGCTTTCATGATACAATAATCGTTAGATGGGGGATGGGTCTGATTATAATCCAAAATCGATAGTAAATGTGCATACAATGTCTTGAATATATACAGTTTCGATGAATAAAAATCATTGAAATTGGGTGATAGTGTACCGTTTTACAAACTTTAATATTTAACATTTATTCCAGTGAAGTTAGTTTTATAACGGAATCAGACCTTTCTATTATAATAATATATATGTATTTCATTATACTTATAATTATAGCCATATATAATAATATAATTATAACTTATATATGGCTATAACTATAATAAGTGTTATTATGTAGTAATATATATATATATAGCAAGTATAACAAGTATGGTATAAATAAATTAGTAAGCAAAAGTACCTTCAGTTTCATTGTGGAAATACAAAGAATTACGGGTTCTTAGGTCTTCTTGGGAAGATAACTTTGTCACTAGCCATAAAATAGACCCCACATGAATGCAAAGAAAAACATATCGAACAAAAAAGAACGATGATAAGTAGTGAAAAGATAAACATTTCTTCAATCCAGTTTCACTAACAAACGAAATTAGTAATTCAAGCGACGGAAGGCTTTGCTCGTTGTGCATGTCATGAACAGCAAATGAAAGAATTACTACTACCTCATACTATAAATACTAAATAATAATTTCCTTTTAATTTTATAGCTTTGCCGACACTTTTGCCAAAACATACAATTTGACAACACAAAATATGGCTCTGAAGGAATTTACACATGTAAGCTAAAACACACTAGTGCTTTAGCATGTATACTCGTACGTGAACGTGGAGAAAAAACAAATTTGATTACCATACCAAATGAGACAAAAAGAATTTGTGGAGTCGGTTGTTCGTGGCTAAATTGAACATGCCAAGCTAGTGACTTCTGAATCGAGTAATTTTGAATGGCGTTAGCCGCAAGATGACTACAAAATGTTAAATTATTATTGTTTTTTTCTTCAAACTGAAAGAACTCCTCCAGCAATAATAATTGCCAGCGGTCAGATAAAGTAGTAAAGGTGTGCAGTATGTTCAAATAAGCTCTGCATTTTGATGAACTGCTTTAGGAAACGTCTGACAAACGCTCAAATCCATTCATCGCGCTAAACTCGTACTTACCTACGTACATAGCAACTCGAGTTTTACATATCTGTTTATATGTTTTAGTTTTATATGTCTGGTGTTTTTTTGTAGCAAAGGTAACAGCGGAGTCATCGAGTGTACTTGTATTTCATTTTATGACACTATCGCGACGAAATTAAAAAAGAAAACATCAACAATAAAAATGGCAATAAGAGATTTGAATGTTTTTTGTGTATTATAAATATGTATAAGAATGCATATATCTATACTTCTAGGTACATAGTGGAAAGAACGTAAAACGTACATATAAGGTATAAGATATTTACAACCACGTAAGAGTATTCAGGTTGCTTTTCAGTGTGACTGGAAATTTTAATTTAAAGTTTATATTTCGTATGTGAATTTTGTCCGTGTCCACTTTTTAATTCATTTTTTTCCTCCTTGCTTTGAATAATGATGTAGTTTGGCATAATCTGCTTGTGGTGCAAATTAAAATAAACGATGTGTCAGATCCTAAAAGGTCAGGTTTTGCGGTGGCTACATGTTCGGACGCGTCATTTCAATTTGTTTTCATTTTGTTGTATAACAAATGGCCTTACTTTCCTTTTGACCAGTTAGGTCCTATATATTTCTGCCACCCGCTAATGCCGCTTTCATCAACAAGCTCAATAACGTTAACACCATCAGCCTGTATTTTTCGTTAGCTGATGCTACGCTGATGCAAAACATAACTTTCAACTGGCTGTCGAAGCTTTTGGATAGGTCGCAATCACTATAGACGCTTGGTCATGTTCGTCATGCACCGCATTGAGCAGTGTAGAGTGAAACTGAATGATAAGAATCAGACTCGCTGTCACTCGCTTTGTTGAATTTTTGTTAATTTAATGGATGAAGATCGCCGGCGTAGATGAAAAAACGGTGACACATCACAGCAATAAAGATTGCGTAAATAGCAAAAAATAGCAAAAATTAATTTTAAGATTCTATCAAAGATATAGACACGTACTTTTTATACTACATTTCTTAATAAGCACATATATGTGAAAATGTTTTTTACTAAGTTGATGTGCAATTCAATTTTAAAACAGTGTTACATTTGAATCTAATATTTGTCTTAACAACCAATCAGTATCCTTAGGATATTATGACCTCATGTTCTTCACATGCTTAAATTGTATGTATTACTCATGGTCAAAATGTTCGACACGACTCTATTTTGAACACTTTGTCTAAAATTTGCTCTAACTTCTTTAATAGAAATATTAAGTGCAATAAAATTCACTTACTTCAGTTTAGTTAAATCCCCATTGGAATGGGAAATAAATTAAATGATCTAACAACAAATGTTGAATGCTGATAATACCGTTATGAATTTTGATGCGGACCTGTATAACTAACTAACCTGTATAATAACGCGAACAAGTAAGGAAGGGCTAAGTTCTGGTGTAACCGAACATTTTATACTTTCGCAATTTGAAAGGAGCAAAGCAAAGCATTTGCAAGAATTCAGCATTTATTTTTCGTCGAAATTTTTTATGGATTGCAATCAGATTTGGCATCATAATAACTTTTACTGTAGATCATATAATCATAAAGTCAATCTGACTAAGACAAATCTTCTATATTCATTTGTTCGTGTTATGGGAAGGTGCAAAGGCATAATTTTTAAAATACAAGTGCCCTAAATTTGATTCAAATTAGTTAAGTAGTGAGTGAGATATGGAATTTGACTTAAAAATTAACGCTTTTAATAGTTTTGAAGATGAACTACGTATGGAGAGAAGTTAAGTTTATTATCCATTTTCACACTTTATGCAAAAATGTTTTCAATAAATGTGTTTGATATAGCTTTAGTAGTTTTTGGTATATGCATATTAGACGTATTAATTAACGGGCCAGACCGACTTTTCAACAAATTTTCAACCATCACACATGCCCTCCTTGCTGTGGCCCTCTGTACCAAATTCAATTTTTGTAGCCTACTAATAACTTAGTGCTAGCGCTTTACAATTGTTCTCATAGTGCAAAAGAAAGCGTGTACCAACAAATTAATTCGTTTCGGCATCCTGATCATTTCGGTATATATAACTCTGTATTATCAAAATTAATACACTCTGTGCAACGTTTTGCGAGATTATTAGGTAAAAAAAAGGCAGCTCAATTTACCTAAATTTTGGATTTTCCTTGCATCCCTTGGAATAATTACTATATTTTGCATATATCCAAAATTTTCAGAGTCAATTTAACTAACAGCAATCGATAAATTCACCAAATTAGTAATGGGGTGGGTACGCACCGATATAATTAATTTTTGGTACCTAAACACATTATACGTGGACTCAGCAATATACTCTTGGTTAATTTTTTATCGATATATTTCCATCACTAGCTCATGTGTACGATGTATAGGCAACCGAAGAAACAATAAATATTAGAAGCGGTACCATCCACATTACACTACGCTCAAGAGAACATGTACACTTCCCTTCGTTAAGATACCTCACATATGGTTAACCGGCAGGTTGAAAATCAATACACTGGTTATATGAACATATGAACCGATTTCATACATTTCTGGCATTAAATTGAGGTAAGCTCAAGAAAATATTCGCACAAAATTTCTTTGAGATGACTCACAGACTGATACTTATAATATAATGTCAACCGGAGAATGAAAAGTATTATATTTCAGATTTAGAGATGGGGCTACTCTTCATTCATTCCACCAAGTAATTTGTTAGTCATGGTAATTTATAAGATATCTGTATTAAGTGTATAAGAGGGCTTGGACCCGACCTTTTTAAACAAAATTTATACCTTATTTTTAACAAGTTTTGATTCTCGGGAGTAAACTCGTGTTTTGTAGCTTAATCTCTATCACTCATTAGCGGAATTTTGTTGGTCTGCCCATCTGCCACACGAGCCTTTTTTGAATGCTTTCACTGCAAAATGCAAACACTTGTACGAAGTTGCACCAAGATCTCTAAACTTTACTGACGTTATCGCTTTCACATAAAGAAATAAATATCTCTTACTTCCATGATTACTTTAATCTAAGTTTTATCTCAGTGCTTTTAAGTGTTATAAAAAAATATTAGGTAAACAGCATTGGTCGGCGTTGATTTAGAAATAAATCAATCGACGCGAAACGAAATCAGGTAAACTTTCGCTTTCGCTTTTGCCTATATGCAGTTTTGTACACTTATAGTTGTTTTATATTTGACAGCATGAATTCGCTGTAGTAAATTCGCAGTTCCCCGTTATCGCGTAAAAAAATCGCGTATTTTTTGAAAAGCCCACTGGACCATATCCTTTACACTTCTCAATGAAGCTCATGAGCTTTTACAATTGCAGGAGCTTTTTGAAATAAAGTACAATGTCCAAATGGTATGTTCAAGTTGTATATGTGTAGAGCTGAAAGAAAAAACAGCTTTATTTTATAGTGTCACTTCAACTTGAAAAGGATTTACTTATAGACGTATAAATATGTATATCCCCTGTAAAGCTTTTCTCTGTTAAAATTCGCTAAACTTGAATACATTGTCCTTATTCGGATTGCCATATAAATTAAAATAGTTCAGAGCGCTATCTGCACTTCATTTTAGGCACTATACACGTATCCTTGAAGCGCAATGCTTCGGCGTGGTTTGTGTTTGAACTAGAATCGTGTACTTACAGCTTGTTTGAGAAAACGGCAGAGGTCGCTGCAAATGAGAAACTTCACATGAGAATTACTTGCACTCTAATTGGAAGAGCTTTTATAGCCATTTCACAGAATGTTAATGAATAGAGAACACGTAGAAGAATATAAATGAATATTATTATTCATTAATGTTCTCTGATTCCACTCATCTAGAACTAGCTCTGGCATTTGGAAATAGCTTTTGCATGGTGCAACGTTTACTGCTTTTTCAAATACAGTATTTCTTGAACAATTATGCCGCCAAACAGGTTGTACTTCGAGAAAGTAATTTTGTAAGTAGAAAATTTACAATATTAGCAATATTTGCTTATACCTGAGCAAGTTTCGCTGTTTTTATTCTTAACAAATTTTTTAAGTAATAGCCAAAGGTAGAGAAAAAATGTTTATATTTTAAATACTCTTAGATAATAATATGTAAACATGAAAAGAAAACTAAGATTTAATATTTAATAATAATCATAGGTTGCATTGCTGATTCCTGTTTTGTTGTTTTTTTTTTTCTTGAGAACGCTTTTTTTACGTCAATGTCGATTATTCTTAAATTGCATCTCACAATTATCACTTTTCAACACTATCGACTAGTGAAGTGGCAAAGAGAGATACGTAAATGTAGATACATGAGTATGTACGAATACATGATGTCGAACCAACTGCATACATGTGTCACCCAATTCGAGAACGGCATCCTTTCATTTACCCGCTTAAACGAGACAGTGTAAGGTAAAATCTGTTGAAGTCGAAGTGGACGACTTTGCCCAGCAATTGACACAACTCGCTTTAGCGAGAAGTCGTAACATTTAAAAAGCAATAGCGGCAAATCTCAACATGTAGAATTATTTATAGGAAACCTACACTCAAGACAATAATTACTGAATTGTCACTTACATTAAATAATAACTCAATATAGTAGTAACTCATTGAAACAGTCTCGCTTTGTATTTAAGAGATCTGAACCGATATCCTTTATCTATAACCAATATTATATACCAATATTTTTGAATTAATAAAGGTGATGTAATAAATGTAAGTTTTAAGTGTCATGGATGAAGTCTTCAATGTACCTTTATTCTAGCTTTCTGCCTATAAATCATGTTTTAAATGAATTTATCATTATTATTCCCGTTTATTCAAATCCAAAACTCGACTCTTGAAGCAAAAAACAAAGGGGATATGTGTGGTATATAAGGATATGGGTTGCCATAATTCCATTCAAGTAAAAAGCTGCAGTAATTCAAAATATTTAATAATATTCTCTAGAAAAGAAATGTGTTTTCATATTGGAAAGAATATTGTAAAATCATATTTTTAAGTGTATCTCCCACCAAGTACAGATAGTCTCACTGCAAAAATTTCGAGTGTGAAGAACAAAGCTCCTCCATATTCAGTTTAACGAGAATGTCGCTTATAAAGTCAAAGACTGAAAACAAAGAATATGCTTATATACCGTACCTACTATATCTTGTTTGTTTGTATATTTGGTTATTTAGCAGGTACGCTTTAGTTGACAGCCAAAGAAAACGGTGGCATTCGGTTGAATGGAAAAGAACTTCGCAGCAGAAAATACTATTTCACCATTACTGTATTGAAATAACACCAATAGGCACTGTGATCAGCAGTTGGAATGAATGAAATAAAGTTGTTTTTCTTTTTATAGTGGTGTTTCATATAGCCGCCTGACTCGTTCAATAATATGATAAGCTCAGACATTTAGACAGCCATTGGCTTTACTTGAAAGAGCTTATGCCAATGTGAACGGTAACCGAATCCTACTGTCTTACCTCAAACAAAGGTAAAAGAACAAATCTGGGAAAATCTCAAATAAGGTGAAAGAAAAGGTGTAAATTTCATAACAATTAAAGCAAGTTCAGACATTCGTCTGTATGATAGTATTCCATACATAGGACAATGTGTATATATAAGTTCTTACCTCTAAAACATTTCTAATTTGAATATAAAATGTTTCAAATTTTATTAAAAACAAATAAGGAAGGGCTAAGTTCGGGTGTAATCGAACGTTTTATACTCTCGAAATTTTCAAAACCAAAGGCGAAAGAGAAGAATTCAACATTCATTATTCGACGAAGCCGTGAATGGATTACAATCATATTTGGAATTAATTAAGAAAACAATCAAAAAATTAACAGTGGTCATGGCACCGCTCACTTTTAGAAGAAATTTTATACCTCACACACTACTTGAACAATCTAACCTAAATTTATACATAATTTTCTTAATACTTATGACACAGTATAAAAAAAGGCGTACATTGTACCACAATCACGCCTAATTCCTGTACCGAAAGACGACTTACCATTATGGTACCGCTAATATGTATAAATGGTCAAAATCTGCCCATACCTTTTCTAGTCCATTATGACGAATAAGAGGTTTTCCATCTTATGAAGTAAAATATGACCATATTTCGTAGTGTATAAAAACCAGATGATCGGTAATCGTTCAACATCTTCCTCTAGCCATCTTATTCCCAATTTAATGAGGAATACACTCCCGCACATATCGGTTGGTGATGATAAGATTACTTTTAATAAAATCAGTTGATAATACTTAAATGGACGACCGATTTCGTCCCACATTCTCGTAGCCCCATATCACCGATATCTTTGAAGTTTTAAATTAGAGCGCGTTCATACACAAAGAATTTTGTTTCCCAGACTCGTAGTTTGTCGGCGAAAGTACGACGTGGAAAGACGAGGAGCACCAGTTGCTTGTGCTCGGGCACCACGCTTTGTGTTCATGTTCGTAACAACAAAATTTTTTTGAATTAGATAATAAATTGCTTAAATTGCTACTTTTATTTAACAATACATTAATCGAACTCAGAGTAGGTTTCAACGTAAACGATTACCTTAGTAAATCTGCTACAATATGAATGTTGAGGGGCAAAGATATGCTCTATTGCTATTCTATATGCTATTCTTTTATTTCTGGCCTAGCGAACATCAGATGGCGTAAAGACCAGTTCTATGTTGTGTGAAGCTTGTGTAATTTTTTTGAAGAAAATATTTTCTATATTAAATTGAAATTTTGATGTGGAACAACACCTTAAAATTTAAGCAAAGTACTATTTACTACACGAATATAAACACAATTTATAAATTTTTTTTTTCAATTTCAGAATAATTACACTGAAATTGGACGTTTGGACCTGCCTGATTTTCAACCCATTAATAAAATTCACAGGTGGGTTTTCTTGACCATACGCTATAGATATATCACTAAAACCAGTTAAGGAAAGCATAGTTAATTTCGGGTGTAATGGAACATTTCATACTGTCGCGATTTTCAAAGATCAAAACCGGTGCGCATATTTTCAAGGTTTAACAAAACTTTATATTAAACTTGTAAGGAAGGGCTAAGTTCGGGTGTAACCGAATGTTTTACATTCTCGAAATTTTCAAAACCAAAGGCGAAAGAGAGGAATTCAACATTCATTATTTGACGAAGGCGTGAATGGATTACAATCATATTTGGTATCTTATTAACTTATATTACAAGTCATAGACTCATGTACTTTCATTGTTATATTTTGCTTCGTGTTAAAGATGTATCGTGTTAGAGAGTGATATATGCGATATAAACTCAACCAGTGGCTTAATTGAAAATATTAGATACATGAGGAAAAAGTCAACCAGAGGAAAGGAAATCATTATATTAGGAATAAGCGGCTTAGACCATGGTTTGACCGATTTCTTTTATATATAGCTCTAAATCAGATTATGTTTAAGACAACATATCCACTTAATTTCATTAAAATATGACACATATTGACCAACGTAAACGGTTTAAAGTCAGATGGAAAGTCGGAAATTCTTATATCGGGCATTTTTTGGAGAGAGGAAGATCTGCATTGACCACACTAACTCTTTTCATTATTCAAATATATTAGGGAACATGTTTTCACGCAATTTAATGAAGGGAATTCATGCTCCCATACACATTCATATTCACAATATATGTAGTATATGGGAGCTGGGATAATTCATAGACCGATTTCACACATTTTCGGCATTAAACTATGGTATATCCAATATTACACGTTCACTTAATTATGCTAAGATATCTTACATATTGAGCGAAATATACGGTATAAAGTCTACCCAGAGGTTGAAAATCCTTATCCAGAAGGTACATGGGGGCTAGGGGAACTGCTTACCCGATTTTATCCATTTTAATCACATGGACGCACTGTTATCAGAAAAAGACGCTCTCTAAATTTCAAAGAGATAACTCATATATTGACCGTTATATATGGTATAAAGTCTACAGGAAGGTTGAAAATCCCTATATTAGGTATATAGAGGCTAGGGCAAGTATTTACCCCAAAATCCCCATTTTTGACCCAAGATCACACTATTATCAGGGATAGATAATCCTCCAATTCAGTGCAACATCTTACAGATCTCCCGATATTTTCCATAAAAAGTCAGATTGAGACACTTGGGTCTTAATATTGGGTATCTGATGGCTTGAAAATTTATAATCCGATTTCATCTATTTTCACGCCTGAGGTGGCATATCTTGAAAGCACTATTCGTACAATATTTAATTTGCATATCCTAATTGCTGCTCGATTTATCTACTTTAAAGTGAAAGGATCAGATGAAACTTAAAATTGTGTTACATGAGAATTAGGCGTTGTTTCTATCCGATTTCATTTCCATTTTCATAATGTATCATAATATGTTAATCATAATCATAATCAAATCATAGAAATGGAAATAAAATGTCACATAAGAAATTTTGTTAAAATCGGTGTCGGTGTTGAAATCGGCGTTCTTGAGATATGGAATTTCACCTAAAAGTGGGCGGTGCAATACCCGTCAATAAAGCTTTACGCGGATTCCTATGCAACCCTTCCGTGCCATATCTGCTGTAAGATTTTATATTCAGCTCCCCTTGTGGATCGGGAGGGGGGGAGGGGTTAAGAATAACCCGCGGTAAGGCATCTCGGTCGTAAAAGGCGACTAAAATCCATAAAATGCACTGCATTTCAAATAGACCTTGCTCTAAAATAGCCTTAGCCATGTCAGAAATAGTGCTATATTACTTACCTTGAACTAAGTTTATAACACTTTAAATGTATTATGCGCACACTTAAAGAGGCATTTTAGTTCAAGCTACAAATGCCACCAGTCGGAGTTTGAATGGGTAACTCAACTGGAAGTAGCCTAGGCTACAAGGTCTGACCGGAGACTTCTCGTACCACGATGAGCAAGAGCCCTTTGGAGTTGCTTGTCGCTCCAACCTGCTCATTGCGGTAGGCCCTTCGGGGAGTATCATGGTTGCAGTGGTTTAATACCTTAATGCGGGTAGAACTGTTGGGCGGTACAGTTCAGTGTGGAGTTGCATTACAACCGGGTGTCGGACCCAAAGTACGGCAGAGGTTTTTGGGTAGGCCTCGAGCCCCACCAAGGTGGTTATTGTGTCCATCCCACAATACCGGTCGGTACCGTTGGTTTTATCAAAAAGCTATTACTGACGAGGCGCTGAGCAACGCATTGTATTGATCCGTTGTGTTTTTGAACACCGTGGAGTTATGCTGTACAAACGGCACGTTCCCACGTAAAGCACATCGTTCAATGTTCCTTCAGCGAGTTAACACACTTTTAGTAGTTTTCAACACAACCTTTGTATGGGAGATGGGCGTGGTTATAATACGATTTCACTCATTTTCTCAGTATATGATGAGATGCTAGAAAAACTTACTCAGAGCAAGTTTGATTGCTACAGATTTAACGGTTTCTGATATATATATATATTAAACCTATTGGGGGCGGGGCCGTTCCCACTTTTACAAAAATTTTTGCGCACAAATGCCACGCCCTACTAGGATCCCCTGTAACAAATAACACGTTTATATCTTAATTTTCTGCTTAGTTATAGTACTTTATTTATTTTCGATTAATGGCATATTGTGGACGTGGCAGATTACGCAATAGCAACCGTCTTACGGCGACAAAGAACACGTGTACCAAGTTTCATCAATATATCTTAATTCTTAGTCAAATTATCGCTTGGACGGACGGACGGACGGACGGACTTGACGGATTTCAACTCGTCTCTTCATCCTGATCATTTATATATATATATGTGTCTATATCTAACTCGATTAGTTCCAGGTGTTGCAAATAACCGTTAGGTGAACAAATCTAATATACTCTCTAGCAGCATGTTGCGAGAGTATACCAATGTAGTGTAAGAATTCGACATTCATTATTCGACGAAATTGTAATTGGACTATAATGGTTTGGTACATTATTAACTTATATTATAGGTTGTAGACTCACTTGGTTTCATTACTAAATTTTGCTTCGTGTCGGAAATATTTATGTTGTATTAAAAGTAACCCAATAAACTCCAATGTTATATGTGATATAAACACAATCATATATACACATGTAATACACATGTATATCATATATACACATATGTAATCATATATTTTGTATATTAGGAAAAGGTTAACCAGAGAATCGGAAACTATTGTATTGGAGATATTATTCAGCCGATTTCATTCATATTCAGCGCTAAACCACATTATGTTTAAGAAAGCATGTCCACTCAATTTCGTTAAAATATTACACATTTATCCAACATTAAAGTCAGGTGGAAAGTCGGAAATCCCTATATTTAGTGTATAGGGGCTAGGAGGAAGTCTGGGATCATACTCGAGAATATGTTTCTACGCAATTTTATGAAGATAACTCACAGGTTAGACTTATATTAGGTATATGGCGGACAGGGGAAGTATCCACTCGATTTTACCCATTTCTAACACCAATTACACAATTGGTGCAATACTATCAGACAAATATTTGGATTTAAATTCAATAATGTCTCTCACAGATTGACCTACATTTTCGGTGAAAAGTCAGCCAAAGGCACTGAGTCCACATATTCGATATCTGGAGGCTTGAAAAGTCATTACACGATTTGGACGATATTTAGATGGCATTCCCTAAAGGCACTCTTTGTGCAAAGATTTTCTCTGATATCTTATTTGGTACTTGATGTATATACTGTAAAGCGAAATAATCTTATGGAATTTACAATTGTCATATATGAGAAGTAGGCGTAGTTGTTGTATGCGTTTGCCTCTTTTCACACTATAACATAAGAATGCAAATATAATGCATTGTTTGAAATTGATATAGTAGGTTCTCAGATGTGGAATTTCACCTGAAAGTGCCACACCCAATGACCAAATTTTACACCGATTCCTATGGAGTCCTTCCCTACCATCTTCACTGTAAAATTTAATGCTTCTGACGTGTTTCTTTAGTGAGAAATCAGAAATTTTCAGAAATTTTCAACATAACCGTTATATGGTGTGGGGGTGTAGTTATAATCCGATTTGACTTATTTACAAACAGTTTGTGGAACGGCTGAAAAGGTTTTTCCTCAACAAATTTTGTTGATGTAGCTTCACCGGTTTCTGAAACATATTTATTAAATCTATTGGTGGGCGTAGCCGCTGCCAATTTTTTTAATTTTCAAACCACAGATGCTCCTTCCTCCTGATACTCTCTGTACTATATTCCAGTTCTATATCTTAATTTGGAGCTTAGTTATAGCAATTTATAAGTTTTCGATTAACGGCATTTTGTGGGCGTGACAGTAAACCAATTCCGCCCATCTGCAATACTAATTCTCCTTATAGTGCCAAGTAACAACCAAATTTTATCATGAAATCTAAATTTTTACTCAAGTTGTCGCTTTCATGGACAGATGGGTGGACAGACAGTCACTCTAAATTCAACTCATTTCGATATCCTGGTCTTTTACTTGTATATATATGTATGTAACTCTACATCTATCTCGATTGTGTATCATCTATCTAGGTGTATCAAAGAACCGTTAGGTGAACAAAACTATTATACTCTGTTGCAACAAGTTGCGAGAGTATAGAAATGATTTTATGTAAAATTATATAATTCTTAACGAATAATTCAGCTTAATCAGAAATCTCTTTTCGGATTTGAAAATATATTCAAAAGATATTGTAGGATTTCCTAGAGGTAATGTGGCTGTTGTGGCAACAAGTTGAATAACTATTCACATGGAAAAATATTCGGACCAAAAAGTACACTATAGATTGCGCTGAGTTTACTTTATTTCTAGAAACTTTGAAATATTTCGTAAATTTTGTTTTCATTTTACCCATATTACGAACATAGGTTTATTACACTGAACGGATGCATATACGGATACTTATACACTAATAAAGGAAATACGAGGAACTAATGGGGTTTTAGTGAACCCTTCTTTGCTTAATTGTTTGTACTAAACCGTTCACCAAACTAAAACCATATGTCTTAAGTTATTCTGCTTCCATGATAAAGTTTATAATTTATTATTTATAATTCAAGTCAAATAAAACAATCCAGGAAAGCATTTTTAATTATTGCTTGCTTATTATATAATTAACCAGTATATTGCTTAATTTGTTGTTTGCGGTGACGAAACACAACCAACCTTCCGTAATTTAAAGAATAATGCAAACTTAATTGTAAGAATTGTTATTTTCTTCTTTTTGCATATCCACTAGTATGTGTATGTGCATATGATTAAATAATTTTCCAAATACCTAAACACCTTTTGAATGTCAAAGTATTAACATTATGTCAAATTACCATATTCCATAAGGATTGCAAAATCAAAGGAAAAAAATTTAGCATTTACACGCTTGCGCACACCTTGTAATGCCTGACAAGGAAACAACCTTCAGTCGTCCATTACCGATATTCGCCGACGCAATATCAGGTTGGCGTCTGGACGCTAAAAATTTAATGCGCCTGTTATGTTACTGTGCCTGCCTGAGCTTGTCATCGAACCAATTGACAATTCAATTGACAGTAAACAAGCGATTGCTGCACTAAACGCTTTCGTTTTAAGTATAATCCAAATAAGATGTTAAAATTGCATACCAAATAGCAGCATTGCGAGACGTAGACATTTTACTGGTATATGCATACTTCGTAGATGTACTCATTGCAGTATATAAATGACGACAAAACGAGCCAACCTCAATCCTATACAACATTACAAACACCAACGGATAACAATTCGTAAAATAAAAACAAGTAGTAGCAGCAAAAAAAAAAATTAAAATTAAAAATAAAATAAAAAGAAAACACGAACGAAGGAAAACATTATTTTCATTTTTTTCTTTGAACGCCAAAGGGGCAAGATCAGCGCAGCGAACATGGAACGTGAATGTTGTGGTATTGCCTGCAATTCGCCAAGTGGAAGCACAACAAACACACTAAATGATTAAACATGCAAAACTATATATACATATATATGTAACAGCAATGCAGTCAATACTCTTATGACCATATAAACATACTCACTTTAAAACAATTTATCCCAGTAACATGAAAAACGAACTTATATTATTTCAGCACTTTCCTATATAATAGAATATAATTTCATATATAAATATAAACCGCAAAGTTATCTAAGTTAAAATTCAATGTGCACAAAGGAGATATGCTATGGCGGATGTCCGATATATGACCGCATTATAGTATATATATAATGTATATGTTTTTACCGGTTCACTGTTTGGACCTTTATTGGATCAGTTGGTTGCTGTTTACTCTTCGGCAGTTTTATTTTATTGTAACATATAAGTCACAAAAATACGTTGCGTAAAGTGCGTTCCAAAGCTGGTAAAAAAAAATTATAGAGAAGTGCGTGCGCATTCAAATGAATCGTCAAGATAATAAACGCGCACATGCGCAAAATACACGCCGACCATTGTGTTTCCCTCTAACTCTTCTTATATTCTCCCATACTCGAAACATCAGTGCTTAAACTGTGAACAGTGTTTTGGTGTATGCCGTGGTCACGCACGCTAAAGTTAAGTAGCTCTTTTTCAACCGGTAGACAGGATAAGCAAAACGCAAGTTGCAACGAAACTTAATGTATCTTGGCCGCATCTGCTTCATTTCTGTGTTCCCAGACCTTACATTTTACTTTACTAAACATAAAAAAATACTAATAACAACACTAAAGACACAATTCTGGCGCATGCAAATTCGTTGTTTCGATGAACAAGAAACCTGGTATACATTGATGTCGATGTTGGGAATGCTGACAGCTGTATGACTCTCGTTCTGGAAGCATCTGCCTAATGTATGGTTCTCATTAAAACATTATGAATTGCTTGAAAGCAAATAACGAAAACTTATTATATTATTTTGGAATTTTATAAAGAATATTATTTCCAAATAATATGATATCACAAATAATTAATAATAATGTAATAATATAATATATATATATATATACTATTATATTGTATATTATATATATATACACAAATAACTATTTAATATTTAACTACTAAGATTAATGCGAACTTCACAAGTATCGCATTGTTCTGTTTTCAGAAGTAGAAATTTCAAAATTTTAAGTAAAAATTTTGACTATTTGGTTTTAAGGTTCAATCGTAAGTAATATATATAGTAAATCCTCAATAAAAAAATTTTTGATCACGTCGTGAGTTTATTTATTTATTCCCTTGTATCATGTGTCAACTAATTTTTATAAACAATATTTCTGCAAAAATTATTTTTGTATTATTTATTATTTTTTTGTTTTAAATTATTTTATTATTATTATTTTGTATTATATAATTAATATAAAAAAAAATACTTCAATCTAAATTTAATTGCACCCTATTCTGTTAGTACTATTTGAGGCTTTAATAACTATGCACTATCACTTATGTGCCGCCGCAACATATTCTGTATTCCGATCTGATGAAGATCATTGAACGATGTGCTTTAAGCAAAGCTAAAACACAACGAATCAATAAGATGCCTTGATCAGCGCCCCGTCAGTAATAGCTTTTTGATAAAACCAACGGTACCGATCGGCATTGTGTAATGGACACAATAACCACCTTGGTGGGGCGCGAGGCCTACCTAAAACCTCTGCCGTACTTTGGGTCCGACACCCGGTTGTAATGCAACTCCACACTGAACTGTACCGTCCAACAGTTCTACCCGCATTCAGGTATTAAACCACAGCCACCACGATACTCCCCGAAGGGCCTACCCCAATGAGCAGGTTGGAGCGGCAAGCAACTCCAAAAGGCTCTTGCTCACCGTGGTACGAGAAGTCTCCGGTCAGACCTTGTAGCCTAGGCTACTTCCAGTTGAGTTACTCATTCAACTCCGACTGGTGGCATTTGTAGCTTGAACTAAAATACCTCTTTAAGTGTGCGCATAATACATTTAAAGTGTTAAAAACTTAGTTCAAGGTAAGTAATATAGCACTATTTCTGACATGGCTAAGGCTATTTTAGAGCAAGGTCTATTTCAAATGCAGTGCATTTTATGGATTTTAGTCGCCTTTTACGACAGGCATGCCGATATCCCCCGACCCGCAGGGTACTGATAAAGATCAGTTAAGATTGAATCTATAACTATTATTTTCTGATTAATAACAATATTTGAAGATTATAGTCGAACTGTTTTCTTTTTTTTAATATTCGCCACTAATTTTTTAAATCCTACTGTTTCTATATCGAAATATTATTAATTTACTTATATCTAAAAAATGTTATCATAACGGATTGCATATTTTTATCAATTTATTAATCGTTCGTCCATGGATTTGAGCATCTTTACAGAAATCATCGCAAAATTAGTCGATTACAAATTTACACTCTGGTGCTTGTGGTGATGCAACTGAATTGATTGATTGACTGATTTTTATGTATAGATAATATATTGTTCATAATGTTTATGTTTATTTATTAAATTGTTTGCCAAATAAAACACTACCTTCAAGTTGAGAGTGTGGTGACCTGTTTTATATTACTGCACAACTTATAACAGTGATAATCGATGAATGCTGATAAAACAAGTAAGGAAGGGATAAGTTCGGATTCAGTCGGTTTGATATTCTCGCAATTTGTAAGGATCAAAGGCGGGGAAATATTTTCAGGTGAATCGATTGCAATTATATTGCAACAATTAATTTATGCTATAGGTCAATGACTCACTTAGTTTCCTTACTTATTTTGTTTTATATCCCAAATATTTATATTCAAATCAACCCAACTAACATAAATGACACACCAATAACAAAAATCTTTCTAATCCAATGACAGAATATTAATAGAAATATTCCCGCTTAATTTAATTGTGATATCTTACGTTAATGCCGGTATACGATACCATACTCAACCAAAGGGCGGAATCTAACATTTTGAGTATGAGAAGAAAAACCAACAATTGGGTTGGAAAATATTATATTACATCTGACAAAACATCAAGCTGTAAAGTTTTAAAATTTCCGGTTCTGTAAATTTTTTTTTATTCAATTTAAATAATTTTAATTGTGAATTTATGGCGTGAATCATTTGTGAGCCATTGACCTATTTTTGGACTGATTCTAATAAAGATCTTTTACACCATCTTTACAATAAATTTTAATACTTTTGGTGTGCGGTTTTAGTGACATATCGCACTTTTAGTAATTTATAACCGTTATATGGGGATGAGCGTGGTTATTATCATATTTCCCTCGTTTCCACACTGGATGGCTTATTACACATGTGGCTTATTTATAGCACTTTAAGGGTTATCTCTCAACTGCATTTTGCCATTCTAGAGATGGTCCGACTACGTCCATCTACAATACAACCTGCTCATAGTGCTAAGAAACACGTGTACAAAGATATGTTAATTTTTGCTCATGTCATCGCTTGCAAGGGCAGACAGTCATCCGAAATTCAACTCGTCTCGTCAGCTTATATATAATATTTATGTAAATCTATATCTATATCGATTTTTGTTGGTTGTTACAAGCAACCGTTAGGTGAACAAAACTACTATCACTGTTGCAACATGTTGCGGAGTATAAAAATTAGGAATGCAACCATATCAGGGTGTGTTATTTTATTAGAAGTGGTGTTTGTTATTGGTGTCATGTGTTTCTAAAACTAATTAATGGTGTATATTATATTGGAGTTAGAAATTAATTTTCATTTATATATGCAAGTGCTAACATTTTTAAAAAGATGTAATCCAACTGTTAATTAAAATACGCAAAAATTTAGTTTTGTTAGATAATTCCTAAATACTCTTTGGAATACCGTTTTCATGTAATATAACCCAGGTGGCAACGCTCAAATTAGTAAAGAAAAAATATACGTACCCGAAGAGAATTTAATATCTGGCGGGAAACAGCTGATTTCGTAGGAACCATCACTGCACTACAAAAGACAGAGAACGCTGCATCCATTTAACGTTCAAAAGACAAGGAACCTTGTTGACTATTTTTAATAAATATTGAAATAAAGAGAGTCATAATACAGTGTGCTGCTCTTATATTTTGCAATGTAGTCCATAATTAGCTTTCAGTAAACAATGGCTGTGGCTGTTTAGTTGAAATATATCCAGCGAATGACTAACAATAGAGAGAAAGCTTCGGACGGTTCGAGCAGTTGAAGGATAGGCATGCCGTCGGCAATTTACTTGCATTGTGCCTATTGCAGGTCTTTTGCTTTCCTTTTTCCCTTAATATAGTTACTGCTGTTTTTCTGAATGAATGTTTGAGAGGGTGTGTAAGAGTTACTAGTGGAGTTTTATGTACGTGGTTATGAGGCGATCAATGTGAACCGGAGGACATGTGTTTTATAGAGGTCGCCTAGCGGCACCAGCAGCCATTATTAATTTTTTTCATTTCGGACAGATAGAGAGATGGAAGAGGATGAATGTGTCATCGCCACTCCTCCTGAAGATAAAATAATATTTGGTAGAATTATTGTTCACCTGCCGACGGCAGATGGTGATTAGGTTAGAGGTTTGCTTTCAAGTATATTAAAGAATACAGATTAAATTAAGACTCACATGATTATAAAATAAATATTTGTTAAAAAAATATAATATTATGAAATAGTGGCTTACATGAAATATATTTTAGTATGGCTTAGTAAATATTGATAACTTCTGCAAATGGGTTTATTAAAAAGTAAACTTAATTTTTATAGTATTGGAGTTTTGTATAAGGTCGCATGCATAAATATATAGAAAAACAAGTAAGAAACTAAAGAAGGGTGTAACCGAATTTTACACTCTCGCAATTTTCAAAGATCAAAGCCCGGGCATATTTTCAGATGTTAACAAAAATTTTTATTAAAAAAGTTTTAAATTATGCTGCTATTAGCACCGTGGGAAGGTACAACAGCCATAATTTTTATTACCGAATGACATAATATTATTCGAAATATTCGCACTTAATTTTGTTGAGACGTCTTCTAAGGAGATATTAGCGATATAAACTCAACCAAAGGAGCGAAATTATATATATACCGTGTAGGAAAAGCCAACCAGATTGGCGTAAATCATATTGGGTTGTTCGGAAAGTCATTTCGTTTTTTCCCGCCAGAGGACTTAATTACGTTTTTTCGAAACTAACTTCACACTTAAGCCCCATAACCATTATATGTCATGAGAGCTGATATTGCAGGGCTTGTGTGTGAAAAAGTTCTATTAATTCTACCCAGTAGTTTTTGGTTGGTGCCTTTTTAAATATGGAGAGCAATAAGCAGCATTTTCGTCATATTTTACTTTTTAACTTCAGAAAAGGTAAAAATGCTGTCCAAGCGAGAAAAAAATTGACGGATGTGTATGGAGAAGGCGTGTTAACAGTACGCCAGTGCCAGAACTGGTTTGCAAAATTTCGATCCGGCAATTTTGATGTCGAAGATGCACCACGGTCTGGAAGGCCGGTCGAAGCTGACAAAGATGCGATAAAGGCATTAGTTGATGCAAATCGGCGAATCACCACACGAGAGATCGGTGAGAGGTTAAATTTGTCGAATTCAACTGTTTATGGCCATTTGAAAGGCATGGACTTAACCTCGAAGCTAAAAAAAAACGAAATGACTTTCCGAACAACCCAATAATATTAGAGATATGGGATTTAAACCTATGTCTAGACCGATTTCATTCATATTCAGCGCTAAACCATATTATGGTTAAGAAAACAATAAATTCCTTTAAAATATTACACATATTGACTTATATAAATGGTTTAAGATCAGCTGGTAAGTCGAAAATCACTATTTCGGGCACATTTGGGCTAGGGGAAAGTCTGAGGTAACAGGTAACAGGTAACATTTATTTTTGGCATTCAACTAAAGTATGCCCCAGAACAAATTTCCAATCAATATTGATTAACTCAAAATTAGAAAGACATAACGATGATCATTATTTGTAATATATGGGCTGGAGTAATTCGTATATTGATTTCGCTTATTTTTGCCACCAAACTATAATATGTTCACGATGGTACGTTAAGTAATTTTATTTTTCTAAGATGTCTTTCATATTGACCGCTAAGCACGGAATTTGAATATTCTCATATTAGGTATAGGGAGGTTAGAGTAAGTATTGGCCGGATCTTATCAAATTATCAAAAAGAATCTTATCAAAAAGACGTATTCTGAATGTTATTAAATTCATTAATATCTATTTAATAATAACTGTACAATAATTTAATATATTTATATTAACTGATATGCACGGTATAAAGTCAACTGGAATTTTTAAATTATCATATTAGCTGTATGGGGGCTAGTAGAATATTGATCCGATTTCATCCATTTTTAGAATCAGAATACACCTCTCAGGTTTGTGAGATATGTACAAAGATTTTCAACCCACATATGACCCTCTGCGATTCCCTGTACTAAATTTAAATTTTATATCGTAATTGGGAGCCTACTTATTGCATTTTATTGGTTTTCATTTAACGACATTTTGATGGATGGAGATGGACGCACAGAGATTCACTCTGAATTCAACTCATCTCGTCAACCTGATCAATTATATATACATAGCTCTATATCTATCTCGATTAGCTTTAAGTGTTGCAAACAATCGTTATGTGAACAAAACTATTATATTCTATACTAAACATGTTGCGAGAGTATAATAAATAAACTCTGTTTTATACAACATGTGATATGAATCTATATGCCATATATATTATTTTCGTAGACTATCATGTTTTCAAAAGTTATACCTTCTTCGTCTTTCTTCAAGAGCTTATCAACAACAACATAATGAGTTTTTAAAATACCCCTTATTTGGATGTTTTCTGTTCAGATATTTCTCTATACAATAAAATTATTATGAAACTTTTTAATTCCGACTTTATTTTGTTTTCGTAGTGAGCTCTCCCCGCCATTATATAAAAAAATGCTGCAGAATTATGTAAATACGTTGTTCGGCAAACCAAGATAGCGAAGCGGAAGAGAAATTAACGGTCGAGGGAAACCAGTGCGAGGCAATAAAAGGTTATTTGCTTCAGTAATTTTCGTTTTAATTTTCCATGCTAGGAAACGCAAACTTGAAGCTGTCGTAGGGCAGAAAATGTTCTACTTGACCGCAGAAAAGTTGTGAACTTTTTTATTAATGATAGTTGTAAGCTTGTGTTAAAGGTTAGCAGAATGTATGCGTGACGATTTGTTTGAGCTACTGCAACGTTAATTTGTATCACACAGAATGAATAAAAACACCGAAGTTAACAAACTGTTAATTGGTAATTAAATATGAGGTAGGAGGTAGCTGAGGTAGCTGAGGTAGGAATATGTGCTAGGAATTGGGTTTTAAAAATTTTTTTTTTTTCTTTTTGCAGTAGATGTTCTGCTTAAAATTAAACGTAAACGGAAGTTCGAAGGCATGGGGGGCTCTCTTGTACATATTCAAATAATTTAAATCAAAGACAATGTGCACTTATGAGAATATTACAAACCACTGCAGCAGCGATTCGAAACAAAAAAACAAAAAAATGGAGAAAATTTCGTCTCACTAGAAATCATTTACGTTTCGTTGCATCCGCGAGACATTGCTGACGTCGTGTCGCTTCAATGTACATATATTGTATTCGTTAACTGATGAGCATTGGGGGCATTATTTTCTTTTAAAACAAGAATGTAGTTTTCATTGGCTTGACGTAAGATTATAAAAGGGGATACGAATTCTTAAGTAAATATACACATGCATATGAGAAAATATATATACTTACCAAGGACCAGTATGTACTGTTAAGTACTCAGAATCACCGCCCTATAGCGCCACTATCGCAAGAAATTCTTACCCTGTAGTATACGCGTAGGGGGCTGCTGTCAAAATTTTAGTCGAATCGGACTCGAAGTTCGTTTTTGACCGCTTGTGGAAGAGGGCGCGGCGGAAATCAACATATATGAAGGTCTTGATTTTTGTTTTTGGAAGGGAAATAGCGCTTTGAAATCAAAGAGCACTTGAATGCCGCATACGGTAAATTTTCTTCTTCGTTATCGAGTTTCCTTAATTCCTTAAATTCCTTAACGAATTTCAACTTGATCGCACGGCGGTTTTTGAGTTTCTCCCAGGTGCTCCGAAAGCGGCTACCATAGAGAAAGAAAGGACATTAAACCTCCGCCATCACCACGGTCAAATAGGTCGCATTAGGATACGAACACCTGTCCTATTCGCCATTATCTACATACTTGACCTCGAGAGACTTCTTTTTGTTTTGTTTTAAGCCAAGTATTTATCGTTTTCCCCATTACTAAAAAATAACAAAAAGCTTTTTTACTTGGGTATTATTAAAGGTATAATCCTCAAGAACTATAAAAATATTGTTATTATTTACAAAATCATAAAATTATAAGTATTAAATCATGTTTTTGCAACCCTGGGATCAGTTTATTAAAACATTTCATGACAAAATCTCTAATTCGTTTTGTTTTTCAAAGTTTTTCGTTCTAACGACAAAAATTTTAAATTGGAGACAATGGGCGACTTCAACCAAATTGTTTTTTGTTCTACTTTCAGTGGACAGAGTAATTATAGGAAAGTATTTGATATCACTCAGTCTTAGACATCATCTTGAAATCCGTTATTAGTCACCAAAAGATAACAATAAAGCGCTATATAAGAAAACCAGAAAACACCTTCGCTATTTGAAATTTTAGAAAAGCGGCATAGTTTATATAAACTGGGCATATACAATAAACTACGAGAGATGCATCAACCTACTTCAGTGGCTAAATTGAAACATAAAGCAACGTTCTATGGCAAAAATTAATCCAATAGTTTCACATCTACTTACTATAAAACAATGTTTTTCCATTAGAAAAGCGATAACTTTGTAATGAATTGTGCAATCTCATATAGTATATACCATACTGATGATGGTCTCTTGGCTTAGTTTGAAAAAAGCATAATTGGACCACAACATCATTCGGTTGAACGTCATTTCTATTCACATCAGCTTGCTTAACCTTACCATAGATAACTGAACATCTAATAAAGCCATCAGAGCAGAATTTACTATGCATAGCATCCCTGATACTATACATAAATTTTTTCTAAATGTGGGAAATATCGGTTAACGTATTAGCTCTAGCCCTGATATACCAAATTAAATGATTTCCGTCTCTACGGTTATTATTACTTTATATACCAGTCAACAAGTGAGATATCTCAATAAAATTCGGTAATGGAAGAATTCCTGGACAAAATTTCAACTTTGAAACCAGAAAATTGTCACCACCAAGCTGTGCTTAGACTTTCGTCCACTCGGCTCTGATTAAACTAAAAAACAAACTTTGGCCAAATAAATAAGAAATAGGTCTTTCGTTCTTCCGGGATTTTAACAATATGAGAGATATATAAGAAGAAATGATCTTTATTATATTGTAACATAATACAAAAATATATAATATTAATATAATAAATAAATATCTTCCTTAACCCATATATGTCCAATATGTGAAATATTTTAACAAATGAGATGAGATAACGCTACCAACAACGAAAGTAATATGCCTTCACATAGCCCGCAAATACAATACAATATATAAGAAGCTTTCCATCCATCTAGTCAATTCAATATCTGATAAATCGACCAACATACATATATTGATATAATTATGTGCGAATATTTTTTTTATAATGAAATTTGGTACAAAACGTGAATAAAGTTGTTCAATATCTTACACTTCCTCAAAGTCGTTTGACTTTATAGTAGACATTTAGTATATTAAACCATATGTATATCTTAATGAAACTAGGTCCTTGAACTTAATCCTTTCTTACTTATCTGTTGAAAAGATTATGAAAAATTAGTTTTCATATATTAATCAATGGGACGTATATGAATTAACTGAGGATGATTAAATACCGATTATTAAAGTAAAAAATCAGGTCAGCTATGAATTTTTACCAGAAAATATGTTTTCATTGTTAGCTTAGTTCTATTTTCAGCACTTATTACACAGTAAGAGCACAGCACTTACTCTTTAATGTTTATTTTGCTTTCGAAAACTTCTAAAATATTTGACAACGTTCAATATGAGTACAAAAACAAAATTTTCTACCATTCACTTAGTTAAATTCGGTAAAGTGAAATAAAAATCGTGTGTAATTTACAAACAGAAATAAAAGCAAAAATAACTTTTAACATCAGTTCTGCTTGTCTTATTCTCTGACGGCTGTTGGTGTTTCGCAACCCTGCCAACCATGATTATATGTCGTTTCTCGTCTTCCTTTTGTACTCCCTTTTATTCAGCACTACAAACACATACTTACTGGCATATCCGCGCTGAAATATAGGTTTGTACCCTTACTCAGAAAATTTTCTTCACATAGTAGGCTTCAAAAGTGACGCTAAAAGGGTGGCGCACAACAAAAAGCTAGAACTGGAAGAAAGTTTCAAGGAAGCGGAACCAGGACTGCATTGTGAAATGTAAAATATAGACACCCCAATAAACAGTTCAGTGCGTTTATGAACACCTCTTAGTACTTTGTTGTTTTCTCAATAGTTATGCTGTGGTTGCATTCCACACGGAAATAGCGCATCCACTTTCAATGTTCCTGCTTCCAATTGTGTGCCTTTCTACCTCATTATCCATGGTATGCAAACCTTAATTCGGAAGCAATGAGTTTCGGCTAAGAAGCTCATTGCCATATTAGCTTTCTCACAAGCAAAATCTATCTTCACATTATGCAAAGGAAACGGCAGTTTCTCTACAGAAAACATTTAAAACCTTATTACTCAACAAACTCAACACAAGAAAAACAACATCTCAAACATCTAAGGATAGCAGTTATGTCCTCCTTCGTGAGTAAGCATATTATATTATATGTGCCAGAATAGGTAGCAAATAGCGGCAAGATATCGAAATATTCCACAAATAAGTAATTAACAATCATGAATGTATGAAGAAGTCAATTGGCGGAACTATGTCCATGTATGGTGCAGCATTACCATATTAAGAAATTTCAAAACCGATTTAGCTCCACGCATTGTGAGATTATGCCAGCAAAGAAAACAGCAAAATTATGCAACATTTCCAAAATAAAGTGTCAACACAGTGTCTGAAGAAATCAAGAAAGCAGCTGAATATATAAACAAACAACTGAGGAAGGACTAAGTTCACGTGTAACTGAATATTTTATACTCTCGCAATTCGCGAGGCTTAAGGGTGGGTAAATATTTCAGGTGTAGGCAAAACTTATATTAAACAAGAAAGGAAGTGCTAAGTTCGCGAGTAACCGCATATTTTATACTCTCGCAAAGTGCAAGGATCAAAGGCGGGGAAACGCTTTCAGGTGCTTCCATGACTTTATATTTAAAAATGTTGCGGAAGAATTCAACATTCATTATTCGACGAAAGTGTCAATGGATTGGAATCATATCTGGTATCTTATTAACTTATATTACAGGTCATAGACTTAAGTACTTGAGTTCATTGCTATATTTCTTTTCGAGTCAGAGATATTTATCTACCTAAAATATATAAAATAAATATAATATAAAAAATATATATAAAAATAATCTACCTAAAGAGGTAGATATTATCTACCTCTAAAATCTACCAAATTAACTCAAAAGTTATATAAGCGATATAAACTCAACCAAAGTGGTTTAATGAATATATTAGATATATGAGGAAAAGTCAACGAGAGAAAAGGAAATTATTATATTAGGAATAAGCGACTTAGACCACGGTTTAGCTAGACCGGTATATCTCTCATATTTAGCGCTAAGCCACATTATGTTTAAGAAAACATATCCACTTAATTTCATTAAAATATCACACATATTGACCAACGTAAATGGTTTAAAGATAGCTAGAAAGTCGGGAATTCTTATATCAGCCATTATTGGGCCAGGGGAAGGTCTGCACTGATACATTAAATCTTTACATTACTCAAGTCTACAATGGAACATGTTTCCACCCAACTTTGTGAAGGTAACTCACACACAGACCGACATATACGGCATAAAGTCTGTTAGAAGAACAAAAATCATTTCATTTAGGGTATGGTACCTGGGATAATTCGTTGACCGATTTCATGTTTATTCATTTTCGGCATTAAACTATGGTATATCCGATATTACACGTTCACTTGATTTTGCTAAGATATCTTACATATTGACCGAAATATAGGGTATAAAGTCTACAGGAAGGTTGAAAACCCCTATATTAGGTATATGGGGGCTAGGGAAAGTGCTTACATTTAGCACAGAAAGCATTTTAAGCACATGGAAACACTGTTAACGGAAAGAGACGCTCTCTGAATTTCAAAGAGATAACTCACATATTGATCGTTATATATGGTGTAAAGTCTACCGGAGGTTTGAAAATCCGTACATTAGGTACGGACATGGGGGGTAGGGGAAGTATTTACCCGACTTCTGCCATTTTTGACACCGGATCACATTATTATCTTGGAAAGAGAATCCTCCAAAGAAGTCAGATAGAGATTCTGAGGTCCATATATTGGGTATCTGGTGGCTTGAAAAGTTATAATCCGATTTCGATTATCTTTACGCATGAGATGGCTCATCTTAAATGTACTATGCGTGAAAAGCTTCATTCTAATATCTTAATTGATGCTCGATTTATCTACTTTAAAGGGAAAGGATCAGATGAAACTAAAAATTGTGTTATATGAGAAGTGACCATGGTTTTTAAGCGATTCGGCCACTTTCACAATGTGACAAAAGAATGCTAGTATAATGTCACATACCAATCACATTGTTGAAATCGATTGAGTCATTCTTGATATATGAGATTTCTCCTAAAAGTGGGCGGGGCCACACCCATAACCAAAATTTATACGGATTCCTATGCAACTCTAAAAATCTTACCAAAAATAATACCAAATAACACGTTTATATATTAATTTGTTGCTTAGTTGTAGCCTTTATCGGTTTTCGATTAATAACATTTTATGAGTGTGGCAGATCTCCAATTACCCCCATTTGCAATACCAACCTTCTAATGGTGAGAGAGAATACACAGAACAGAAGCCCTTCCCCACTTCGATGCCCGGTGCCAAATCACAGTCTTATATCTTAACATGTGGCTTAGTTAAAGCCATTTATAGTTTTCTGCTTAACGACATTTTGAGGGCGTGGCAATTATCCAATTTCCCCTATCTGCAATACCAATCTTTTCATAGTGCCATGGAACTCGTACATGAAGTTCTATCAAGATATCTTAATTTTTACTCAACTTATCTCTTATACGGACAGACAGTCACTCGAAATTTAACGCATCTCGTCATCCTGATCATTTATATACGCATAACTCTATACATATCTCAATTAGTTTCAGGTGTTACAAACAAGACAGTATAAAAATGTAATAATAGAATAATACTCTCTTTGAAAATTTTTCGATCTATTATTTTTACGATTTTCAAATATAAGTTCATATCTTTAATATGTTTTCTCATTATTTTTTTTAGTTCTGTATGTACTTTGAACAACGGTTTTTAGTTGAATAAGTTGCTCGAATGACTTCAAGCATTGTGAATTTTTTAAGATTTGGTATAAATAGCTTTGGAATAAAAAGATTTAATATATATATCTGAAATAAATACTACTTATGAAGTTATTTTAGATTTTGTAACCAAACTTTATCTCTCATTCTCTCATACTTCTTTGTACATGTTTTCGTTACAAAATTGATACACAGTCATTTGCAACGGTCTCCATTCCTGAAATCAATATTTTTTTCGTTTTTAGGCTATTAATGCTTTCTTTGAATTTTCGTCAGAATTTCGCGTATTTTTAATTTATCCAATTTCCTTGTGACAATTGTTCTTGATTTATCACACATACATTTAATATACCAAGCAAGATTTAACCCAACAAACTTGATAACCGTCTATTTTCACCTACATATATTCAAACCCTCTGTACAGCTTTAAAAATATGGAACTTCCTTTTATTTTCCATTTTCAAATTTGAAAGCGGATTGATAGATTTAGTCAAACATTTATCAGGTGCGTTCGTGAAAATGAGATGATAAACATATATATATAATACATATATTTGTCTGCTTCATAAGACTATCTCTTTGTTAATATCAGAATTTCTGTTAATGTATCAAATGGTTCAATCAGGCAACTTCAAAATATCTGAGACTTATCACATTATTGGCTATACACTAACACACACACATTTGTACATCGCCTTTCGTTTTGTTGTTTCTTCGAGGCGCCAAAAATCAAACTTTGGGTGAGTTTGGAAATGACATTATGTCTAACATTCCTAACGTACGTATGAATTTTGTAATGGAAAGACTATTTAATTTTATGGTCCACTAGTTGGGGACATCCCAACATTTACAAGAAAGGTTAAAAAATCAAGTAGTGTTGAATGATTCTATATATTAATGTGTTTATGTAAGTTTAAGCAATTAAAATGTTTAAATATTATACTTTTATATTTTTCTTTTTATAAAAAACTAGTAAGGAAGGGCTAAGTTCGGGTGTAACAGAAAATTTAAAACTCTAGCAATTTTCAAAATCAAGGCGGGAATATACTTTCAGGTTTAAACATTCATTAATTGACGAAACCGTGAATGAATTACAATCATATCTGGTGTCCTTTATTATTGCAGGGAGACTCACGTACTTTCTTTATTATATTTTGCTTGGTGTCCGAGATATTTATATTAAAATCAACCAAATTAACTCAAATGCGATATATGTGATATAAACTCAACAAAAGTCGCTTGATTAAATATATTAGGTATATGAGGAAAAAATCAACCAGAGAACCGGAAATCATTATAATCATTATATCGGAAGCATTATATCGGGTATATTTGGACTAAGGGAAAGTCTGAACTGATTGTATTAACTTTTATCATTACTCAAGTCTAGTAAAGAACATGTTTCCATGCAATTTTATGAAGATAACTCCCACACTGACCGACATATTCCCCTTGGAGTGTGCTAGAATAACGAAAATCATTATAAGTAGTATGTGGGAGCTGGTACAATTCGTTTGCCGATTTCACACATTTTCGGCATTAAGCATATCCAATATTTTACATTCACTTAATTTTGGTAAGATATCTTACATATTGACCGATATATACCGTTTAAGCCAACCGGATATTTGAAATTCTTATATTAGGTATATTTGGGCAAGGTTAAGTGTTTACCCGATATTATTCGTTTCGGGATCACTACATGTTATTACCAGGAAAAGCTGCTGTCTGACTATCGAGATATCTCACGGATTGGCCGATATATACGTTATAAAGTCAGCCATAGATATCGAGGTCCATATATTGGGTACCTGGAGCTTGAAAAGTAATTTCAAGTAAGTTAAAAAGGTTAACTTTTCAAGCTTCCAGATACCGAATATGCGGGTTTCAGTACATGGCCGACTTTATACGTTCATTGATTGGGTGTAATCGGGTCAATACTTCATCTAACCTCTATATACCTAAAATAAAGATTTCAGGTTTCAGGTTTACTTTGTACCGTATATATCCGTCAGTATGTGAGTTATCTCAGTAATCTTACAATCAGGTTTTTGGAACAAGGGGAGGACTTGTAAAAATATAGTTCTAAAAAGTCACACCGTTGAGGATAATTATATTTCGGTAGAAATTTTTTAACGTAGAGTTTAATTTTAATCTTAACTACTGTACTTATATGTAGCCTATCTTCCTGTGATAACAAGATGGGTTCCATCATAGTTCTAATTGAAAAATTGTGCCATAATTTATGCATTTATAAATAAAGCAACGTAAAATTAAAGAGGCGCCCTTCACTTAACATTTACGTTCGAAGCTTTGGACTTTTAAATAGAAAACCGAGCACTGAACAACGGTTGGATTTGATTTAAAATAGTGATCGGTTAAACGAAGCTTTAGTAAAAATATTTGAAATTAATCATAATTTACAGAAAAAGCAAAATAGAAAACATTATCTCTATGTATATAATATATATCTTCTATACATATTTAGCTAAATTATCTTTTAAGCTTTAAAAAACTCAGCATACGCGCAGATTAGAGAAACGTTTTTAGTAAATCAAATGATAATATTATACAATAAGAAAGGAAAGGCTAAGGTCGAGTGCAACCGAACATTTTATACTCTCGCAAAGTGCAAGGATAAAAGGTGGGGAAATAATTTCCAGTGTTGTCAAAATTTTATATAAAATTATACTAAATTTATTAAAAATTCAACATTCAGTATTCGACGAAATCGTGAATGGATTACAATCATATTTGTTATCTTAATAACTTATATTATGGGTCATAGACTCAGGTACTTCCATTACTAAATCTTGCTTTGCATCCGAAATATTTATGTTATATTAAAACCAACCGAATTAACTCAAATTATATATGTAATATAAAATTAACCAAAGGGTATATAAAATAATAATTCAGGCCTTAATATATTGGGTATATAAGGAAAAAGTTAACCAGAGAATCGGAAATCATTATATTAGGGATATGGTTTTTTTTACGCATATTATGGTTGAGAAAATTTTTAATTTCATTAAGATATCACATCATCTGGAAAGTCAAAAATCGCTATATCAGGCATATTGGGATTGGGGAAGGTGTAAGCAGGTAATACTTACCTTTGCATTAAATTATGTATGAGTATGCTCGAGAAAATATTTCTACGTATTTTTACTAAAGTAACTCAGAATTGGACCTATATATTCGGCGTAAAGTCTGGTAGAATTACGAAACAATTTTATGTAGTTTATGGGGGGCTGGGATAATTTGTAAATCGATTTCACCCGTTTTCCATACCACATTATAGTGTATCCGAAATTAAACATTAACTGAATTTTGCTAAAATATCTCACATATTACCCAATATATATGGTAGAAATGGAAGTTTGAAAATCTTATGATAGACATAAAAGACCAATTTTATCCATTTTGGGCATCAGAACACATTATGACCAGGAAAAGATTTTATCTGAATTTCATTGGATCAAAGGAATTTCAAAGCCAACCGGAATTTAAAAAATCCTTATATAAGCATGTGAGACCAGGGGAAGTATTGACCCAATTTTACGCATTTTTAACGCAAGATCACATTGTTATCAATGAAAAATTCTCTCTGTATTTCACAAATATATCTCACAGATTGGCCGATATTTTCGGTAAAAGTCTGCCATAGGCACTGATGTCCAGATAAGTTAAAAAGTTAAATAACTAAAAAAGTTTTAGATTTAGATTTCGTACATTTTCGGAGGTGGAGGAGATGACTTAACTTGAAAAAACTATTTGTCCAAAGTTTCATTTCCATACCTTCATATTCATATTCTGTAAAGTGAAAGAATCAAATGGAATTTAAAATTGTGTTAAATAAGAAATAGATACGGTTGTGGTTCAAATACGTCCTCCTTCACACTGTACCAGAATAATGCCGAGGTAATGTTTCCGAACCAAATTTCTCTGGAATCGGTTTAGCCGTTCCTGAGGTATCGGATTTCATCTAAGAGTGCGAGGAGCCACTATCATTGTCCGAAGTTATGGACCCCTTCCATACCATCTTGATTTTTTGATTGTTTTGAATTTGAAGTTCCTGACGTGTTTCTTCAGCGTTGAGGGCATTTTGTGGGAGTGGCAATAAAACGATTACGCCCATCTGCAATTGAATACAACTCGTCTCCTATGTCTCCTATGTCTATTTCGATTAGTTCTAGGTGTTGCATATAACCGTTAGGTGAACAAAACTATTATACTCTGTGCAACATGTTGCAGGAGTATAAAAACTATAAATAATATAAGTAAAAAGAAAGTGCACCTATACCGAACAGGGAACCCACGCTCTGAGCTATCAGCTTTGCCATCAACGGCATATAAATCATATTTTCCATCGCTTATAGCAAGCGATTGCTCGCCGCCCTAAAATGTTTTACTTCTCACCTTATAAAAGTTTCCTTTTAATTCAATGTCCTTCATTTTTGAATTTGCGTTGTCTCGTCGTCGTCGTCTGTTTACGAAGAAAATATTGGTTGCGGCAAAAAATTCAATTTCAAATTACACTCGTGATCGTTATCTTTTCGTCTGTCTACTCGCGGCACCCTGGTGTGATGCTGTAACAAAAACACTGATATGCAAGGCCGCTCATATACATAAGCTTAATTTCAATCTTAAGTCAAGAATGACAATGGTGATGCTGACGGTCAAAAGCTGCGTAGATTCTGTTATGCTCAGATACTTTATGTTCAATGCAAGCAAATTCACCTGCACGTTAACATCCCCTAACAGGTCGCCAAAACAACGCAATGAAACAGTGTGACAAGTGAATTTAATATTCAAATCTCTACGCATTTTTAGATGCACAGCCATTTACAGTTTAGTTTAGCATTTAGAAATTTTATGAGGTAGAGACATACATATATATTCATGTACATAAATACGTACGGGATATGAGAGACATGCACCATAACATATTATAAACCTGCTACTTCCTTAACTCAATAACAATTTAATCGTATGCATGTACAAATGTACGTAGTTAATAATTTGGAAGCTTTGATTACCCTCTACTGGCTTGAAATCAACAGTTTAAATACGACATTTAAATTTTTTATTCATAAGTATTTCAAAAACTGTCAAATAGAGCTCTGTGAATTGCTCAAACGGCATGCGCATTGAGAGAATGTCTACATTTTAAAATGATGTGGTAAATATAATATTAAACACATGGTTGCTACTTACAAAATATGCCATAAAAGTAGCGGGAAATAATATTTGAAAACATATTGATTTAATATAGGGAATGGTTGTTATATGCTCATAAAAGCAATTAATGTTATACCATAATAAGTGGTAAACAAAATGAGTCTATTACTATTTGTAGAGACTCTATATATGACATGTATTACAAAAACAAAGAGGAACTGCCGATTAACAATTTCGTTAAAGCCTATTAAAGTTCTATAACAAAAGCAGATTGAAATTCTAAAACCTCGTTTTAGAAATTAAAATCGTTAACTTATCAACAAGATATAACTGTTCTCCTATAACAGGTGCTTGAACTGTAATATTAATTTGAAATGAAAAAAAATCACTATGTGCAACACCAATACACAATGCTAACCATAATTGGAAAAGAAAAAGGACTAACGTATAAAACTTTATAATAAAACTATGAAAAAAAATTTTTAAACATTAAGCTAGGAAAACTTGTGTTTATATCGCCTTATCAACAAACTCTACTTTAATTTGCAAATAAGAAACCAAAACCGAATGAAGAGAAATTATTTCTCTGTAATATCTCACAAATTCTCTTTGTTAATACTCGTAAATTAGGGATGTTTTCCAAAGGAAGAGAATTGCCGATTATAATTATTGCTCATAAAGCTGCAATTCAACTGTTAAGAAACACTCAATGCGACATCATTATATATATGTGTATATCCATTTCATAGTTATGTATCAGATAAAGAGGAAACCTGAATATACGCTCTTGGCTTCTTATTCCCAGTACTGTTTGCTTTTATATGTAAGTATGTATGCATAATTTTTTGTAGCATAATACGAACAGAATCTGTATCTATATCTGCTCGATTTGCCATGAAAACGAAATAACCACATAAAATATCCTACAACAGCGAAAATAAAATGAGCTGCATATAAAAGTGAACAATAAATATTCGCTTTGAATTGGTAGTTGAGCGCTTTGGCCCCTCTGGAGTTAGTGTTGTGTCGCGGATGCAAAAGAAAGCAAAAGATCTCTCAAAAACAGTCGATAACTCAAAAAAAAAAATCAATTGAGAAATAAAATGCAAGTTTAGTTTAAAATTTAATAAGTACAAATAAATAGATATATCTTAATCAAAAGCAAAGTATACCATGTGAATCTATAATAAGACAAGAGAGAATTGTAGTGCCGTCGGTTAAACATTCAATTTGCAAGAGCTTGATTCTTTACGGAATCATGACATAACTGGCGGTGTAAAATGTTTTACATAAGCGAATCTAAGAATCGGCGGAATTTGCGTTTCGATAATTTGTGGTGTCAAACACGAACATGTTCACATTAACCCTCGTTAATCTATTTTTGTTGCCTGCCAGAATTTTTAAAATAAAATGTAAAATACGCCTAAGGACCAAACGAAAAAAATTCTATAAATAACAAAAAAGGAAATTTTCATGTTTTCAACCACCCGCCACATCGTGTCATTTGCCGTTTATAAATTATTGTGGACTAAAGTATATATATAGTTTTGTATTTAATTAAAATGAATTTAGTTTGAAATCATTTCACTTTCTTAACACTGCTTAAATCCATAAGTGGCTGTAAGGTGGCCCCTTACTCGAAATTTATGTAATGCGTTGCCAAGATATTTTGTGTTAAATAAAGAAGCCAAAATTACCGACACTGAATTATCAACTCATTCATGATTATGAAGTTTACATTTCGCAATAAATATAAGAGAGCAAAGAGTAACTGGGTGGAAACTTAGGTAAGTTTATGACTCAATTACAGAAAAAATTAACAAAAAATATAAATACTAATTTTAAAGACACCAGGTAACGGCGACGGCGACTTAAGGCGACCACCTTGCCATCATCCCTTATAAAACAGGAGTCCTATATACTATTATCCAAATCCAAAACTCCCCCTGAGGGTCTGAAGATAAGAATAACCCGCGGTAAGGCATGCCTGTCTTAAGAGGCGACTAAAATGCATAAAATGCACTACATCTGAAATAGACTTTGCTCTAAAAATAGGCTTAGCCATGTCAGAAATAGTGCTACATTACTTAGCTTGAACTAAGTTTATAACACTTTAAATGTATTATGCACACACTTAAAGAGGCGTTTTAGTTCAATCGGAGTTGAATGGGTAACTCAACTGGAAGTAGCCTAGGCTACTAACTACTACTACTACTACTCCTAGGGGAGTATCGTAGTGGCTGTGGTTTAATACCTGAATTCGAGTAGAACTGCTGGGCGATACAGTTCAGTGTGGAGTTGCATTGCAATCGGGTGTCGGACCCAAAATTCGGCAAAGGTTTTAGGTAGGCCTCGCGCCTCACCACAGTGGCTATTGTGCCCATTCCACAATGCCAATCAGCGCATCATATTGATTTGTTGTGTTTTAGAACACCGTGGAGTAAGGCTGCACAACGGCAGGTACCCACGTAAAGCACATCGTTCAATATCCAAAACTGCCCAAGCGCACTTTCCTTATATCCGAACTTTTCAAAACTACAAAAATACTCACAACTCTCTAACAAATTCAGATATGTAACGAAAGCCGCTTGCTCAATTCTAAAACCGTTATATAGTTTTAAATATTTACGTGAATATTGAATCTTATCAGCATTTCACTTTTTGATAAGAGCGTGGAAACAAAACTTCACAAACCTGATGCCCATCATATTTTAAATCACATTTAGTGAAATCGCGATTTTGTTATTTAGGATTTAGTTAAAGTTTAGTTCTTAGTAAAAATTTAAACAACGCTGGATTACTAAGACAGTTTAGACTGATACTTTTAAAATCATCTATATAAAATCTTTTACTTAAATAACTCTATACGTTATCACTTCAACCATATACTAACTTCTCTGAATAACTAACTACGCTACCAAATTTCAGCTTTTGGATTTCTTTTTAGCTGAGCAGTAAACAATTGCTTTGCTGAATCCACTTACGCACTTCAGGCAGGGCAGAATAAGGGTAATCATAGGATTTATTATTATTTATCATAGATATATATGTATGTAGTATTAATATCCACCGTTATAGAATAATATGTAGAACCTAAAAATTTTGGCAAAAATTAACTATTACTCTAAATCGCCTTCACACTTCAAGGTAAAAAATTTGAATCACCTCAAGGTCATATTGAACTAAAACGTAAAGGCATAACTGGATAATTACACTCTACGTGCGCAGGATTGTTTGCCTGCAGTTACTGACAGTAGACGAGAAAATGACGATAATAAATTACGTGCAAAACAACGTGTGAACTAACATAAATTATTTTCTTAAACCACGGAATATGCACACTTAAAACATACAAATGAACTAGCACAGATGCAAACTGTTCAACTAAATGTGCAAGCAGTCATATGAGAGTAAATGCATATACATATTGTGTGCACGTACTCGTGTATATATGTATTTGCTCTTGTGCGTGGCCCTGTGCGTTCGTTGGGTACACGTACTCTGCGCGGGATCAACAATCGATTAAGTGTAGATAAAAATCAATTTACAGGAATAATAAATTGGCGCAACCAGGCCAAATTGTGGACAACCAATAGTACTACAGTTGATCAACCATTCGAGATTAACTTCACTGATTTCAACTGAGTAAAGTGGGTAAGTCGAGTGTGCATGTTTCATAAAACACATCGCTGAGTATGTGTTGTTGTCATTCTTACTGCTTGCTTTGCTGTAATTGTTTCATCTTGGGGAAAATTTGGAGTCTCGACATTGCTGAAATTTATACAAATTGGCCGCGAGGTGAAATCAAAGTAACGGAAAAAACATCCTAATCAATGTGCATGCATCGAAGGCTCCACTACTACTACTACTACTATCACCTGCCTACTGTATGTGTACTACAAGTCAAATAAGCATGATGCAATCATATTGGTCGTGTATTTATGCGAGCGCGTGTGCTTCGTAAAATACAGCTTAAATGTCTTGTACCTGCCATCCAGCCAAAACTCGATATTCTTATACGTTGTGTCCTTGGCGTAAGGGTAATATTTGCGGATCGTAACAACATGTATCACAACTTAATTTTCTGCAATCGAAATACGTGGTTTAATCGATCCAATAGTAACAATTATATTTGTAGTCTATATGTTGCAAATTTGTATATATAATAAATATTTTTAAAATATTCGACCATTCACAAATGCCTACCTTAGTAAATATATAAAGTTCATTCCTAAATTTAGAGAAGGATTTTGTAATTGCAGTCACAACTGACAAATCGCGTCAGACCTCTGAGTACATTTTGAAAATGCTGCTCATTAAAAAGTATTCCTCAGCTTTTCTCATGCCGATTAAAACCTGCAAAATCATAATCCACCCATATATTATTGTATGTATTTAATGTGCGTTGGATTTGTACTCGTTTTAATACTTTAGTTACGTTTAATGTCTCTATCCACTGAACCGATCCTCTGTTATAAATGCAATATTCAGCATTGGTTTATCTCACCGGAGTTGGCTTGACCGTAGTTAAACTGGATGAGCCGGATTAATGATGCTGAATTTAAATAGCCTGAAGCAATGCGAACGAACTTGAAATAAAAAGAGTTTTCAATAAAATGTATATAGATGGTGCAGTCAGAGACAAACATAGCTCAATTATCATGCAATTGCCTTGCCAATCATGCCTTGTTTTGTGCTGAGCTTTATAAGAGTATATAAATATTCAATAATAAATTTATTTTGTAACAATTCTTTAAAGACATCAACTTCAGTGGAGATAATGTAATTGAAGATTTTTAACTTTTAGGGTGATACTATGTTCCATAGTTAACAAATATCATTATCATTAAAGCTGGCTGGAGAAATTCTTTTTATAATTTGCTAAAAAAAAATAATTTAAATTTAAAAGAAATTAAACAAAAAACTGAAATACTTGGATAAGGTACTAAGAAAGATGCTGCTAAAGAAACAAAACACATAGTTCGAAGATAGGTGTAAAATGTCAAGTTTAAAAAAGAAAGATGCATGCAAAGCCATGATAAATGGTAAAACGAAAGTATCCACAGAAATCTACAGAGAACTAAGAAAGCTTGAAAAACGCATTCATAGAGATAAAAAGAGAGCATACCAAAAACTTTTTCGAAACTCTACAAGCGAATTACAGTTCAAGAAACTCTCGTCAATTCTACAAAAGCATCAACAGCGATCGAGCGGACTTTAATCAAAAACGATGGATTGCATGGATACAGGGTAACCTGCTAACCGAAACACAAGGAATCCTAGACAGATGGGTAGAACATTTTGACCAACTTCTTAACGTAAGCGGTCCAAATGAAAATCAGCAAATGGAGGTGATGCCACAGGCAGTCAGTGAGCTATCAATAGAAGCAATGGAGTTCAGGAAGCTAAAGGAGGCCAGACAGGATATCTGCAGAGCTGTATGACCACATGGAAATTGGTTCTCTCGTCTCTGGTGGCGTCACCTCCGAACAGATATTTATAATGCTTGAAAAACTCAGAAAAATATTGGGTAGCTTGATTATTATTCCATTGTCCCAGTATTCCGAAAATGCGTTGCAAAGCTAATGTCCATGTGCGTCTTTTTCAACATATGTCATTCATTTGAAGCGTAAACAACCTCAGCCGAAAGTCATCGTAGTTTGGTGGAAGTTTATGGTGAACACGCTCTAGGTGAGCGAATGTGCCAAAATTGGTTGGTGGTTTGCAGTATTTAAAAGTGGTGATTTTGGCTTGAAAGTCGAAGAAAGTCCTTGGTGATCAGAAAAGTTTGAAGAAAGGGATCTGGCAGCATTACTTTATGAAAATTGTTGCCAAACTTAAGGAGAGCTAGCGGAACCTTTGCAAGTCACTCAAACAGCCATTTCAAACCTTTAAAAGCGGCCGGATACCTTTAAAGACAAAGAAATTGAGTGCCATCGTGGTTGCAACGGGTTGTGACTGGTGATGAAAATTGGAACCATTACGACAACCCCAAACGCAAAAAAAAAATAAGTGAAACCTGGTCAACCAGACAAGTCAACGGCTAAACCGAATGTCCTTGACGCCAAGGTAATACTCTGTATTTAGTGGAATCAGAAGAGCTACTGTATTATGAGCTTCTAAAACCTGGTGAAACCATTAACGGGGAACGCTACTGTTAACAATTCATCAAATTGAATTGAGCGATTATCGAAAAACGCCCCGAATTAGCGACTAGACACGAGGCAATAATTTTCCATTGTGATAACGTTCGGCCTCATGTTGCAAGGCCGGTTAAAAACTATTTGGAAAACAGCGGCTGGGAAGTTTTGCCTCACCCGCATTATAGCCCTGACCTTGCCCCTTGTGACTACGAATTGTTCCGGTCGTTGCAGAACGCTCTCACTGGTTCCCATCAAAAATTGGTTTGATTCATTCTTGGCACAAATGGAATCCACAAATTACCAGAAAGATGGGAAAATTTTATAGATTCAGATGGGCAATACTTTGAATAATACTGTAAATAGACGTTCAAATTGAGACAAAAAAAAAAAAAACCGCACAAATATAGTTGAAGTATCAAGTGAGTCTCTATATCAATATATATTATGTCTATACCAAGTGAATTTATTTCAAAAACGGCCTACGATAAGGGAATGGGTTTTCATGTCTACTATTCAATCTTTCGCTTGAAAAGGTGATAAGGGACTCCTGAATAAACACCAAAGGCAGAATATTTTTCAAATCGGCTCAAATTTTGGTTTATGCTGACGATATAGACAATGTTGCGAGATCTATAAACGATTTAAAAGCTGCGCTTATGCAAATAGAAAAAGCTGCAAAAATTATGGGTCTTATAATAAATGAAGAAAAAATTAAAGTATTAATATCCTCAACGGCGAAATCAGCGCACCACAGTATCGAGCAAAACTTAAGCGTTGGCGACAATAACTTTGAGGTAGTTAACGAGTTTTAATACTTAGGAGTAAATATGAACAAAGTGAACAACATATCTGCGGAAATAATCCAAAGGATAGTAGCCGCTAAGAAACACTACTTCGCGCTAAGCAAGAATCTATATCGTCGCACCCTCGATAGATCGGTGAAAATTTCAAACTATCACATACTGATTGTTTCTGTATTAACATACGCCAGCGAAACTTGGACGTTATGCCAAGCTGAAAAAAGCAAACTAAAAGCCTTTGAACGAAAGAGTTACGCAGAATTTCTGGAGCTGTTCGCTTTGGTTATGGCTCATGGAGGAAGCAGTATAACTACGATGCAAAGCTATAGACTTTGTATAAGCACCCGATATAGTAACAACAATTAAATTAAACAAGCTGCGGTGGGTTGGCCATATTATTTGCGCCGACGAAAACTATCCTCCTAAGCAATTTTTACTAGGCAGGTGCAGAAATTGCATAAGTGGAGGGAGACCAAAAATTAAATGAATTGATAGTGTGGACCAGGACGCTGAAGCCCTGGAACTACGATGCCTACGAACTCAAGTAAGGAACAGAAATAATTGGAGAATTAAATTGCAGCAAGCGAAAACCCGCACCGGGTTGTGGATGATGATAAAAGAAAGAAAAGTAAAGATTTACTTCTATTTCGATAAAAGTATTTTTGAAATGTTTCTTAGTTTTTATCTTGATCTTTGTATTTATCTTGATCTTTATCTTGATATTTCGATATGTTTTTAATTCCTTACAGTGAAAAAACGCAAGGAATACATTTTTCAAAATATATTCACAATTTCGTACGTTACACAGATAACATTTCAAGTGTTGATATTCGCTAAGCTAATTAAAAGTTTTTTATGACGTAAAATATAAATGAAGGTATTCCTCTCCTTATTTACAATAACATATATTGAGTCTTTGCAAACCATTTTCAAAAGTTTTATATTCTGACATTTTAAAATTTTGCCCACTATAACGAACTCTATATCTGCGGCTTTCCGGCAGAAACGAAGTGAATTCATAATGTTTCGTCAATTGATAATTGCCTTTCAGTTTTTCGATATTTTTATACTCTTGCAAAATGTTGCCACACAGTATAATAGTCTGTAACGCTAAATCTAATAGAGAGATATAGCTACTCGTACATATATATAAATGATCAGGATGACGAGACGAGCTAAATCTCGGGTGACTGTCTGTCCTTCCGTCTGTCCATCGGTCCGTGCAAGCAATAACTTAAGTAAAATTTAAGATATCTTGACGAAAGTTCTCACACATGTTCCTTGGCACTCTGAATCTGGTTATTCCCACGCGAACAAAATGGCGTTAAACGAAAACCTATGAAATACTATATACTCCAAAAAGACAAAAAAAAAATACAAGACTGTTATTTAGTACATAATATTGCAATAGGGAGAGGCATCTGCAGTTGGAAAATTTTTAAAACGTGAGTATGGGCCCGCCCCTAATAGGTTTAATGTTAATATCTCACAAACCACCAAAGCTATATCAACCAAACTTCCTGAAGGCAAATCGCTTCGGCACCTCATCAGGCAACGTGCGACGGGGCTAAATCGGATTATAAAACGCGCACTCACCTATAACGATTATATTGAAAACTACTAAAAGTGCGATAATTCACTAAATAAATAAAATACAAGACGGTATCTAAGGGCTTCACAGGAAAAGATATAAAAATTGGACAATAGGCTTGGCACCGCCCACCTTAAATCCTCTATCTCAGGAACTACTGAACCAATTTGAACTGATTTGGTATAACATTATCCTGATATTTTTGTGTTAAATTGTGAAAACTGGTGGAATGTAGTACAAACACGTTTATTTCCCATATATCACAATTTTAAGTTCCTTGATTCTTTGACTTTACATAATATAAATCAGAAAAATAAATAATAAAAAAATTAATAATAAAAAACAGAATATAAATAAATAAAGACATCGGTATACAACTTTGCAAACACAGGGCCTTCAAGGTATTCCATCTTACAGATAAATATTGCCGCATTCTGATTGCAAGTTTTCAAGTCCCCAGATACAGAACATTTAGACCTCAGTGTCTATAATTCACTTATTATCGAAAATACCGGTCAGTTTGTGTTATAAAATGCGCCATTTGTGTCAAAAATAAGTAATACTGGGTCAATATTTTCCTTAACCCCCTCACACCTAATATAAAGACATTCGAACTTCCGCTTGGCTTTACACCTTGCAATTATATATACCTTATAAGCTGTAAGGTGTCTTAATGAAACTCAAAGAGCTTCGTTCCCTGGTAGCAATCTATTCTTGTGCCGAATATTGATAAAATCGGGTACCCCAGCCCCGTCTACCTAATATTAGAATTTCAAACTTCCGGTTTGATTTATACCGTATGCATCGGTCAATATGTGATATATCTTAGAAAAGGATTTGAAGGTATAAAATTGGAGTTTTGTCTATGCCTGAAAATAGCTGACCGCTTGTGAGCCTCAAGTTGTGAAAGTATAAAATGTATTATGTGTCTAGAAGAATTGATTTCTAAATGACTGCCTATTCATCTGCCTGAGAGTACAAGCGATAACTTGAGAATAAATTGAGATGCCACGATGAAACTTAACATCCATGTTGATTGGCAAACTTTGTATTGCAAATCATACAATCACATATCTTACAAACTACTAATGCTATGTTAATCCACAGTTGGTGGGAGCATTACCTGATATGACGTGAAATTTGGGAAGATAATAACTGCTCCCATCCCCTACAAAGTTGTGTTTAAAACTTCTAAAACCCATTCTACCGAAAATCGTCATACACATAAAATTTAGTTTGGATCAGTTAAAGAATTCGGCAATTGGTGTGACATCGCCCACTTTTAGGTTAAATTTCACATTGGACATTTGGACATTTGAGGTTTTTTAAAATATATAAAATACCCTTCGTATGAATGCTCCGTATGAAAACGTTTGGTTAGGCCTTTTCCAGGGTTATCCATTATGATTTGTGAATATATTCGCGATCTCGAAAGGAAATTACTATTTCTATTTTTCTTTTAGTACTATTTGACAATTCTATTAACACTTCTACAAGAATATTATCGTGATCGGTCAACTTATTTGGTTTCAGCACTTTTGAATCTGAATAACTTGCTTTTATTTTAAATATTATATCTATGAAAGTTTTGTAAAACCTGGTGATTGCCCAACATTTAATTAGAAATTCTTTCGACGCAGCTAAATATGTTCACATTGGGCATATGCTCTTATTTTATATGTGTTTTTATAGCAAGACGTGCTTCAGGCTATTCGAGATGCAGGTTAACTGATCTCGAATGAATATTCCCAAATGTAAATATTAATAATTTTTGACAATTTTATAATATCTAAGATATTATATCTATGAAAGTTTTGTAAAACCCGGTGATTGCCCAACATTTAATTAGAAATTCTTTCGGCGCAGCTATATACTCGTATGTTCACATTGGGCATATGTTCTTATTTTATATGTGTTTTTATAGCAAGACGGCTTCAGGCTATTCGAGATGCAGGTTAACTGGTCTCTAATGAATATTCCCAAATATAAATATTGATAAATGCTTACAAAGAATACATATTAACAATTGTTATTTAAAAAAAACCACAATTTGAAATCGAATTGCTATTAGGAAATTAGTGGAAAGACATAATGTAATAAATATTACAACTATATTGTATAATAATAAAACTATAACAAGAACCCTACATGTTGGGTTCTGCATTGGCCGAATGAAAACAAAAACATGAGTTGCAACATGGCGCGAACATAATGTCCTGCCGCCGTATACAACCTTCTCGACGATTATGCTTACATGTCCTTTTTAATTTTTTTTGCACTTTGAAATCGAACAATGATTTATGGCTTATGCCGCAAATATATATTTGCAACAAAAACAGCAACCATAAATTCAATGAAATCAACTGAATGCAAAAAATGTAGCCACATACCACAGATCAGCCTGCGAATGGAAACAAGCAGAAAGTGCTAAAAATCAAAAATTGTAAAATGAAACAAAAAGAAATACGTAAAGGTTGCAACATCCGCCGCTGTCACTTACATTCTTTGCCTCTGATATGGGGAGTGTAAAAAATAAGAGGGAAATGAGCAGAATAGGCTGGACCGTTACCCAAGCGCCCTTACCCCTTCCTGAACGCTATTATCATTATAAACTGTTCTCCCTCTTTGTCGGCTTCATCTACCGAGTTATTTTTTATACTCTCGCAACATGTTGCGTAACAGTATAACAGTTTTATTAGATATAAAGTTATGAATTATAAAAAGGATCACAATGACCAATTGATTTTGGATAACTGTCACAAGAATTCCATTTTAAATCTCAGATCTTATCTTCACTACATTTCGCTACCATTGCCCTAAAATATTGACATTTATAAATATTTCAGACAGGATAGTTTTTCGTGTTTGGTTCCGGTCGAATGCAGTCCTTTCTTACTTATTTTACGTACAGTTATGAAGAAAGTTAAAAGTTATATAGTCACTGCTAGATGTATCCTTTCAACATTCGGTTACCGTTCTCAATAACGGTTGTTTCTAACATCTAAAACTAATCGAAATAGATATATGTTATGTATATATAAATTATCAGAATGATGAGAAGAGTTGAATTCTGAGTGAATGCTCTGCGTCCATCTGTCGATCTGTCCGTACAAGTGATAACTTGAGTAAAATTGAAATATCTTGATAAAACTTGGAAGGTATGTTCACTGGCATTCTGAAGAGGTTGGTATTGTAGATGGAAGGAAACGAACTCCACTAAATACCATTAAATGAAAGCCTATGAAATCCTATAACTAAACACCTAATTGAGGTTTAAAACTGGAATTTGGTAGAGGGAATTACAGTAGAGGGTATCTCTGGGTTGAAAATTTTTAACGAGTGGAATTGGCCCCGCCCCTAATAGGTTCAATGTACATATCTTACAAACCACCCAAGCTATATCAACAAATGCTTAGAATAACTCTTGCTGGCATCTCCTCATACAGTGTGCGAACCATACAACGGTTATGTTGGAAACTACACAAGGTGCGATAACTCACTAAAGAAACACGTTAGAAGCATTAATTTTTGCAGTAAAAATGATATAAAAGGGATGCATAGAAATTCGTAGAAAAATTGGATAGCGGGTGTGACACAACTGAACCAATTTCAACAAAATTTGGTGAGTACCATTAGCTTGATATGTTAGTGTTACTGTATGAAAAAGGGCGAGATCGGAATACAACCACTCCTACTTCCCAAATAACACAATTTTAAATTCAGTCTGATTGTTTCACCTTACAGTACATAACTCAAGCACCAATTAATATATCGGAATAAAACCTTAAACAAAAAGTACCCTTAAACTTGGCCATTTCCTACCTAAAAATTGTGTAAATCAGAATTCAATTTTTCGAGCCCCAGATACTCAAACTCCATCTCAGTGCCCATGGCTGAATTTTTACCTAAAATATTGGTCAATCTGTGCGATATCTTTACGAAATTTAAGGTGTATCTTTTCTTGATAATATTGTGACCTTATGTCAAAAATGGGTAAAATCGGGTAAATAAGTGATGTGTGAATTACATCTTTGAAATTCAGCCTTTCCTTTTGACAACTATGTGTTCGTGTCCCTAAAATGGATAAAATTGGGTTAATGGGAAGGATATACCCATATACCTTATGGTATATTATTATTGTAGCCTTATACCGTATATCGGCCAAAATGAATAATATCTCATCAAAATTAAGTGTCAATGCCTGAGTAATCTTCATAAAATTGCGCAGAAACATATTTTTGGGTATAGGTATAGCCCCAATACGTTTATAAACGTATACGTTTTAAAGCTTACTTTAAACCCGATTTAGTGATTTCCGACTTGTCACCTGACCTTAAACCGTTAATGTTGGAGAGTACGTGTGATATTTTATTAAAATTAAGTCCATATGCTTTCTTAAACCTGAAGTAGGTTAACGCTGAATATGAATGAAATAGGTTTAGACCTTGATCTAAACTTCATAATTTTAATATAATGATTTCCAATTCTCTGGTTAATCTCTTCCTTATATATCCAATATATTAAGTTTAGCCCTTTTGGTTGAGTTTATATCACACATAACATTTGAGTTCATGGGTTTGGTTTTAAAATAAATATTTCGGACATGAAGCCAAATGTAGTGATGAAACTAAGTGAGTTTATGACCTACAACGTAAGTTAGTAAGATGACAAATATGATTGTAATCTAATCACAATTTTGTCGAATAATGAATGTTGAATTCTTGCTCAACATTTTTTTATATAAAGTTTTGTCAACATATTGTCATATTTTCAGATGCTTCCAGGTTTCGCCTTTGAAAAATGTGATATTAAAATGTTCGGTTACGCCCGAACTTAGCCCTTCCTTGCTTGTTTATTAGTAGTTTTGTGAGAAGCCATTGATTTACATGACATTTTAAGTAAATAGTATTCATATATTATTGACAAACGCTACTACTATTTTCTACGTGACTGTATGTATGATTAAATGCATTGGAGCCGCAGTTACCACCGCAATATATTTCAAACCGATTGCACGTTCGTTCTTCCTTTTATTTGATTGCTACATTACCTCTTACCTTTTTGTTCGTCCGCTTCCATGTTTTAAATTTTCTGTAGAAATTGTTTTTCTCGATACATATTTTAATTGTCACAATTTGCAGACAATAACAATAACAACATTCCAACATTCCAACATTCCAATGTTCCAATAGATATAGATATGCCAAATTTAAATGCATGATATATAGTATATTTACTCATACATATGTATGCACTCATATAAATGCCCTTGTTATTTATACCCACATGATGTTTTTTGTTACCAACAAAAATTAGCGGTGGCAAAGCAAAACAATCAAACTTTACATTTGACTCTAAAAAAATACCATGAATACAGAAAGCGTAGCATCACACCGAATTGTCAATTCAATTCGCATAAATTTGTGGTGAACGCGTGTTACGTGTCGATTCCAATGATTGTTCGCAAATTAAAACGACTACAGATGACAACGTGTGTATGTAAAATCATTGATGTAAATACAATACACAATTTATCTTATTTTGCAATTTTATCAAACGGAATCCTCATTTTGTAAAATGTTGATTAAAATAATCGTGAAAATTGTAAAGAGGAAAAAATAAATTTCGACTTTTCTTTTTTATTGAAATATAAGACAATAAAACCCATTTACGAATTAGCAAAATGTGTTCTGTAAAGGCATACAACAAAGAACGTTTGGTGTTATGGCAGCGGCCATCGTAATTGCATCTTAAGAAGATCGTAAATTAAAAGGTAAAAATAAGAGCTAAACTTTTTTTACCAGTTTTTCCAGTATAACTGGCATTAAATCGCCAAAATAAATTAATAAAATAAGGATTTTACGCGATGTATGGTTTACTGTACCACCATGTAGTAACCTATTTACATCAGTTAGACAACGTATATTGAGGTTAGAAACCAAGAGTTGAAGTTGTTGCAAGTATCGCTGGCTCCTGTTTTGAACAAGTTTGGTGCAAAGATACTTTAATTTCTGCTCCCGCTTATCGAAGACATGAGACAGTATTTTCAGTATAAGTCCGTTTATTATAACTTTCATTGTATATGCATTTAGATAGCTCTACCCATCTGCTAAATTTCTGGCAATGGAGGAATCTAAACGGCTCAACGACTAAATATATACATATGTGTTTAAAATGTTTGGAATATTGGACTGGATTTACCTATGAAAACCTGTAAAAGGAGTATTATGTTTATGATTTATGAGTGCAATATTAAACTGCATCATGCTTATGCAATATAATAGTATTTGAAGTCAATAGTGCGTTTTAAAAATTTATATATTCAAGTTGAAAATACATTTCGTACGTACCTTTATTTTAATTTCCAAAAATCACTGCAATATTTCCATTAACACAAATATTCTTGTATTAAATACCATAAATGCATAGAGCTCTTGAGACTATTGCAGGCGTTGCATGCTTTGTATCTCCAGGGAATACATCTAATATGTATGTATTTATATATGCATACGTATAAATTTATATTTATATATGCATACTTTACTCTAATGAAATGCACTTAGTAAATTGAAGCGTTAAATGCCACATGTGAATTACATACATTGGTACAAATATTCTCGTGTTTGTACGCCATGAACAGGGAGATGCAAGCTATGATGAAGATTTAATTTCCTCACGAGCTTCTCGTAATATCCTGTAACTAAGATGGCAAAGAAAATATAGGAAATTTTATACAAGAAGACGGCATACATTCATCATTAGATGTTCACTCACATTCCCTCTTGGTACTTGGAAATTCAAGAAGTTTTCACATTGTCCCAATCAGACGAATGTTGGTACTCCAGTAAAGCGCCTGTCAAGGAGGCAACAAAGAGGGAAGGCGGAAAACTGACATTCTAGCAAGCATTTGACACTTTCATACAATTAGCAGAGTTCGCAGTTGTTATTGCAAGAAAATATTGAAATGGATCTGAGAGAAAAAGAGAGAACAATAGGGCAACAGACATAGGGAAAGTTGGAAAATGCGTATGCACACAAAAATGAACAATTTAATGAAGATTGGTAAGTAAAAGCAATCACTATGAAATCTGACGCCATCGTGTCCAAGAAAGGAGCAATGGTAGGACATTGATGTCGAGCCTGGTGCATGCGTCGATAGAAACCGGATATGTGTTGGCAGGCGTGGCTAAGTGGTGCACTCACTGTATAAAATTACAAATCTATTTTCGCACATACACAGATACGAACGAACGACAGAAAATCTCAATTCCCATATAAACGAATCAAATGTGTTGCTTATATTAAGGGTTGCCTACCCCTATACTTTTACCCCCTCACTCTTTCTCGCTTCACTTTAGTTGCCAATGATGATGTCTGCCTTTAATGATGAATTTGTTGTTACCTGCTACATGCAAACATATATATATGTACATATATTTGTGACAATGCAAATACTGTTTTCAGTATTGCTCTCGAATTTGGTGTGGAGTTTCCTTGTTTTTTTGTGTTTGCGAATTGCCGATTGCAAATGCTGATTTTGATGCTGACAGTTACCGTGATTTATTAACCAACGAACACATTACACTCATTGTCTTTTTCTTTTTTTTTTTTTTTTTTGATGTCACTGGAAAAACAAGAATAATGCTAAAGAGTTACTCATGTACAATCTCGCACACATTACAAAGATACTCGTATATACCCTTGAGTAGCGGACCTGGTGGTGTATTCCTGGTTCCACAATCCGATATTGTAGTTAATTAATAGAAATTATTCATTACATCTCTTAGTTTGCAAATTTGCCTGTAGGTTGTTTAACAAAGTAAACGATGCAAATGTGCTGTCAAATGAACACAGAGCGACCAAGCAGCTGTCAGAATGTCCACTGTCAAGTCAAGTTTCGTAATCAACTTACATCCCTTGGAGTATAATTAGTTAATTGACCCTTTTAATGGCTAAAACACACATGTATATTTTTTTCATTAGGGTAACAGAGGTCCCGAGACAATAAAACGAAAAAGGTGTGTTTTCTTTGACGAAATTATAAAAAGGAAGCTTTTATTTCATAACAACATAGCATAGCAAACTTACGTGTTAGGTGTAATGGTATAATAAATACTTTATTTTTAAATCCAAGCTCAAGAGGATTTTATAGTTTCGCCTAACTAATTTTCTATTTTGAAAAAATTAAATAATTGACGATCGTAGACAAAAATAGAAAATAAATATTTTTATCAAAATCACAGGATGAACAAGTAAGCAAGGGCTAAGTTCGGGTGTAACAGAACATTTTATACTCTCGCAATTCCCAAAGTCAAAGGCGGGGAAATACTTTATGGTTTCGACATTCATTAATTGACGAAACCGTCAATGGATTACAATTATATTTGATATCTTATTAACTTATGTTGCAGGTCATGTACTCACGTACTTTCTTTATTATATTTTGCTTGGTGTCCGAGATATTTATATTAAAATCAACCAAATTAACTCAAATGTGAACTGAACAAAACTGAACTGAACAAAAGTCGCTTGATTAAATATATTATGTATAAAAAAAAAATGTATGTAATGTCATGTATGTGGAAAAAAACAATCAGAGGATCGGAAATCATTATATTAAGCATATAGGAAACGGTATAAACGGTTTAAAGTCAGCTGGAATGTTGGAAATTATTATATTGGGTGTATGGGGACTAGGATAAGGTCTGAACTGATTGTATCAACTTTTGTCAGCACTCAAGTCTACTAAAGAACATGTTCCCATGCAATTTTATGAAGATAACTCCCACACTGACCGATATATTCGGCATAAAGAATCTTACATATTGATTGTTGTAAAACCAAACGGAAGAAAATTCTCATATTAGGGCTAGGCGGGTAAATAATTCTCACCCGATTTCATCCATTTTATGCACAAGGGCACATAATTATCAAAAAAGATACCCCTTTAATTTCATTAAGATACCTGAAAAATTCTCCATAGGCTAACAGCCATAGGATCTGAGGTCTATATAACGGATATCTAGGGGCTTGAAAAGTTATTGGCGGGTTTCCACCATTTTTACGCTTGAGATCTAAAAGCACTATTTCCGAAAAGTTTTATTCCAATATCTTGATTGCAGCTTGATTTATATACTGTAAAGTGAAAGAAGCAGATGAGATTTAAAATTGTGTTATATATGAGGTAAGTTACTTTCCGCTTTGGCCCATTTCCACAAAATAACATGAGCATGCAAATATAATGTTATGTACCAAGTTTGGTTGAAATTGGTATAGTGGTTCCTGAAATATGGAATTTCCTCTTAAAGTGCCAAAGTACCTCTGGCGCCATCCCCATTGTCCAAAGTATATAAGGATTCTTATGCATCCCTCATTTCTGACGTTTCTTCAGCGAGTTAACGTACTTTCAGTAGTTTTCAATATAACCTTTGTTTGTAGGTGGGTATAGTTTTCGTCCGATTTCACTTAATTTCCTAGTGTATGAGGACATCCTAGAATGACTTTTTCCGAGTAAATTTGGCTGATATAACTTAAGCGCCTTGTACATTAAACATAATGGGGGAGGCGGGGCCATACCCACTATTAAAAAATTTTTAACCACAGATGCACCTCTCTACTGCGATCCAATCTACCAAAACACATTTGATTTTTAATATAATTATAGCGCCTTATATATTCACGATTAACGGCATTTTGTAGGCGTGGCTTATCGCCTATCGGCAATATGAAACTTCTTATGGTACCAAGGAACACGTGTACCAAGTTTCATCAAGATATCTTAATTTTTGCTAAAGTTTTCGTTTGCGCGGGCGGACAGTCTGACAGTCAGCCGAAATTCAACTCGTCTCGTCATCCTGATAATTTGTGTATGTATAACTCCATATCTCCCTAGATTTGGTTTCGGCGTTACAAACAACAATTAGGGGAACTAAACTAATATACTCTTTTGCAACATGTTGCGAGTATATAATAAGAGGGAAGTTATTGATAAAAGTATAATTTTTGGTAAATAAGTATATTGTAGGCATGTCGGATGTAAAAAACCTTAAGAAACACGGTGTGCATATTTCAGGAGATCTCAAATCTGAAATTACGAGCCTGATAAAGAATTAAGAATTTGTCTTGAAAAAATATGAATTTTGTTTGTTGGATAACATCTTCCGATAAGTAATGTATTTAAATTAGCATTACGATTTATAAGATTTAAGAAATTTTAATTTGACAACAATAATTACCTGTATATGAGAAAAACAAGCATAAAAATTTGGTATTATTCTTATAAAGAATTAATATCTTTTAGTGACAAAATTTATGTAATACAGGGCGCTGAATAAAAAATATATTAGGTAAATAAAACATAAACGAAGCAATTAAATAAAAGTGCAGTTAAATCGAGCGGAATCAAACGTAGAATCTAGTTAAAGCTAATCTTATCAGAATTGCAATAATTCGACTACTTTTCTTTTCAAAACACAACATATGCTTTTTGAACACAAGTTTCACTCAAATATATATGTCTAAAATTTTAAATATAAGTAAGTATTAGTATAACTTATTTAACTTAAGAAACCAACGACTATGTGATGTATTAAAAGAATCCTTTTTTTTCAGGTAAATATATTCATATAGTTACACACCATTTCGCGTAACTTGCATATATATCCATAATAAGTGTATCTATGAGGAAAAGTTTTCCTTTCACACCTTTAATTACGCTTAACGTTGTGCGGATGCTAGGATGAGCTTGATCATTCGTTTGCTCATCGACACTTGCACTGAAAACCGTTCGATATGTCGAATTCCTACATAGGTATGCCGAATTCTTTCTGCGCGCAATATCTGTTATATATCTATTAAAAGTGCTAAACTTTTAACAGCATACGCTTCAAGGCCATAGCGAAATGAAATGATGCGGTCACAACTGCATTAAATGCACATTAAACATCCTTCAAACTCAAGCCTGTACCCCTGTTGCAAATACCACAAAGGTACATTAATTCAATAGCAATTGTATGAACGATCGAATGAGAGAGTGAGCGAAATTGAAATTGAGTTCATAAAACACGAATCAGTAAAACGTTTAACATCTTCATTCCACAACTTCAGCGTTAAACACGAAAGCTGCACGAAGCAATGAAATATCGTAAATGCAACAGCGCAAATCTATAAGTGCACAAAGGAACGTACACACGCAAAACCAATCGTACGATTGCCTTACCTCAGCAAAGAAACAACTGCATATAAGCGGATAGATGGATGTGAAATCGTAACCACAGAAAGTTTCGTCCATCGAAAGACTATACTCGTAGTTAACAACATTGAGGGAGGAAAGGGGGCGGCAACACTAAATGCCAGCTCTGTTACGTGTTTGTAGACACATCAATCGAACGTGCAATGTACATGAATAGAATTTGCAGAGACGTGCGATAAAATAAAAATTTGCGACATGGCAACAAGAACAAAGATTTAGCAACAACAGTTGAGGCAAAGGCCGCAGACAACTGCGTCTTTCTTATTCTTTTATAGCCACTCACTTATGTGCATAAGTACGGACTTTCGTGAAATACACCGAAGATGATGTTTAATGTTTCAATGCAATTAAAACTAAAAAGACTAAGCCTACTATAAATAAAGCCTATTAGACTCAATCTGACTAATATTACTTCTTTACTTCTATATAAGTTTAGTATATTGCCATATACTATACTAATAGTACTGGCAATATACTAAACTTATACTGGCCATACTATACTAATAAATCCAATAACAACACAAGTAGAGAAGGGCTATACTCTCGCAATTTGTGGGGCTCAAAGGCGGGAAAATATTTTTAGGTGTTGGCGAAGCTTTATAAAAAACATTATCTCCCACTTTCACACTATATATTAAGGTGCTAAAGAAGAAATGTTTCTATTAAGATTGTTTGAAATAGCTTTGGGAGTTTGCGAGATATATATATGAAGTCTATTAAGGGCGGGGCAACACTAAATTCTCCCTAGATTTGTTAGAAGACTACAGCTGTCCCTCCTGCTGTGACCTTCTTTACCAATTTTGAGATTTTTAAATTAATTTGTGGCTTAGTTATAGCACTTTATCATTTTTCACTTAATGGCTTTTTGTAGTCTTGACAAAGGTTCGATTTTTCCCATCTGCAATACCTACATCTTTAGAGCGCCATTGAATACGCATACCTCAGATAGCTCAGTTTTTACTCAAGTTATCGCTTGCACGGGTAGACGGACACATAAAGAGATGGGCAGACGGACGGACAGATAGGCATCAGGAATTCAACTCGTCTCGTCATCCTGATCATTTTGACATACTTAACTCTCTATTTATCTCGATTAGTTTTAAATGTTATAGACAACCGTTAGGTGAACAAGGCAATTAAACTCCCGTAACATGTTGCATAAAGTACAATAATTTTCTATGAAATAAGTAAGGAAGGTTTAAATTCGGGTATAACTGAACATTTTATACTCTCGCCTCACCTAGTTTTCGTAATATGCTCATCATATTAGTGATGTGGAGAAGTGTACACTGATACACATAATTTTTACTACCGAATGACATAATACTATTCAAAATATTATTGGATAATTTTATTTAGCCATTTCTTATTGTGGTGTAAACGATATAAACTCAACCTAAGGAGTGAATTTCAATATATTTTGTATACGAGGGAAGAGTCCACCAGAGTCCATTGTCTAACTTTCAGATCAATTCCTTTTAATCCCTAAGGTGCCATCGTGGCTGTGATATATATTACTCTGACGCATTTATTTAGCAAGTTGTCGCACTCTTAGTACTTTTCAACATAACTTTTATATGAGAAGTGAGTGTGGTTATCTTTAGATTTCATACGTTTGCACATCGTATAAGGAAGTCCCAGAAAGGCGCAGATTTGGTTGATATGGCTTTTGTGGTATATGTATATTAAACCTATTAGAGGGCGAGGCCATACCCACCTTTAAAAAATTTTAAAACTGTAAATACGGGTTTCTATTTAACGGCATTTTATGGGCGTGGTAATTATCCAATTATACCTATATATGTTGCGAGACGAAACTTTCTATGGTACCAAGGAACACGTGTATTAAGTTTCATCAAGATATCTAAACTTTTACTCAATTTATCGGTTGCAGGGACGGTCGCTAGGACAGACAATCACCCGTGATTCAACTCGTTTCGTCATCCTGATCTTTTTGATTATATACGTATAACTCCATATTTATCTCGATTTGTTTTACGTGTTACAAACAACAGTTAGGTGCACGAAGCTATTATACTCTGTTGCAACATATTGCGAGAGTTTAAAATTGGTCTATGTTGAAACAAACAATAACCATGAACAAACCGTCAGGGAGAACACTGTTTTTTGAAAGTAAAACAAACGGGAAGAACACAAAAGATGTTCACAAACCTTTCACTTTCACCGAGCAGTTACTGCTGTTGTCCAGTTTTATGCAGCTAGCCCAGTTGAATGGTGTAAATACTTGCTGTGTGTTCCAAGGTGGGAACTACGCCATAGTATTTGTGCAAATTATTTGCGAACACCAGTTACTTTAGCTAGTTTTGCTTTTTGTTACTGCAAATAAAATTACCTATGAGCTATAGAGAAAAGGAAATTAATTTTTTATGTTGACAGAGAAAGATATGAATTTGAAAATTTAAGAAAATGTCTCACATTGGCATCAAATCGCTCAAAATGTAGTATATAAATATATTCATATGGCCATATTGAAGGGAAAAGTCCTGCTCTTCTGCCCTTCTTTAGGAATACATTAGTAGGTATGGTTTAGATTTCAGTGGTTGCAAATATTTAACTAAATACATAAAGGAACCAAATACACGTAAGTGAAATTAATGTTAATGTGATGAATACGCTTCACGAAAATTTAAATAATTTGAATTTTTAAACCAAAAATACATTTACTCTACGCTACGCTTCTTTAAAATGTAAAAATTAATTTGCTACACCTCATAGAATAATGGCATATATATATTCTAGCGGCGACAATTTGGAAAAATACAGTACGTCCTTGACTACCTGCAGCTTTAATGCTCTTATTTTACGTAATTTGTAGACTAATAAGGACCAAAACATAAAGGAAGAGGATTGGTTTAATGAGTGTAATAATTGCCAGAAAAGCAAGGACAAATCTTTCGGTTTTAAATTTCAGACCCGCCAATCATTATTGTAATGACATAATCTTATCCTACACTATCTCAGTTTGTTGTTGCGGCTGATGTGCTACATAATTCTTAAATACTGAAGGCACAAAGTGCAAATATTCCTATTAATTTTGCTATATGTACATATGTATGACATAATACTGACTGTTTTGCTTTACCCAAATGTGCAGTCACTAATTTGAAGGTCAACCTTAAGTGTAGAGTCTTTTAAACAAAAGTTAGTATGAAAACAAGTAAGAAATTGAACATATTTTATTTTTCCACTATTATTTTGTTTTTATAGTTTTTCTTTATTTTGATTCGGCCCTCCATCATAAAAGGCGAACATATTAATATTTTTGATGTGGTATGTCCTGATGTCACTTTAACCAAAGGAGCGACAGACATTACACTAACCATGCTATCCCAAGCTTTAGGAAGCGCACTTTTACCCAAAGGAAGCGTTACTCTTCATAGCTGAGAAGACAAAATGAATAAAGAAATTAAATAAAATCCCAAACAAAAAATTTACTTTGAATTTTAAACAGCAACGAACAATGAGTGAGCACAGTTGGTGGCGAAGCAAAGAATGGCGGTCGGCGAAAATGTTATTTTATTTTTTTGCCAAAGCTGGATACCGCCTTGATTTGGGTCTAGCGGCAAAGCTGAATGAATCGGTTCGCTGACATGGCTGGTTAAAAAGGAAACACACAGCTGGAGGGCAACTTCGTCGTCGCTTAGCTGCCGTCATTATCAACTCCCCCCTTCAGCTATTATGATGACCGACGATGTTTCGTAACCAAGTGGAACCACCAATCTGAAACAGTGCAGACATGTTTCACCTTTGGACACCGTCATTGCTTTCAGTTAAAAACAAAGAAATACATTCCACATTTTAATGCACGTTTAGCAAACTTTTAATATAAGCTGGTATAGCATAAATGTGTTTAAAAATATATGTAATTTCGACATGAAATCGCTCAATTTATAATATTTTAGACATACTCTTTATATTTATGAAGAATAACTAAAATATCTGAATACGTTATTTAGTTACGTAAATAGATGTTACTTGTGCATCCGTCTGGGTGCAACAATACGCAATGGGTGGTCAACTGAAATCAAACTAACAAACACACAAACAAGTGCAATGTAAGAATTGGCTTCAGCAGGGGTAGTGACGACAGCTCCATCAACAATAATGGCGAGCAAAAATAATAATAACAATATTGGTTGTGAAAGCTTTTGTGTCAACGCCATGAACGAGCGCCGAAATCAATTCAGCTATCTGCATGGAATGTACCCCATCTATTCTTATCACAAACCAAATTATATACTTTTCAATTGTTCACTACAGCTCAGCGCCGTCTGCAAACGTTCTCATCCTCTTGCAACACAAGGGATGCTCTAGTCACCATATCACACCATTCAAAACATGCTCAGCGTGAAAGCAATATCAGCTGCATGAGCACAGAAAATGTTCAATTGAGTCGCATTTCAGGGATGCTGTTGTTACCTTACGGCAATATTGGTTGCGTGTAATTTCCTTTCTGAGTTTCTTCTTAAGAGATGGTGTATGAAGTCAATGTGGATTTATGAAGGTTTCCATGCTGGTCTCCTATGAAACAATGCGAGAGCGTAGTTAAAGCTCTGCATTTTAAAATTGAATCCATTTGATAGTTGATACTTTACCAGTTAAATTTAAAATTTTATTTTAAAAGCTCGGTCTGCCAATCAAGTATAAAATTGTAAGAAAAATACAGAGCAATTTACAGATACACTTTTATTAAATGCATATACGCTTTAAATAATCTATTTAATAAAGTAGTTAGCAAAATATCTGCTGGAATCTGGTGAAATTGCGCAACTAGAATAAAATACAATTATATAATATGTAACATACCAGCTAATTTATATAGTGCTGTGTTTTTTGGCTCTCTTCAATATGCTTGTTTTAATTTAAATTGACTCTTAAAGCAAAATGAGGTTAGGGTCATAAAATTTCAGTAATTTTAAATCATTAGAATTAGCCACCTTGAATTATTTAATTATTGAAATTCGACAATTTTATATTGAACATTACATATTATCCCGTGTTTTATTGTATTGAATGTAATATTAGCTAAATAATTATTACACATTTGAAAGTTTTACGGTATATATTTTTAGGGTTCGCGGATATAACTAAAAGAGCGCAAATTCCTTTTTCTTCCTGGTTACCCGCAGCTATGGCTGCTCCTACCCCTATTTCTGCTCTGGTTCACTCTTCATACAGTTTCTGTATAGCACTTTGCTGAGCCATAACTGTTATCAAAAGGAAAATGCTTATAACTGATAATAAAAAACAAATTTCACTTATAAGAAACAAATTTAAATCGAGGAACAAAAAAATTTTTGAACTTAAGATAATGGTATTCAGCCAACAACCAACTATAAAAATATGTATATGCACATGTATTTATGTGTGTACGCATGCTTGTGTTGACGGTTGATATGGTTGACATTAAAAATGTCTCCGAGTTACATATGTATGTGTAAGCATATATAAATGTGAGCGCATGCAACATTTTAAATGAAGAAGGCGACGACTGATGTTTATTGCTCGTAAATAACATTGAGGAAGATGCAGTGTTCAAGTTGACGTTTTGATTAAATTTCTCAAAGTTATAGACATACTAAAAGCAAGTATTGCCAATTTCTTAAAAAAGAATATTGGCATTTTTTTATTGGGTTTTCACAAAGCTTTTTAAAGCATTTTTTGTTTTAAACCTGTAAACATGTAATACGTTGATATGGCTTTTGTTTTAGTGAACCGAATGCAACAAAATATGAACGCGTCCGCTAAAGGTACGTTATTGACCAGACATTTGTAAATTCATAAATAGGAAACCAAAATGCATCTGTCAAAGGACACGAATGAATACAACAGCGAAACACATAGATGTGGTTTACGAAAGAGCTTTCAGCATTTGTAAGTGGCTAATTTCCGTGCTGTTCGTTATTGTCACCACGAAATTCCATAAACGCAAACACATGACACACGTAATTTTAGGCCACAAAGGCTTACATACACTTGCATGTAAATGCATGCTTGATTGTTACCACATTAGCCACATTATCTCGGCAACAAATTTTGTGTATTACAAATGCAAATGAAATGCGTTGAGTGAATAGAAATGTGGTTTGTTCCATTGCCATTCGTGCTAGCATTCTGCTGAATCGGTGAGGAAATGCTTTGCGGCTTTACGTTGATGATGACGCCACTACAACGCCAACTGTTGTTATTCACCCCAATCCACTTAATACGTACATAAACGATTTGTCGTATATGCGTCGGCAATCCAAAGGAAGCTTGTAACGCTGGGTGTACAAATATAAATTGATTCTAGAAAAGTCAATTGTAGGCATTGATAGTATCAATTGTAATGTAAAATCTGTCATAGGAAATGTGATGAATTTTCAATATTGTCTCACTATGAAATGCTCTTTTCAAAAAAACGTGTTCCAACATAATCAGAAAATCATAAATACGTACCATATATGTATATATAAGCAAGTTTCTAATAAGCAAAATTTCGGAATTGGTAGGTTTATACTGTTGTATTGGTAATATATATTTCTGCATGCCCGGTTGGGTTTATAGACCACATTAGAAACTAGGCAGCAGCAAATTTTCTTTAACATAATTTACCACCTTCTAACATTCTTATAAGTTCTGAGGTTATTTAGTGAAAGCAAAAGGATTCACTAACATTATTTATTTATAAAGTTTGATATATGTGTGTTATACAAAATATATGATAGTGTTTTTCCCATATGGACTCTCTCGTTGCCTTATATTCTTATTACATATACCATATATATATACGGCAGTAGGAAAGCGAAAACCTGGAAGCACACAAAGACTTTAACGCACAAGTACAATAAAACGATATACTTAGCTTTATAGGGTCGTAAATATAATAATTACGCCACTTCAAAATGAGCGTTAAACAATATGAAAACTCTGCTGAAGCGATGACAAAAATTAATCAAAGAGATCCAATTAAATTATCGTTAAATGGTGGTATTTACGTTGACATTTTATTTAAATTATAATATTTTTATTTCAAATTTTATTAACTCTTAAATACAGTAATTAAACCTTCATTAGAATATAACGGGTACCAATCCTACAAGTAAGCAAGGGCTAAGTTCGGGTATAACCTCTCGGGTTCAGGTGTATACTCTCACAATGTGTAAGTATCAAAGGCGGGGAAATACTTGCAGGTGCTGGCAAAACTTTATATAAAACAATTAAGAAAGGACTAAGTTCGGGTGTAGCCGAACATTTTATATTCTCGCAATGTGCAAGGATCAGAGGCAAGGAAATGCTTTCAGGTTCTGGCCTGACTTTATATTAAAAAATGTTTCGGAAGAATTAAACTTTCATTATTCGACGAAATTGTCAATGGATTGGAATTATATCTGGTATCTTATTAACTTATATTACAGGTCACAAACTCATGCAATTTCATTGTTATATTTTGCTCCGTGTCAAAGATATTTATATTAAAATCTATCAAATTAACTCAAGTAAGATATATGCGATATAAAGTCTACCAAAGTGGTTTAATAAATAGATTAGATACATGAGGAAAAAGTCAACCAGAGAAAAGAAAATCATTATATTAGGAATAAGCGGCTTAGACCATGGTCCGGACCGATTCCTTTCATATTTAGCGCGAATTCATATTGTGTTTAAGAAAACATATCTACTTAATTTCATTAAAATATCACACATATTGACCAACGTAAACGGTTTAAAGTCAGATGGAAAGTCGGAAATTCTTATATCGGGCATTTTTGAGATAGATAAGACCTGCTCTGTTCACATTAGCTCTTTTCATTATTCAAGTCTATTAGGGAATATGTTTTCACCCAACTTTGTGAAGGTAACTCACACACTGAGCGTCATATTCGGCATAAAGTCTGCAATAATAACGAAAATCATTATATGGAGTATATGGGAACTGGGGTAATTCGTTTACCGATTTTACCCATTTTCGGCATTAAGGTATGGTACATTCAGTGTTATATGTTAGCTTAATTTTGACGAGATATCTTTCATATTGATCGATATATACGGTACAAGGCCAACCGGAAGTTTGAATTTCGAAATTTTTTATATGAGGTATATGGGGGATATTATTAGACAAAGATTCGTTCTAAATTTCAATAATACACATATTAATCTAACACGTAACACGTAATATCTTACAGATGGACCGATATTTTCGGTGAAAGTCAGCCATGAGCACAGGGTCCACAAATTCGGTATCTATGGGCTTGAAAAGTTATTTTCCAAGTTTGACAATCTTCAGACTTAAAATGTCGTACCCTAAGGGCACTCTTTGTGCAAAGTTTTCTTCCAATATCTCTAATAGTATTTGATTTATTACTATGTTACTTTCTTACTTATATTTTACTGTAAAGTGAAAGAATCGTTTGGAATTTAAAATTGTGATATATGGGAAATAGGCGTGACTGTAATCCGATTTTGCCAATTTTAACGCTGTGATATAAGGATGCATATAAAGTGATGTCACACAAAAAATTTGGTTGAAATTGGTGTGGTAGTTCCTGAGGTATAGGATTTCAACTCAAAATGGTGCCACACCCATTGACCAATTTTTACAGGAATTACTTTGAAGCCTTAAATACCATCTCGGCTGTAAGAATTAATGTTTCTGACGTATTTCTTCAGCGAATTGACGCACTTTTAGTAGTTTTCAACGTAACCGTTGTATTGGACGTGGGGATCGTTATAATCCGACTCATTTCATTCACAGTGCATGAGGAGGTGCTGGTTGATATGGCTTTAGTATTTTGTGATATATGTACATTAGCCTTATTAGTGCTGGGCCATACCCACTTTTCAAAAATTTTCAACCCAAAGATGCCCGTCCATACCGTGATTCACCTTGCCAAATTTTCGGTCTTATATCCTAATTGGGAGCATTTAATAAGTTTTCGTTTAACGGAAATTTGTGGGCATGGCAGTATTCCGATTCTGCCCACCTGCAGTACCAACCGTTTTATAGTGCCAAGGAAAATGTGTAATTTTATTAAGATATCTCAATTTTTACTCAAGTTATCGCTTGCACGGACGGACAGACAGCCACTCGGAATTCAACTCATAGCGTTATCCTAATCAATTATGTATACATATAGTTCCATCTGTCTCGATTTTTTAGGTGTTACAAACAACCGTTATATGAACAAAACTATTATACTCTGTCGCAACATGTTGCGAAAGTATAAAAACAATAGGAGATCACAGATAATATTGATTGTAAACATCACTTAGTGAAAGTCCTAAGGTAAAGGGCTCTTCAAATGGTTTATTGTAAAATCTGATCTAAATATTATTAAAACTTCGTAATTCTACTACAATATAAATAAATTTCTCTATAAGAAATATTATGAAGAAATGAAGTAATATATAATTATGCTCAGAAATTTTCTGATTATTCCTTGCGGATAAAATAAACACCGAAGTATATAAAATCTTTGCCCTTGCAGCTTTGCATACATACCGCTGAGGCAACGAAGAAATCACAGCCCGTAATTTTGTTGCTTCTCGAAGCTGACGCTGCTCATTCTTTTATATAAGGAGTTTATGAGTCGCCATATTGTTTGGATAGTTTTGTGATTGATTTAATACACTCGAATAATACAACAAACATTCGAGCGGAAACTATAAGCGTCAAAGACTACAAATTTTGTTTATAAGCTAAACAAAGAAAATGTATAGCGCCAGGCAAATGAGGGGATCGTCATCAGACCAGATGAAGTACATACATACATATTTATGTACAAAATCAGAATGCTGAAAAGCCAGCAGCAACATACCAAAAGCAACATGTTTTCGTCACAACCCCAGAGAAAATCATCAACTCATAATTCAGTAGACAAATGGGTAAAAAAAAATATAGCCCCAGTAAGAGTAGAAAACTTTTGTACACAAATTTATATTTAATAGATGTTGGCATGGCATTTTTTGTTGGTAGTGGGCGGTATGACATGTGCGGGTATGTAGAGTCTGTATAAAATTTCGATATACTTATGTTGGCGAGAATTTTTCGTAAAAAATAAATATTTTTAGCAAATAAATTTAACATATAGTATGTGTTTCATATTAATTATGACATGGCTTTTCTTGCGCTATAATCGCGAATATTATTTCGGCAATATATGTATACATAAATGCACACAAACGTGTATTTACATATTTTTTCTTTCGCAACATGTTGGGAATATTGACTTTATATATGCTAATTTTGAATATTTGGAAATAGGTATAATTGGTTGAAAACTAAGTCTACTTCCTAAGTAATTTCAATCTGAATTCTATCAGTTCTCTTTGCATTGCAAGGAATAAGTTAGACATTTGGAAATGTAAAAATAAATTAAACTAAAATATCCCATATTTTTCGTTTAATTTTACATTGAATTTCTGGGATACTAATGTTGAAAACATTAACGGTTGAACCCCACCATTGGAAAAGTTGTTTGTGAAAATGGGACTTGAGTGGTTGCTATATACGCCCCACCTATTTAGTTGAATTTTCAATATATATCTGGGGCAAAGGCAGTTGTTTTTTACTTTATAGATATCTTTGTACAAACAGATATCATTTTAACTTATGATGCCTATTTTTCCTAAACATATGTAGTACGACATCTCGTAGTATGAAAGATATTATAAATAGTACTTCCACAATAAGCTAGAATGTCTGATTTCATAACAGTAAATTCGGTCTAAAAATAATTCGTATTGCATATAAATATCTGCTTATCCATTCATTTAATAGACCAAAGTTGAAAAACTGATGTACAAATATTTAATTTAAAATTGTATGAATTCAGAATCACTTTCACACATATGTACATAACATACCGAAAAATATATAACTGACAGTGCAAAGGGCAGGCAAAATTATTGAAATTCGAAAATTAAAAAAAAAAAATGATTTTATTGGGGCAATTCTTCTTAAAATATTAAAGGGGCAACGTGAAGAAAGATTTATGTGCGTAAATACCTAAATTGAAGAGCACATGGTATATTTATATAATGGTTTTACCTACTTTTGCAGTGATTTTGTTTATTTTGATATTGCCTAGAGCAATGGTGAAGTGGCGCCTTTATAAGCCCCATCATGTGTTTCGAATTTCACTCATAAACAAACTAATATAGCGAACAAATGGGGTATAGTCAGTTATCTCTAACGTTAATATTAAACATTAAATACAATACAAAAATTGCAAGCTTTCCTCTACTTAATCTAAATTAAGAACTAAAAATTGTTTCTCCATTACATTGTCAATGAACCTGATTTATACATTTTTACACGCAAAAACCTGAGAGTTCTCATTTCCATATTAATTCGATATTAACATTTTTTGCCCAGAAAATATATTTTCTTGTAAAACAATTTATATAGAAAAAATACAAACATCTTTACTAAACTATTCACCTGGTTATCAATACACTCATACAATAACTCTTACTTATTTGGGTACGAATTGTGATTGGCTTGTTTTGCTTTTTCGGGGTACATTTTTATTATTTTGGTGTCTCATTAAAATTCTTTACTATAACTTTTATTACTCACGGTTTCGTTGATTGTTGTTAGGAAGTTTCGCCCATGCAACACTACAAACTCGCAGTTGGTGTGGTTTCACTTCGGTTGTTTTTACGTTTTAGCATTTTCATTATTCAGTTTGAGTTTCCCTTTATTTTCTGTGGTCAGTTGATCAAATAAAGCAAATTATGCTTAATTAATTGGACGCACTGTTGAATACAGTGGCTTTGCGTATTTCATTATTAATAAATTTTAATTACGTGGGAAATGCTGAAATGCGTATAATGCTTTTTACAATTTACAGCTCAATATTTTACTACCACCAAATTATTCTCAAAATATAAAGGAAAACATGCTATAAACTTCTCTTCCGAAACAAGGTCGACAAATATTAAAAAAATTGTGGTTAAATATTATTGGAATAAGGTTTTTATTCAAACTGTTTACAAAATTTTTCAAATAGAAATATAAAAAATAATGAAAACTTAGTATTGTTACAGGGACATTTGGCTTTAAAACATTAAGTCCTTCTACCCGTATATGTGGTATTTAAATAACTTCCCTTAATTATTCATGTATGTGTATATAATCATACATACCTTGGGTTTTTTTACTTCACATAAAATTGCTTTATTTCATGTTTTGTTGATTTTATTTAGTTACATGCTTTTATTTAAAATTTTTTTAGAAGTTTGCATGTAACACGAACCGTTTCGTACAAAATGTACAAAAGTGCCTCTATACTATGAGGTGAAAAAGCTTCTTTTCTGAAACATATGGAGAAATTCACTTTTGACATTTTCTTCTTATACGAGTAAAAAATCGAAAATGTATTATATATAATAAAAATTCATTTGAGAAATTAAAAATATATTTTAATTAAATACAATACACTCCATTTTAAAGGAATATCGATCTGAGTAAAGCAATAATAGTCGCCAGCCAACAGCCGACTCTTTGATTATCTGACAATTTTCGAAGGAAAAGCTGAAGGAAGTGCAACGCTTAACCTATTATTAGACTCAAGGCGCAAATGAGCAGTTCAGCATGCACAAACAGAAAGAGCAAAAGTATAAGGCTCCACACTAGTAGAGAATCGGAAACTAACACCAGCCAGCCAGCCTTAATACACAAAGTTCTACTCATCCACTGGGTAGCGAATGAAGGGTGCAATTCGTTTGATTTATTGCCATTATTAGCTCTTAATTTTTATGGTGGAACTACTTCGCAAACCAAGAAAATAATTACAATGAATTTCAGTAACCTGTTACCAAATTAACAAAATTCTACATATGCAGCATTTTGCGAAAGTATAATAAAAAACTAAAGCTCGTGAACATATTTACACAATTTGGCCGACATATTCGGCACAGACTCCACCAGAATAACGATAACCACCATCACCAAACTTCGTTACATTGAATACTATATACTGATTTAATTTTGTAAAAATTTCTTACATATTCACCGATATACACGGTTTAAGCAAAAGCGCGAAATGTTTATGTTCAATGTATGGAAGCTATCGGAAGTATATACCCGATTTTACCAATTTTTTACACAAAAGCACATGAATACCTAAGAAAAATATTCAGTGAATTTCATTAGTTTGTCATTTATAATAATATGATACATATATAAAATATATTTTCGGCAAAAAGTCAGATATAAGTATAGTATTCGGGGTTTGAAAATATATATTCCGATTTCCATAATTTTTTGGGAGGGAATGCCATACCTCGAGTGCACTATATGTGCTAAGATTTATTCTGATATATTAATTGGTGCTTGAGTTATATACGCAAAAACAGTGAATCAGATTGAATTTAAAGTTGTGTTATATGGGAAGTACAAAAATAATTCTAATCCCCATATTTGGTCGAAATTTGCTTACTCGTTCGTTGCTGTGATATAAGATATCGCCGAAAAGTGGACGGTGCCACACCCGCTGTCCAACTTTTAAATGGATTAATGCATCCCTTCTGTACCATGTTGATATGGTGGAGGAGGGGTGATTATCATCCGATTTGATCCAGTAATTTCCAGTTGATTTTTCCAGTGTAAGAAAGCGTGCCAGAAAGACTTAGTGTGAGCAAGTATGATCAATATAGCTTTAATGGTTTGTAAGATATGTATGATATATGTTTTAAACGCTTTTAAACAATTTAAAACACTTTTCTAAACCACAGATGCGCCTTCCCACTCCAATTTCATTTCCCAAATTTAAGTTTTTTATCTTAAAAAGTTGCTTAGTTATAGCACTTCATAGGTTTTCGATTAAAGGCATTTTTAAAGGCATTCCTGTAGACTTTATACCATATATTACGGTCAATATATGAGTTATCTCTTTGAAATTTAGAGAGCGTTTCTTTCTGATAATAGTGTATCCATGTGCTTAAAATGGATAAAATCGGGTAAGCACTTCCGCTAGCCCCATGTACCTCATATACGGATATTCAACCACTGGGTAGACTTTATGCCATATATTTTGGTCAATATGTAAGATATCTTAGCAAAATTAAGTGAACGTGAAATATCGGATATACCATATTTTACTGCCGAAAATGTGTGAAATCGGTCAACGAATTATCCCAGCTCCCATATACTACATATAATGATTTTCGCTGTTCTAGCAGACTTTTTGCCGAACATGTCGGTCACTGTGTGAGTTACCTTCACAAAATTGCGTGAAAACATGTTCTCTAATATACTTGAATAATGAAAAGAGTGAATGTGTAAAAATGCCCGATAAAAAAATTCCCGACTTTCCACCTGACTTTAAACCATTTATGTTGGTCAATATGTGTGATATTTTAATGAAATTATGTGGATATGTTGTCTTATACACAATGCGATTTTGCTAAATATGAAATATGAATATAAATATGAATATATGTCGGTCTAGATAGACCGTGGTCTCAGCCGCTTATTCCTAATATAATGATTTCCTTTTCTCTGGTTGACTTTTTCCTCATGTATCTAATCTATTTATTAAACCACTTTGGTAGACTTTATATCGCATATATCTTACTTGAGTTAATTTGATAGATTTTAATATAAATATCTTTGACACGGAGCAAAATATATCAATGAAAGTGCATGAGTTTGTGACCTGTAATATAACTTAATATGATACCAAATATGATTGCAATCCATTGGCAACTTCGTCGAATAATGAATGTTGAATTCTGCCGCAACATTTTTTAATATAAAGTTATGCCAGCACCTGAAAACATATGCTCGCCTCAGATCCTTGCACATTGCGAGAGTATAAAATGTTATGTTATATAGTTGTAGAGTTGTGGTCTGATTTCGACCATTTTTTCAATTTAGATGACTTAACTTAAGGCACTACTTGTTCAAAGTTTTATTCCGATATTTTTATTAATGCTTGATTCACAATATGTACTGTAAAGTGAAAAAATTGGATGAAATTTAAAATTGTGCTATGTGGGAGGTAGGTGTGCTCGTAGTCAGACTGTAATATAAGAATGCAAATGTAATGTTATGCACCGAATTTGGTAGAAATTGAAATTACAGTTGCTGAGATATGCTATGGAGCGGTCCACTTTTGGTAGTTTTCAACATAACCTTTGTATAGGAGGTGGGCGTGGTTATCATCCCATTTCACGCTTTATGAGGAGTTGCTAGAGACTTGCTCTCTGTTAGCTTGATTGATATGGCTTTAGTGGTTTATGAGATATGTGCACTAAATTTAATAGGGGCAATGCCACATCCACTTTTAAACCACAATTGATCTCCCCAATGCGACTCCATGTACCAAATTACAGTTTTGTATCTTAATTTGTTGCTTAGTTATAGCACTTTATAAGTTTTCGCTTAACGGCATTTTGCGGACGTGCAGTAGTCTTATTAGGCCCATCTGCAGTGTTAACCCTCTTATAGTGCCAGGGAATACGTGTGCCGAGTTTCATTAAGGTTTCTCAATTTTTACTCAACTTATCACTTGCATGGATAGACGGACGAACGGACGGACGGACAGCAACCCGGAATTCAACTCGACTCATCCATAATAACTCATATGCATATAAATCCATATCTATCTCGATTAGTTTTAGGAGCTACAAACAACCGCTGCTACAAGGTGAGCAAAACTGTTGCGAGAGTATGAATATTAGGATAAAATTAGGGATCAAACTAGAATATCGTCTTCTCAACGTTGACATTAATTAAAATCGTTTACTTATTAAAAGTTTTATACTAACAGAGAGGAAAAGTAAAAAGAACTTCGTTCAGCAGTGTAAATCGGAATCACGAAGTAGAATATCATTTTCGGTTAGTATGGTCTGCTAACAGCAACCTACAACCAAAAGAGCAAACATCACCATTGTTCTTTAAAAAGATACCCATACTGCTAGTACATTGTTTTAATATACCGGAAATTGCCGCAAAATATGAATTCCCAATGAACTCTATAACATTATAATCTAGATTAGCTGGTTTTATGCATAAGAATTGCTCAGAAAGGAAGCGATGTGCGCTCCACAGTGATTCCATAATTTTTGCACACTAAAGCTATAAAATACACCTACCCTGAACTTTAACCTTTAGGTTGGAATATATTATAACCCAAAATTATTGTGATTCTGGCTGAAGTGATATTATTATTAACAATAATAGTGACGTAAAAAAGCAACTAACAACAGTTTAAAATTTTTAATACAAGTATAATAAAGACGGTTGACAGTTTTAATTGAGATTAAACCTCAAAACAAAAATTCCCATTCATCAGTTCATCTGAGATTTTAAAAATATGTACACCATACTTTTGTTTCTGCCCCATTCGGCAACATTCCAAAATAATCCAATTAATTTAAATTCTGAGAACCATTGTGGCATAGTTCAAAGTCATTTAATGAAACATTGAAATTGATATCGATTGCCAAATCTCAAGCCAAATCCTACTTTTTCTACTTGCGTTGGAAAATACATACGCCCCAGAATGAATACAAGAAAAATATATACAAACAAATTTATATATAATATGTATAATCTTATATTTGCTGATAAGCTTGGCTAAAATCATTCGATCGGTATGGTCAATCGACTCGCTTGTAGTAATTTTGTGGGCGTACTGACTTATAATAGGTCAAGAACGTGCGCCGCATACAAAAGCGAGGTTGAAGGACCGTCAATTTTATTTCATATTATTTTTTGTTAGCACATTTTATTTAAGTTCTTACTCCGATATATGCAGCTTTGCGGTAAATTACGAGAAAAGGCAGTAAACATTTTATAAATACAACTTTGTTGTTATTGTTTTAAATGGCTGTCAAAAGAGAAGAGAATATCGAACTATTCTATGGTGAATGCGTGTTTAAGAATCATATGTGCCCAATGGTAACAAAGCTCACTGAATTGGTGCACCAAGCTGACCTAACAGAAGAGCAGAAGGAGTCATGCGTGAAGGCGCATGCCACTTTCAACAACAGAACAGTGAAAATCAGCAAAGGAGGTATTAGCATTAGTCTGAAATCTTATGGCACAGTATATGCAATCTGCCGCCATAAATCAATGTCAGCCTCAATCATTTAAAATCAATCAAAATGCGAGTAAGAGAGTGAGAGAACCGTTTGAACGGTAATAGGTAGTAGCTGGAAGATTGAAGTGGATTGAAAGCACCGTAGCCACAAACTGCCATCAACCAACAGAAACATCCATGAGAACAATAAACGCGCTTGATCGGCAATACGAACTGACCGTTGCAAGCAGGAATTGTTCACCGCTGGTGGCAGTTGCGCTTGATTGGCTTATATTTTAAATTTTGCTATATTTTGTCTTTGGTGGTATAAGTAGTTGATAGACGCTTTTATTAGAACTGAAATTCGAACACGTTTCCAGCTGGTAAGATTTAAGTAACCCCGTGGGCACCTCAGTATCGGTTGTCTACAATCTTTTGGCTGGGGAATAAGTCGCCGCCGCAGTCTTATTCATCATTTGTGTGTAAAACGTTTGAGGAGGTGATGGTTGTGTTCAAAAAATAACGGGAATTTTCGTTTTTTTAAAAAATATTTATTCATTCGTGTCCATTAATGTTCTCGCCTTCAAAATAATCTTCATTCGATATTATGCACTTACGCCAGCGCTTCTTCCCATCGTCGAACCACTCTCGAACTCGATTTTTGGGATAGCCTTTAGCTCTTTCAGCGATGCGCTTTCAATGTCATTTATACTTGTAAAACGACGGCCCTTTAAGGTTTTCTTTATTTATGGAAATAGGAAAAAGTCACACGGAACCATGTCTGGCGAATATGGAGGCTGGGGCATCATTACAGTATTGTTTTTGGCCAAGAATTCACGAACAAGCAACGAAGTGTGAGCAGATGGATTTGTTTTTTTTTTATAATTTTTACAATTGTTTTTGCGCAAATTCGAGCGTTTTTTTCGGATTGCTTCACGCAAAAGGCGTTGAACTTGTAGGTAGTACTGCATATTGACCGTTTGACCTTGAGGCAAGAATTCATGATGCTATTAAAGTCGAAGATCACAGTCGAAAGCATTCCCGTTATTTTCTGAACACACCTCATATAGAATTACTGACAGTAATATTTTTCCATGTTTCTGAATACCTCTGCATATCATATCAAGCTATCTGTAATTACCTAAACACTCCCTGCTGACCACTTGCAAAAAACAACGTTTGTTTTCCCCTTCTCCTTCATAATCGCACAAATTGAGTGCATGTACAGCAAAACAAAGCGGGCTCAACGTATCGGCAATCATCAACGTAGCCATTATATAAAATTTCTCATATTCTAATATTCCATTATTAATTTACATTTTTATTATCTTTTTTATTTAAGCATTACTTTATTTTATTTAAAACATAAAATAAACTTCAATAGTATTTAATGAGGCAACCAAATCCTTAGTCAGCAAGTCATTTAACTAAATTTTCAAAGGTACAGAATAGCACGTTACTTAATTTACTTTCATTTTTTGTGGGATCCCCACATAAAAAAAATATTCCAACCACAATCAGCCAAAAAGCTGATTGTGAAGAAACAAATTAGTTTCCCTTATTCGCAGATGCCTTTCGCAGATGATAACAATTCCACCTTAACAGCTACACTTTCTAACTGCTTCCAACAATTAACTGTTTTGAACTTATATTGTATGTGATTACGTTATTTTTTGTTAATCGTTTGTTAGTGGTTAATTGTATTCACAAATAAAAAAAACGTATACTAATGATAATGTAGTACTTATATAGTACTTATACAAAGGCAGAAAAACAATCTACATCCTAACGTTTAAAAAACGTTAGAAAAACGAAAAAGATCCTCAGTCCATTCTCAATGACTGCAGACGCCAACACCAGACAACTGCGAAAAGCTGCTAGCTGCTAGCTGCTTAGCAAAAAATTCGTCCGGTCGAAAGTAATTGAATTACTTTCAGGAGAGTAATTTCTAATTGAAAAATATTGTAACACAGAGAATAATAACACAAAAAAGAATAATATTTGTATCAAAGTCTGGTGAACTTGGTGAGGATTCTACTCCCATTTCTACCAAATCGAACGACGCCATTGCAAGTCAGTATCACAAAGTCAGTAGACGTTCTACCCTTATGTGTACATGAACGCAAACGGAATAAAAAATCCTCATAGGAAAAATACACAAAAATCAAATAGGCCACATGTCAACTTTTCAGTTTACAAGCAAAACTGTAAATTATTCTTTCGCTATCAGTCAAGTGTCTCGGCAATTCACACAATGGGTAAACACCTGAATTGGTCAAAAATATCTAAGATTTTCGGACCAGAGCCATTATGTGTTTAAAGTGACCCTATTTTAGACAACACGGATTGCCTTAAACTTATCATCTTCCTAATATAATTTGCAGAGAATGAAATGTGAAGACAAGGAGTAAAGAAATAACTGCTATTATCATGAATACTTTTGACGTCTGTACTACGAATACTACTTTCCGAGAAAATAAGTACATAAGTACCCAGATTTATACAAAAACATTTTCTAAAGTTTTATCTCAGAAAGAACACTAGAAACTCAGAATGTTTTTGATTTTGCCAATGGCCTTGCATGCATGACTGCCATTCTTAGGCGTGGTTGGAATATGTTCGTGAGTGCGGTAGTGTGGGTCGCTAGCGATTTCCTTTCGCCGCTCGAGTGTGTGCATTCAATTAGAAATTTTTGTACTGCTATCGCGCTGACACGCGGACAACATACTGGGGATGTGTTGCTTGTTGGCGATGTGGATTGAAGGGCTTTTTGCAGTATATTTGAAATTTAATTTCCGTGTTGTGAACGTGTGGCGAATTTCAGAAAAGTATTTTGTCCCACTCGCCTGGAAATTTACCAGTCATAATGTTAGATTTATATAACATATATGACATTTATATATATTCTTTTCAAATTTGAAATTTCAGTGAACGCAATTTCACTCATATTTCTAAATCTTAAGTTTTTAATCTTGAGTTAAACATTGAATGAATTGATAACATTAATTAAATAAGCCACATAAGGTCATAATTTTTTTTTAAATACATTTATTAGCAATCATAATCCCACAAATAAAAATCGATTGTTATAATATTTATTATATACATGTAGTAAGTAGGAACATCCTAATTGTTGTAAAATTTAAAAACATTAAGTGCAGTGGGCTGAAAATAGTTTTACAAATCACTTGCGTATTCTTGTGAAAAAAATCGTGTCAAAAGGACAAACATACGAATAAATAACATATGTAAAGCATCTGAAGCAAGTCGCTAAGAATAACATACTCTAGAAATTTTGCAATGACGCCTGCTCCTAGATGACTGACAGCTGACTAGTCATCAGTCACTAGCTTTTTCCACTGTCCGCTGAATTTAAACACGCACATGTTGCAATTGTCAAGGCGCTTCCGTCGTGTTAAACCTCTGACTGTATTTGGTAGTGTTGCCAAAAATCCTAAAAAGTCAAGAAGTTTTCGAAATTGAAGTCTTCGTGAAAAAAATAACTCGTAAGGTTAAATTGAGCATTTTTTGAACTTTCGATGTGTACTCCCTCACGTTAATAGATTTATGGAAGGCTTAAAAAGCATTTTATTTAGGAGAGAACTTCATTTTTATGCTGGGCGCATATGCAGCGCCGAAACCAAGAGTTTTGTCACCGTTACACATGCATTGACAAAGATTCTGTCTGCGGTGTTGCCGGAAAACTATACTTTTATGTTTTTCTGTCTTATAGCAACTTATACATTCTCTAATAGGCATTTTATACTTTTGATAACTCCTTCCCGAATAGACACAAGAGTCCATGCTGCCATATCCTAACAATCCACAAACCGCGTTTCAGGTCGAGGGACACTAATATATCCTCTAATAGGCATTTTGGATGTTTGACAGCTTCTTCGCGAATGGACAAAAGATTCCACGCTGCCATATCCAAACAATCCACAAACCGCGTTTCGGGTCGATGGGCAGTGAAGCGCTAGTTCTGCCAACTCATATCACAAATCGCATATGAGACGAGTATTGAACAACGAAATAAAACGCACATAAATCAAAATGGCTGGACGGACGGACCGACGGGCAACCGGATAGAGGTAAGCGGGAGAGCGGCCATTCCAACAACTACCAGACAAGCGGACAGATGGGCAACCGACGGTCAGTGTGGAATGAATATGTACGGTTCGCCCCTTCTATGCGCATATTCGTATTCAAAACTATATGCATACGCACATATGTACACATGTATGTATATCATGCCGATTGATGTCTTAGGGTGGAGGAATAGAGGCAGCATTGGTGAGGAGTTAAGTAAACGATATCATGTGGAATGAGAATGAAAAAGGAATAACGGCAACGACACGAGAGATGTTTGTTAAAATAACAACAAAGACATAAGAGAAATGGGTTGCTGTTCTGCGAAGGGTGCGGTAAGAATTTTTTGATAGTTAGGTAGGCAAAGTAAACGCAGCTTAAGAACAATTGAGGATGATGGTAGAATAACATACAATCAAAATTGAAACGCATTCATGTTTTTTATGTGGTTATGTGCATATGTGGGTAAATGAGTGAGTAGAGCGAATTTAGAACAGAACGAATGTAATGACGACGGGTTGACTGGCTGTCAAAAGAACAAACATGGGCGCACAGAGGCGATGGCAACGCGGAAAAAACAAAAGCTCAGAAACAACCAACAACAGCAAATGCGAACATTATGGCATTATCAGGAGCATATCCGCTACTACAAACAAAAACAAATGGAAAGATATTATAAAGGAAGAGCTCGTAAGAAGAGAATCGTTATATGCCTACATAGGAATGTGCATTTGTATATTACTTGATTCGTTTTCGATGATAAAATGAAAAAGTCACAGGAAAAATTATGCAGAGTATAAAAACCATTTGTGAGGAAAAAAATAATTATGTTAGATATCATTATAAAAATTAAGAATTATGTATGTAAGAGGTTAAGAAAGGTATATGAAATACTATTCATGTTCCGCAAACGTGAATATACACTATGGTTTCCACTTATATATGTAATATGTACATGTACACGTATGAGTACATAGGAAAAAGGCAGGTGCTTATTTTTATTCAAAAAACACACCACAAGATATTACCAACTTTTTACAACCTAATTACAAGAACACAATTGAGTTTGAAAGATTTATTGTTTCACGCAATTATCGCATTGATATGCGCAAACACACAGACACATGAATACCGCGAATATGATCGAAGGACCATTAAAAAATTGGGTTCGAATAATGAATAGTAATACAATTAAAAAATCAACTAAAAAATGGGAGGAATACAAAAGCGGCAGGGTAACAAAACGTCTGGAGATAATGTATTTATTACCATACTTATTTAATGAAGCCATTTAAATAAACAACCGCCATGCATAAAGATGAACAGCAACGTCAAACTAGAACCATTCAAAACCATGCCGCAAAACAAGTCCTGGCAGTGTTTATTTTTATATACGCTACAAGTATGTATGTATGTGTACGTCGAAGTCGGCAGAAGCAAGTGGCTTCGACGTACATATACACATATCCTTCAAATGAAGGAAGCAATCGGCTTCGAGGTTGCGGAGTAGCTGTATGATTACGATTATGTAAAAACTCAACGATTCGCCAAACATCTATTCTAGGTGAACAAAAAGAAAGGGGCAATGGCTCAACGGTTGAGATAGTTGCGGCGGCAATGACATTTGGTAAGGACATTTCCTCGCTTTTCACTTTCAATTGAAATTCAACTTTCATATTTATTCTCGCATTTAAACGAAGTCAGAATAACCGCATAAACAACGAAGACAAATATGTATATTTACTATACAATAACTAAACAAACAAACAAGAACACATCACACAAACAGCAATAAATCTTAACGAAATTTGGGTACGGTGAGGAGCAACAAAAACTGTAACAGCGATGACAATTCTCTCTTTACGGCTCACTGTTGCTCAGGACCAAGGAAAATTTCTCTTTGGAGTATTTCTCTACTGCATACAAATGTCATACGCTTTGCCACTTTACTACGCCAAGACGCGTTGTTGTCGCGCTTATTTTTGTGGTGGATATCTCTACTTTGCACATTTGTTATTGTGACCGTCTGCTTATATTGCAAGAATAACAAAAAATCAAGTTCAATTTCATTCATTCACTGTTGCATCATACAGCTGTACTAAGCCGGTACTAACACTGAATCGTCTACACCCAACAACGAATTACGGAAAATTGGAATATCAACCAGTTAGGAGTCTTTCACATACAATTTTTGCTTCGCTTTGTTTCAGACTTTTGCTTTGACAGAGAAGTTCGATATATGCTTTCGTATAAGTACGTTCACATAAAAAGTTTTCGAGGTGAAACAAAGCAAAGCGAAGCAAAATGTTGGGCAATTCCCAGCAACTGTCGCCATTTTTGTTACTTATTTCTTTTATTTCTATTATATTTCAATTGGATCAAAATACATTTTTGAAATATATATGTAAGTTTAATTTACCGAATATGTTAAGATAAAGATAACAAAACACGAAATATTAAATATTAAATATCACAGAAAGCATGGATAGCAAAGCGTTCATTCTTCAAACCCCATGTATGAACTGTCAAACAAAGCGAGGAAAGTTGTTGTAAATCAGCCATTACTATCCTGGCGACGGTTGAGATCATAATGACAATTCGCCAGTTCCAAGCGGCTGAGAATTAAATATTCATATTTAAAACGCTGAAGCACTTCCACTATGGTTAGATATACATACATGTTTGTATGAAATAAATATTCATGATGGGCGCTTACTGCTCGGTTAAGAGGGTGCAAACGATGCTGGTGGAAGAAAAGTACAGGCGTTTTTAAAGATATATACATATGTACATATAATTGCGGCATTAAAACTGACACTAAGAAATTCATTAAGAATCCATAGGGTGGGTGTGACAGAGGTATCTTGGTATTATCAGCATGCTTATCTATACTAATACAACATAAACAGCTTCATCATGCCGTCTGCATTTATAATCTGCATGTATTGAAAACATTTTCAAATTCACTAAAGTGCTATGCTTGCGAAGCAACAGATAGTCCAGGCGGTAACATTGGAGTTAATTAAATATTACCTATAAATCTGCATATATGTAAATACATAAAAATTATGAGCTTTGCCTTTTCACGCATTTTAAAGATATTGGATCAAATAATATCAAAATTTAAAGTAAAAATTTATTTAAAAACAATAAAACCTATAATTTTTACTACAATTCATAATGGTGTTTTTTAATTCATAATTTTAAGCTTCACTCATCACTCTCAAACACTTTTGAAAAACTTAACAACAAATTTAAATGTTGCGCAACATCAATGAGTATTTTGAGCAACATACATTAGAGTGCTAACAATTCCAGTGCAACATTTCCAGCTGATACGAAAAGATGTTAAGCGGTGTATGTGTGCATTTCTAAATTCATTTGTTTATTCTACATATAGAATATACATATGTACACTGGAATTGTGCTTGTGTTATAAATGTATGTACTATTAATATGAATACAACCTTTGAAATTTTTATATGTTTTTATCCAAGTTATTTAATGAGTGAACAAAAAAATAATTGCATTAAAACGTTGTCAAAAAGAAATCACATTTTTCTTAAACTTAGCTTAGGATAAGGTATTTAAATCGCAATTACTATATAATGATGTAAGTATATACTATCAGAAAGTTTATCGCCAAGAATATATGTACAGAAATTTAAAATCTTTACCTCTCTATTAATATGAACAATACTCATTGCTGTCATCATAAAATGAGAGGTATTTTGGAAGTTTTAAAAGTAAATCCCTAGAATTTAGAAAACTAGAATTAGAATTGGAACACTAAATGACCACTGGCGTTTTGCATGCAAATATTTCCTGTAGGGCATGCTCTCGTTCGCTCAATCAACATATTCCGGCAACATTATTTATTTGCCGCGCAACATTAACACCTCGCTAAACCACCACCAACGTTTCTCCAGTATTCGGCAACACAGAAAAATATTTACTCGCACTCTTCCAACTAGAATTCATTTCCTCGGCAATTCATCATCTTTTCGAGAGTTCGGTAACACTCGTGTTTCGTGCCATTGTGTTTTTCAGGTTCATATACTCTTGTTTGTAGGCATGTGTTGCTCTTGTTTGTTGTGCTTTCGTTGTAGCCGTTACCATGTTGCAGACTTCGGAGTAGTAGCGCGCGCCATTGGCAACATGCGAAATAGATTTATTGGAATGTATATGAGCTGAGCTCATTGTGGATTCATTGTTAGCATGATGGTTTAGTTGTTGTTGTGTGAACACATAAAATAGACGGGTGTTTAGCAGAGTGGTAGGCAGGCAGAAAGTAGTAAGCAGCCATCGGCAAGACAACAGGAATAAGCATCGAAGCAACTAAACTGTTAAACAGTGAATGGCAGCCCGTAGTAGTCTGCGTGTGTTTTCTGCATTTTGTTGTGTTTTTGCGTTATTTGCCGGGAGTTCCATTCTTGTGTTCGCTGCTGCCGCGTAAAATATGCGCTCGTTTTTCGTTTGACAATGTATTTTGCGAGAAGATTCAATACGATTTATAATTATTCAAATGAGAATTGGATTACGAAACTATCAAAAACAAATCATTACAAATATGTTTAAAGATAATAAACTTAAATAAAATAAAATTAATAAACTTTTTTTGTATGGGAATTTAAGTGCTTACGTACAATAACATCTTTATGAAATACTATGAATACTACTGTGAAATACTATGTTTGAGACCATGTATATGAGATAATTTTGATATAACACAATAAAATATTTTTTGTCCTTTATGCTGTCCGGAAGTGCATAAAAAGGCGAAAACACATGGAAAATTCAAATTCGTGGAATAAATGACATGGAATAAAAATTCTTTCGTTTGGCATGACATTTGTATTAGCGATCCGCTTACAATCAGCTGCAGGTCCTATTGGTTTTCTTTAATCAACAAAGCGAACTTTTGACTTGTTAATTTGTTTTCGTATTTGCCGTACAAAACCGTATGCTGTTTTTTGAGTGCCGTAGGAAAACTATGAATAATTATGGCCATGTTCAAAGTGGTAATTTAATAAAATAAAAGATCAGAAATATGAAATGTAAATATAAATATATATATGACATTATCAAGTGGCAATTAAGAAACAAAAAATAAGTAAGTCTCTGGTGAGAAGTTTCTAACGGAACCATAAAAATAACATTCCACATAAACAAAAAACATTAAGTTCAAAAATACCATTCCAATCTACATTTTATAAAAGCACGCTAGAAGCAGATTAAAGGCTACCGTGTAATGTTATTGGTCGCTGCTGTATCCGTGAATATTATCAATTGAATAGCATTGAACTCTTCATCTTCGCGTCGATGCGTCGTCGTTCCGCCAAACTCTAAAACAATAAAAGGGCATAAATGTCACATTCGCGATTCGACTGCTGCCAAAAATAATTAAACGCAATAAACAATATCGGCAAAATGTAATCAGTACCTTCCCAACGTAACTGATAAGCGATTCGGAAAGCAACGCGTGTTCAAAAACAAGAAACAAAAGCGCAGTTGTGAGCGCGAGAATTACGTCGTTCTTGTATACTTCAACAAAAGGCTTATCAAAAATGTGTGTACCCAAGTCGACAACAAATCTACTGATTTGCTAATAACTAAAGCATAAGCCTTTTTGAATGATAGAACAGACAGCTATAAAGCAATCATCTTTGTTTATGGGTAAAAAAAGAAAATTCACGCGACATCCACATAAAAATTTCGAATATTTATGTTTGCCTCATAGCCTTGTGCTTGCGTTTCCCTGGTTCTCCATCCTACTGCACATACAAATTGCTATCGCCTCACTTTCAATTTTCATGCATATTATAATTTTGTCTTACTATTTTCTCAATTCACTCAATAAATTTAAAAGAACTAACTTTTTGAGAAGTAAGTCATACAATGCGGGTTTTAAAGTCCACTTAACTTAATCCAAAGAGCACCATGAATATTAATCATAATTGTCGTACAATTGTGCTTGTAAATAGTAATTTAAAAAAATTGTGATATTGATATAAGTGTAAAAACTGCGAATAACTTTGTATACGAAGTTTGTTAGCATTAAGTTCGAATCAACGTGTATATGATATATGTATATTCTAAAATCACAATCATTCGAAGAAGAAAAATACTAATATTGGGGAAATATTACTACAACACTTCGAATTACGTGTAACTAAGGTGAGTCTTGTTGCGAACAATTTTAATCGTAAATATCGACTTTCTCTATCTAACTGTAATTTTGTTCAGTTTTCCCGAGATATTTATTTTTGATGGCAGCTAAGTATAATTTGCAGAATAGTCTTAACAAAACTCCTTGGTTATTACCACTTGCACTGAAGAGGAGTTCACTGGCTGGGATTTTCCATATAGTGTTCGCCGCTTAATATTGCTCGGTTATTTGATTTACTCGTACGTTTGAATCACCTGCGCGTTTTTACATTCTCCCTACCTAATCAGCCGTACTTACTTTGAATAAACCAATTCGTAGCTGATGCTGACCAAAGTAATTAATTATGAAAATTAATTAATTAAATCACAACAACTGTAATTTAACAATACTGGAGTTAATAAATCTATCTCGCTCAACCATAACGGTGCCAACACACAAAAACAAATTAGTTATAATCATACAAAGCGCTTGTCGCAACTTGGAATAATCGGCACAACTCAACAATAATCAAACAATTGGTTTGTCAGACCAATATTATATATATGTGCCTACATTTGTATGTATGTATTTGTAGAATTATTCACAAATACGCTACACTCATACAAATAAATCTATGTAAAAACTTTCTGAACAACAAAAACTTAACCACGTCCTCCAACAATAACAAATTGGATATGGGCACAGCATATATCAGTAGTTAAAAAATGAAAGCAATTTCTATATGCAAATAATTGATAGCTTCCAGAGAGCGAGTGCATGTCGACCTGAACACATGAAATAATTAGCGTTAAAGCGATTTATGTTAATCACAACAAATATACCGGCAGAAACGACGGTAGTGAAGCTGTTGACGATAACAACAAAACTATGCCATGGCATCTATAGCACTACTTACAACACCAAAAAGCATCCTCATGTTTTGCTTTAGCAAATTGTGATTGCTGCTTAAATAAAATGCACGTAATGGCATATGCTTTTACAATCCAGTTAGCTCGCTCATACGTCGAAATGCAATAAATCATCTCACTTTTAATTTTCGCATATTTAAACTCTCGTAACTTGTTGCAACACAGTATAATAGTTTTGTTCACTAACGGTTCTTTGTAATACTTAAAACTAAACGAGATAGATATGGAGTTATATATATATCAAAATGATCAGGATGACGAGGCGAGTTAAATGAGTGACTGTCTGTCCTTGCGACGGTCCGTGCAAGCGAAAATTTAGCAAATTTTGAGATATCTTAATGAAACTTTAGACACGTGTTCCTTGATACTCTGAGGAGGTTAGTGTCGTAGATGGGCGATATCGAATTATAGCCACACCCACAAAATGCCGTTAAGCTATAATGTCATCATACAATGGAGAAAATGTGTGAAATCAGATAGTAACCACGCCAAACCCCAATTAACGGTTATGTTGAAAACTAGTAAAAGTGCGATAACTCACTAAAGAAACTTGTTAGAACCATTAAAGTTTAAAGTAAAGATATTAAAGAAGGGTTGCATAGGAATCAGTGTAAATTGGACAGTGGATGTGGCCCCGCCTATTTTTATGTAAAATATCATAACTCAGTAACTACTAAACCAATTTCAACCAAATGTGTTGCATAGCATTATATTTGCATCTTTATAATACAGTATGAAAATTGGCGAAATCGAATAACAACCACACCTACTTCCCATATAACACAATTTTTAATTTCATCTGGTTCTTTCAGTTTACAGAATGTAAATCAAAGATCTATGAAATATCGTTTCATCTGTAAAATATATTATTAAAGTTAAGAAAGAAATGTTCCTGATAAGAATACTGAATACTTCCCCTAGCCCCCATATACCAAATATAAGATTTTCAAACATTCATTTGGTTTTATACTATATATATCATGCAATATATAAAATATCTTAGCAAAATTAAATGAATGTGTAATCTTGGATATACTAGTTTGTTGGCGAAGATGGATGAAATCGATTAAAAAATTAGCCCAGCTCTCCTATAATACATACTATACAATGGTTTTCATAAGTTTAGGGTACTTTACGCTGAATATATCAGTCGAATTCTGAGTTATTTTAGTAAAAAGGAGTGGAGAGATGTTCTCAAGCATAACTTAGTTTAATATCTAAAGTAAATGTTACCTACGTAGACCTTTCCTAACCCCAATATATCCAATATAGTGATTCCGACATTCCAGTTGACTTTAAACCGTTCATATATGTCAATATGTGTGAAATTTTAATAAAATTAAATGTTTTCTTAACCATATTGTCATTTATCGAACGATTTTATGGTTATAAATGAAGTCAATCCAAAACTTGGTCTAAACCTCCTATCCCTAATATAATATAACGATTGACGCCTCTGCTTGACTTTTTCTTTATATACCCAATATATCAAAATTTGTTCATTTGGTTGAGTTTATATCACATATATCTCAGTGGAAGATGTCTCAACAAAATTAAAAGAGAATTTTTCGATTAGTATTATGTCTTTCAGTAACAATAGTTATGACACTAGTGTGTTAGTTAGATTGATGTTATTATAAATGATGTCCGAGCAAAAATTAGTAATGAAACTAATTGAATATATGACTTATAATCTAAGTTTATAACATGAAAAATATTATTGCAATCCATTTAAAATTGGATCGAATAATGAATGTTGAATTTTTATAAATTTCTATCATAAAGATTTATCACCTGAAAGTATTGTCCCGCCTTTGATTCTTGCAAATTGCGGGAGTATGAAATATTCCCTTCCTTACTAGTTTTATTTTCATTCATTTGTTATTGTTGGTTCTGAATACACTGAGTATTTACTAATTTTTTAGACACCCGAATGTATATATTTACACCTATACGACATCAGCCAATTGCAAACGTTTCATTGTCTACTCACATTTGTACATGAGAAATATTTATCGGAAAATGCATATCACCTGAGAACATTAATTACATGACCACATTTAAAATGTTGTGTTAATATTAGCTAAGTTGTTGAGCATAGCATTGGGATAGGTCTTGGACGTTAAATTCGATCTGGACCAAAATGTAATATCTACCCTTAAATTAGTATTCGAAATCGACACATGTATCAATTGGAATTTATTTATCACTTCGCTTGCAATGCATTTTTATACGCAATAGGTGTCTACTGTTTACAATTGTTGTTATTTGTAACGGCTAGTACGCATAGTTAGCCGCACTATGTTGCGGAGTTGGTTTAGTGCACCCCTGCTCAATGTTCACATCTAGACAACTGACTGTTCGGTAGCTTGGCTCTGGTTTTTGTATTTCAGTGCCTCAATGACTTACTCACCGGACTCGTTCATAAATTCTATGAATAAATTTCCATATAATTTTTTCGAGCAATTATTTTCTTTGCAATTTTACACCCGGCTAAATGTATCCACTCAAAGGTTTTTCTAGCTTTTTCCCCATTACCGTTCCGACTTACCGTTGTTTCAATTTACAAACCTGCATATGCAGTTTCATTACATCAATTACGTTGGGTATCTACGGCGAAATCAACTAGTTATAAACTACTACTAGTACAATCATACTATTGTAGTAAGCCCAACTATTCAGCGAACTCCCCTTTTTCCGTACAAGCAAATTTGTTACATATTGATGTCCTATTAGATTTCAATTGCCAGATTTCAAACAGAAATACGACTATAACTTTACTAAAACCAAATTTAAATAAACTTTGAATTTTTCGTGTATTTACTTAATTATACGACAGAAAAGTCGTATCTTTTTCTACTATATATACCATTCCAGTATATTTTAACTAGTTTTCTAGTTGCAATTAAAATTTTTTCTGACTAGTGCGGTATTTCACTGAATTGTATGAAGTTTATAAATAGTATATATTATATGTATATGTACATATGTATGTGCATATGCGGACTTGTGGGGACTTGTGCAGCCTGGCTCAGCTGTCAACTCACCAATTCCAGAGCATCTGAGTTGAGCAAAATCCAAAGTTTCGAAGTAAGCTGCGCATCCACATGCTTACTTTATTTTCCCTTAAGGAAGATTTGGCAGGTGGGAAAATTTTAGTGTTTGCTGCGACATTTTGACTATCTGACTGACAATGTTTTTGCATATCGTTTGCACTTGTAAGAGTAAAGGGCTCAGCACGTTCCATTCGCTTAACTAATCGCAGTCTACTGGTCTGTCCTTTTTGTCGAGAGATATCAGAGACTTATAAGTGAATATGCCCTCACTGGATTTCAGTTTCAATTTTACATCTTACGCAACGTTACATTGTTGTAGTTGTTTTTTATATGCGTTTCTCCTTGTTGTCTACACACATTGTGCAGCTCGTATTGAGTAACATCGCCAACATGGCAAATGCAGCACACCTTTTGTTGCATAACACGCTACAACCACTTTGTTAGCTCATTTCTAGCCAGTGTTATCATGCCACACCCCTGCAGGAAAACTTGAACCGATCAGGCAAACGTTTACCACAATTCAGGAACTATGAAAAAATCGTCCGTTCATACCAGTTCGTGGTAGCATGCATAGAAGATATGAACACAATAATGGTACTGTTGTGTTAAACCCGAACCAGATTTACACTAACTACTTTCCTCTGCAGGATGTTCATACATGTATATGTAAATATATAAAATGTGATATCACCGAGTCTGAAAAAGTAAATAAGAATGTTTCTCTACGCTATTACCTTGAAGGTTATTGCAAAGACGTGTTGATTTGCACAAACTTCAAAACGGTGTTTAAAATTCTAGCATTTAATTTTTGTGGCACTTACAGTGTTTTATATTTTACTGTCAAATTCGCGTGTTCTTTTCTCAAAATTTTTTCAGGTTCGTTTGTTCTTATCTCAAAATGTTGCATTCTAACCAGAAAAAAGGCAAAATTTTTTACCCTTCTCAAAACGTAAGATTGAGAGTTGCCTTGCGGATGTTTATTCTTTTAAATTAAGTTTTTCTACTAAATATAATGCTTCGGTCAGTTTTGTTAAGCTCAATAATGAAAATTGCGAATGAGTTGGTGGATTCATCATCATCACAATCTTAGAATGAAATGGGGATGCTAGTTCTTGGAAGAGATTACTTATTTAGAATTAAATGATTCCTAGAAGAAGTTGTGAACGCTTATTCAGAGTCGGAGATAAAAGAAAAAGTGTTAAATGAGAAGCATATTTCATTATATTTGTAAATTACAGTTTAAAAAGAACTTTATTATTGGTCAAATATGCAACGTGTCATTAGCAGCAGCATTACCTTAGTATTTTAGTAGCCTCTTAGTGCCAGAAATCTGGTTATTTACCCATAGCTGCTTTCTTTTTTAAGGTACAGTTTTGTATATTTCCAGTCAGCAGTGTGATTTGCTGATCTTCCTTTGATATCGGTTGATATTTATATATTATTATAAATTATATTTATTTATTATATAGCTTATATTATTTATTATAGCTTATTTATTTCTTATAGCTTTCATTGGCCCAGTTTCTGGAAAGTTAGTGGCATATATATCCAGTAGAAGACGATTCTCACTATATGTTCATATTGAAACAAAACACATATTTAAGGCCTGTCCTTTGCACACTGACTACTTTTTAATTTCTATACTTACTTTATATATGTTTGACGCAGGAGTAACCAACAGATTTGTCCTCTGTTTCAATTCTTTTAACGTGTAAAAAATAGAACAATTTTACAGGGCATAATGGCATTTATATAAAGTTGCCATATGATGAGGCAACATTTCCATAGAGAAAAGATAACGCTATTAGACTTATTTTGGTTTATATATATTTTTACAGTTAGTTTCTCACAAAATATTACACCAACTTCAGTGCATTTTTAAATCAAAATTCACTATTTCTCAAATAATTTAACTGCAAAAAATTTTAAGCAAAACCTCAATTATCCCCCTTATCATCCTTATCAAGATGTGTGCAAAACAAGATATGTGCTTGTATAGGAATATTGAATGAAAAATGGAAAACAAATAATCATCATAAATATTCCTTTCATTCAACGTAATCTTACAAATTCGTATGTCGTGTATGTACGAACATAAATCGTTTTATTGAGATATGAGTTATAAGTCGAATTTCTTTTTTCTTTTGCATCGTATCATTAAAGTGATGACCAGCAAAATGTCACCGAAATATGCTGAAAGGGCTGAGGCGGTTTGCATATATTCTCCATTCGCACCCTGACACCTTTTCAAAAATTTTAGGTACAATTTATACAGGTATGCCTTTCGTCATAATGTATACGTGTACCTTATATGAAAGTTGTTCTAGTAGTTTAGTGTAGATAAACCTTGCCAGGTGCCTATTTAAATTAAATGAAGATATACAACTCCACATCAAATCAACCAAAAGAGTAAAATTTTGATTGTAGTGTTCATCAGAGCCCTTTTAGATCCTACGTATGTGTGAAAATTTAGACTTATTACTTTGTTAGGAATCCTTAACAGAGGTTATGCTTGCTTTGGAAGACGAAGGCTCCACTCATGAGACGGAAGATTATATTTTATGGTAGCTCGAAAACTGCATGCGGTGTGTATGATTATAAAAACTGACGTACACAATACCTTATCAAAGTGAAAATTCTAGTTCAATGAACATATCTCTTTTGTTGTTGACGTTACGAAAGATGCTAAGAGAACAAAATTATTATACCCTGTGCAACATGTTGCGAGATTACACGTATAATTAATACTAATTTTTGTCGGGTGTGCTACACATCCATAGTTCTATGTGTGTGTGTGTAGAAATATATTTCATCGCCCCAAATGAATTTGTTTCTGTCACCTGCTGCGTCTGATAATGAACAAACAAAGAAGTAGCAAACGCGGCGGCAACAATAATCGCACTAATTACAGCAACACGATCTCTACAAAATGCAGATGACACTTCCAAATCCACTACATGTATGGTTTAAACTATTATTGTTTATGTTATAGTGACTGTTGTTATTGCATTGTGAATATAAGTGAGCTATATTATTCATACATACTAATAACTATACAAGTGACATTTTTTTATACCGATCGTAAAAGAGGAAAAATATGTATATGTAATATACATGCGTATTTAGGCCAACAATTGCAGGGAAATGCATTAATTTCTGTTCGTGTTAACGCTCTAAAAAGCTAACGAATTTCACACTTTCGTACTTTTCTTAGCATGTCTGCGGGATGTTCACGGGAAACGTTTTCAGGGAATAAATTCTAAGGTTTGCAATGTCGGATAAGGAGCCGCCAAAAACGATTTCATTGACCTGATCGCTTCGACATTACAGCGGATTGGACAGGGAATTTGTTTTTTTTACTAAATTGTACTTTAAGCAAAAACGAAGAATCGATTTTTTGAAAACCCTAGATTAACCCTTTAATAAGCACATCTGACTATTGAAACTCTGCTGTTATCAATATAATATAATTATATAACCAATATAATATAATAACTAGTATAAAAGGATACCTCTACATACATATTTTTAATAAAATATTAAATATGTTTCTATTTCTCTCACTGTCCGTTTTTCCACGTCCATTTAAATTAGGATTAAAGAAAACATAATCAATCTCGTGCTCACCACCTACATAAGGGTTGTTGAAGGACACATGCCGCTTAAAAACTTTATTAACTTAAGACTGCGTCGGCAATCGCTTATTCGTTAAATTGGAATATTTAGACGATTGATTTGTTGTAACAAAATTTTATTTTAAATTTTTACCAATTGCACCAGTTCCCACTATCGCTTGGCAAATTGTTGTGACGATTGTTTGTTAAAACGATTTTCACCTCATATGCTTAGCAACATTTAACAATATTATTTCAATACGTTATGTGCAAAATATTCAAGTGTTTGCATGCGGGTGCAAATAAGATACATAATTATATACATACATGTCCCTCACGGTAACGGAATGCAAAGATAACAATATAAGCTTTCACACAAGCAATCAATATTTTTTATATTTTTCCGACTTTGTTCTGAATATATCCTTTATGCCACATATATATACATAGGGTGTGTTTTGAGGGGTACATAACTTTAACTTTAAATAAAACATAGGAATTAATAAACTCTCCATTTTTTTGTTTTCATTTGTGCGCAAATATTATTGAACTGTGTCTTAGGAAGACCATTCGCCTGTCAAACTTCACCACTTTTACCTTTGTATCCGGCTTCATCTTGTTAATAGCGCCCTGAATATTGGTTTTCAACTGATCAGTCCTAGCTAACTTATCAGCACAGACCGTTAACTTGTGACACCTCTACAAAAATTAATCTAACCGAGTATCTAACCGACATATGGTTTGTCCAATTAACGTATCGACTTCTTCATATGAGACACCATCCTGTCGAAACCATTTAGCACTTGATGATTTATATTTTGTGGAACGAAAATGTGTCTCATGGCTGAAAAATAATTGACGGTAAAACGCAGATGTAATTTTTAATTTTAGAAAAAATAAATTTCCACAACTTCGAAATCTTGTTAGTATGTATGTATTTGAACAGTAATTTTCTAAAGGATACCCAACATAAATATCAAACAGACAGCTGGTTTAAAAGTTATATTGGAAATTCTAAACCTCTAAAAAAACCAACCTATATATGAGTTTGAAACAACAACCTCCTCAAATAACCACGCACAAAAACTTCGCTACGGCACGAATTACAAAGCCACTTAGGAGAACGCGTTAGGATATTACCAACGCTACAAGTAAAAATAAATTAAAATAGATTATGAAAAAAGTGAGTTGTATATGTACATATGCAGATATGTACATGTAAAGTACATGCTTATAAATATGTATATATTCTAACTACCGTCTAATCACGTTGACAACGGCATCGCAAACAAAAGCGTAAACGAAAACAAAACAATTGAAAAACTAAGCTATACTGAAACTAAAGTTAAATGGTAAAAAACATTAGCTGATACTAAAAATGAAACTGTGGCCTGTGTTCAGAAGTCTGAAAGGCGGTCGTGAGTTGCGTGTTATCATGCAATTTTAATGTATGTAAGTGTGTGTGTAAATTAAAAATTAATAAATGTATATACATAAAGCTAACAAAAGAGGGAATCACATGTGCAATAGAATACATACTTTGTTACTATTACAGAGTGCTCCCAGTTTTATGATTCACCAAAAATGTTCGCATAAATACGCATGGCCATAGGAAGAACACACATTCCTTGCCTCCGTAAAGCTATATATTTCGAATATTGCTATAGGTTTCTGGTTTTTGTTTATAAATCATTAAAGTATATGACAATGAAACATTTTTTTTATACATGAACAAACATACGTGTGGGTGTGTATTAATGTCGTGCCATCATTTTTTTCTTTGTTTATCGAAGGGATTTGCAGAAGCTTAAAAGCACACATTCTCAGCTGATTGGTTCTTATGCGCGACTATTCGCTTCCGGTTGCCTTACGTAGTAAAGTAAATTTATTTATGCACATATATAAACTCGTGCATATAAATCTGAGCGCATATACCATATGTTCATATATATTTTTAAGAATGTAAAGTCATGTGATTATGTGGTAAACAATGAAAGTGCATATGTGTGAACACAGTTGTCGCTGGAGTGACACTTTGTTTGTTGAGCTCAGAAGACAGCGTGTGTTCAAATTGGTCGAATATTTCGCCATTCTTATAATTTCGTATATATACTTACGTAAGTGCATACATATATACAAATGGTATAAGCATTAGAAATATCTCTCACCACAATGGGCTGCTTTGAGCATTTATCTCATGTACACGTAGAATCAAATTTGTAGAAAATTTTTTCTAACAAAATAGTTCTGATATACAAAATCGTACTACTAAAACAGATCTTGTGTTTCGATACTGACTATCACTCGTTGTTGGTGGTAAAGTCTAAAATTAAAATAAAAAAATTTCCCAAAGCGGTGACTTCTCAGAAGGGAATGTCCCACCACGAATGTTTGTATTCGTTTTTATCATGAAAAAATTTTTACTGTAAATTGCATAACATCGAGGCGCCTAAAAATTTTGTATCCCTTTTCACATTCAAATTCAATTAAGTTTCACAACTTACGAGTGCATAGCCAACACTAATCAGCCTTAAATAAAAATCTAATACAAATCTACAAATAATATGTTTCACATTTAATACACCAGCCATTTGGGGAAGAAACAATTGTCGTGGTATGTTACACAACGTTTGGGAAGTAATATTTTTTATTTTGTTCACACTTTCAAAACATTGAAGAAGGAGATAAGTTTTGTCCTCTGGGCTAACATAATATAATATATGAAAGAGTGGAGAAGTGGCACATATCTATATTTGAAATAGGCAATAAAAAGATTCAAGTTCAAGTTAGTATTGACATTAATACAGTCTAAAATGGTTGAATACAATAAGCGGCTTACGAGTAATCGGAGAATAAATAAACAATAAGAAACTGAGCGATTGCATACCAAACAATTTACGACAGAACATAAAAGAACGCACTGAACAAATTATTATAAAACTGGAGTTTTTTAACGCAACAACTATACTGCCAACAAAAAGTAATAGTAGTGGTATATAGTATCCCGCTAAGAGAAATTTTAGTTGACTAGCAAACAATGGCTGTACCCTTTTTTGGATCACTCATGGCCTTATCGATATACTAAACTGAATATAATCGAACGGTTGACCAACTGGTAGAACGATATTTTACCGGCGTTTGCTCTACTATTAAATGCATTGCATATGTATTGATTTGCTTGTGTAAAAGCATGATGCCATTTTTTGTGACCATCTACCGTATTTGCAAACTTTAATTTTTATTTGACCATTAAGAAGGCAAGCAAAGCTACACAATCACTTTGAGAACGAAAATTAAGCAGGCATAAGAGAAACAAAAGTGAAGATATTCGAAACCCGATGTTGGTTATATTTACTTCATATTACGTTTTTGCCTTCTCATGTACGTATTTTTGCTGGCTTTTCTTCATGTACAAACTATCTCTTCCGGGGAGAGAAGAATTCACTAAGGTTATATCCGCCGGTTTTTAAAATAAGCTTAATGACAACACGTGTTTTATTGTAAATTTACATTGGAATTTGTAGCAGCAATGTCAAAGCAAAAATATACCAATAGCCAACAACAAATTCAGATTTACTCGCACAACAAATCGACTACCACTCAAGTGGATGTACATTTTCCAAAGTCGACGTTGGCGAACAAATAAACATACAAGTACGTTTATGCATCTTAATAAAAGCTGGTCAAAAGAACACAATGATGGTGGCAGCGGCACTTAAAGCCACTTATTTGTTGTACAAATAAGGCTTAAACAAGCTGTTGTCACTTGCAGCTACCCCATGCACCGCTGTCCGTATCGAAGTGTACTCTAATTGCCGCAAATTCATTATTTGTAGAAAAAGTTGAAACCGCACGTACTTACAAAACGTACAGATTTGTGTTTGTAAAAAAAAATGTAAAACTGAAGCTAAAAATCTAAATCTTGGCACGGCGATCTCAGAGTCAGGTATAAGTGAAATGCCGATCTTAAATGCGCAAGCAGATAGCGAATTGACGCCGTCGTCAATGGATGACTTAATTAATAACACTGATACAATGAAAATCGCAATGAGTCATACGATCAACTATATAGCTCGATTAAAACAGACTTATATACTGAAGGCATGTTTAAATTTTTTGATTTGACAAAGAGACAACTTCAACAAAGCTCGTGCTTATTCGACTATTATGTGTCGCATGATAACCATTCGTAATTACAGTCCGGTTTGTACTCGATCGGCGACAATTTGCTTATCGTGAGACGAATTCCCAGAAAGCAACTACTGAATTACTTATAGACACTATGCACTCCACGAAATGCTGCCTTTGTCATTGGCTCGTCCGTGGCACTACATTTCATTAGCATTCATTTGCTCATGCGCGGCTACATACACAACGCAGCGGCTTAACCGACTGCCAAACTCTCAAGCCATAAAAGCGGACACTGAAAATGCCGATTGCGCTGATAAACTCATTACGAACAGCTACAAAATGCCACCGCGGTGGCAAATGCGGTGAAGTGACAACACTTTACTAACAGATGCAATATAAATTTTAGATAGTTTTCTTATGCTAAGAATGTCTGAGTTCTTCAGTTCAATGTTTAGACACAACTTGTAGTGTATGATAATAAAATTGTGTTTAATGTTCTTGTTTTGTGCCATTAACCTTTATCAGCAACGCTACGAGCAGTGATAAAGTAAACCAAATATTGTTGGAATGTATGTAATATTATTTGAAGGTGTAATATCTTCATTTAATAATTAACTAATAAACTGAGGAGCTAGTGCTCAAAAAATTTTTTACTCATAATTTCAAAGTCTTGCTGTCCATATAGGACATAAAATTTCATATACCTAATTTTTTCAAGTATAACTTTTCTCTACACAGTTATCAACGCATGCGCACTTTTTTAATATATGCGACTCTATTTTACTACAGGTTGTCTCATGTAATCTCCATATAAAGTATATAACGATATCCTTTCCCTCTGTTACTTTATCTCGTATACATTGGTCAATATTTGCGTATATTAATAGGACTCAAGTTTTGTAACACAATTGGATGGTAAAGGTGCATATCTTCCCTAGGCTACAATAGAATCTATACCTTAAAGAAGAGAAACTATTTTATTAAATAAGATAAATATTAATTATTTTAATAAAACTAGTTGACATATTTTATTTGACGCTAATTTTTTTTATTTTTACAGACAGTATTCCTTATTCCTTAAATGCTTGAAAATTTCAGATTACATAATTTTTGTACCACCTGATCTTAACCTACTTACTTTTTGATATACTAACTGGAATTTTACAAATATAATCATGAACAATATGACAATATAAACACAATTTTAGTAATTTTGTAAAGTAAAGCAATTTAGTTGTTATTATTGTAATGACAGAAAAAATTTCCAAATAATACAGAGGAATTCCACTGAGTTGACAATCCTTGACCAGTTAAAAACACAACAGCACGGGTCAATTACAATAACGTATTTGTTTATTTTACTATCCCAATATTTGGTACTATATTTGTATATTTTCTCACACTAATAACCCTAACAAAAGCGATTTGTCAGCATCCAAACGATTGATGTAAAAAATTTCAAGGAATTATTATTAATATACCAATTCTTATCAAAGGATATGAAAGGAAAGTTAAGCACTTGTAATAATATGTCGGTTTACTTATTAATGCACCAATTCGTTCTTTCACATATCTTAAATACGCTGTTTGCAATTTTTGCACATCGTCTATATATTAACAATGGCAGCCGCAGAGAATATATTTTTCCATTCATGTGCACACATATATGTATCTACTCCTCCTGCCCTCTCGCTAAACAAAAGAAGGCAATTCCCGCATAAATGCGCATATTAATGTGAGAATTATCATAATTCCCTGTCAGCAAAAATGCAGTGAGATCTGAAATGTTGAAATGTGACAACAACGACACACAACAGACAGTTTGATTCCCAATAATCAATAACAGAAACTTAAAAAAAGTATATTTGAAAATGTTGCGTTTACATTCCAGCATAACTTCCAAAGCACTTAAGGCGACAATCAGACTTCACTCACCAGCTTAATTAGCACTTTGCTGCACCTGATACTTACTCATCCAGTTATTGGGCACAAATTTTCACTCTTCCATGCACAACACTGAAAGCGTAAATGTAGGATCCGAACGAAGTCGTGAACGAAGTCTTTGGTGGCCAGGACTGAGAGTGTTTGCTGCAGTCGTGCGGTCCATTAAAAATGCATGAATGAATTTTTCATTTAATTTACACCATTTTTTCATACACGTATGTACCTATCAGCCTTAAACAAGTAATTAAGTGATTTGTGTAATATGTTGCAAGTTGTTTATTTGTGTCCCCTTTGTGATTGTACGATTTTTATTTTTTGTATGCATGTATAAGGGTACGAGTGTGTGCATATGTGGACATTTGCTAATTCAATGCAATGAGGCGCTCACTTCCTAATTACCCGAAAAGTTTTGCCACTCGATGAACGAAAGGCAATCGCCTACAAAACACGAAATGAGCTCAAGCGGACTGACGGTATTTCACATTTATAGTGGCCAGTGTTAATAAGTTGCTATAGGCTTATTAAAGGGACCCTAACAATGACAATATATACACGCTTAATTGAGGAACGGGACGTGTGCTTTTTATTGCACGTGAAGTTGCACTTTAGGAGCCATTAGGATACAATTTATTAGCTTCTGCTTAAGAAGTTTCTGTTAATTGAGTGAGCAGTGCTGACATTTACAGAACATAATGTTCTATATTTTTAATGTTTGCAACTAATAGTGTTATTTGGTTTATTTCTTTACAATGTTATTAATTAATCTTCTTTGCTAGTATATAAATTTGTGTGAAGTGCATGGCCGATATTTGGTAAATGTATAAATGGATTAGCATTTCAGTTAAAACATTGGTTTTAAATTTAATACAATATACTATACTGTAATATAACTACAACAACTGCATATGCGTGCGGTTTTTTTATTTTCAAAATTTGAACGTTTATTTGAGAAAACATGTACAATAGTATTATTCAAAGTATTGCTCATCTGAATCTATAACATTTTCCCATCTTTCTGGTAATTTGTGGATTCCATTCCAAACGAACTGCGCCGGCTTGGCGGCAAATAATGAATCAAGGCAATTTTGATACCTTATAGTGATGTGAACGGTATTCCAATGAGGACGTTCTGCTTCGATTTGAACAAATGGTAGTCAGAAGGGCAAGCTCTGGTGGTCTCTATAAGGTGGGTGAGGCAAAAGTTCCCAGCGGCTGCTTTCCAAATTGTTTTTAAACGGTCTTACAATATGGGGCATGTTATCATGATGAAGAAATATTTCCTCGTGTTTACTCCCAAATTCCGGACGTTTTGCTGCATTTTCCTGTAATCGCTCGCTTCAATTTGATTAGTGGTTGCCTCTTAATGATTTCACGCGGTTTTAGAAATGCGTAATAAAGCACGCCCTTCTGATACCACAAAATACAGAGCATTACCTTGACGTCATGGATATTCGGCTTTGCCGTTGATTTAGCTGGTTGGCCAGGTTGGCCAGGTTTTCCATATGATTTTTTGCGTTTGGGGTTGTCGGAATGGATCAATTTTTCATCACCAGTCACAATCAGATGCAAAAACCACTTTTTTTATAGCGTTCAAGCCGTATTTCCGATATGCAAAATCGTCTATCAGCGTCTCTTGGCTTCAATTGATATGGCACCCAATTTCCTTGCTTTTGAATGTATCCGGCTGCTTTTAAACGATTTGAAATGTCTGCTTGAGTGACTTCCAAAGATTTTACAAATTCTTTATGCTGTGTTTGTCAACAATCTTCAAAGAGTAATGCTTCCAGTTCCTTATCTTGAAATTTTTTTGGCCGCCCATTACGTTCTTCGCCTTTAAATCCTGCAAACCAACAACCACTTTTGGCACATTCCCTCACCTACAGCATGTTCGCCATAAACTTCCGCCAAAATACGATCACTTTCGACCGAAGTTTTCTTCATATTAAAGTAATGAAGTGGAACTCCCTACAAACACATTTTTTCAGGCACAGAGTTTAACATATTTGAGTGAAAAAAATTATTGTTGTTTACGCTTCAAACGAATATCATATGTATAATGGAAAAGACGCACAGGGACAGTAGTTTTCCAGCGCATGTTCGGAATATTAGAATAATGGTATAATAATCAAGTTATGCCATCTCTTGTCAAACCACACGAATATAGTTATAGAGCCAATATATATCTAGCCTTTGAAGATAATTTTTGCATTTTCCCTTGCTAAATATTTCATTTATTTGCAAATGTTTAGTGTTAGCGAATAATAAATGCAGAGCAAATCAATTGAAATATAAACAATGTAAAATAATACAGCTGCTAAGTCTCAGCTATGTCATCAATATTGTACTACTGAAGCATGTGCATTGTGCATGTTCGTTTGTATATACATGTATTTGTATTTTCCCGCGAATTCAGTAACAGTAATTTGTAGGGCGTAGACCAAATTTTTCATTGTTAATAAAAGACCTATTATCATGTTATCATTTACTCAAGTCACAATCATTGGCAATTGCTTTGGACGATTGCGTATGCTAAGAAATATTATTTATACTTGTATGATCTAAACTAGATCAAGTCGATTGTTTTATTTTTAGATCTTTTTCAGAAATTACTTTGACCAATACGGGTGAGTTGCTTGATTTCGAAATTCGGTCCCGTAAAAATTTTTGAAGTTATAACATTTCCTTAAATAACAGTCTTCCCATGGATTAAAGATCCCAACTAAGTTTGAGTTCTAACTTCGAAATAAAATCAATTGTAAGACTAATGGCACCCCTAATTTGCCTTGGTTTATTGTTAATATAATGTTAATTTAATGCCTACAAAGAACTACAATTTTCGATTATTAAAACTATAAACAAAGATCACCGCTTGGTCCCCCCATTAAATATGTATTGTTCCGCCACTGTGCAATACTGCACATTATCAACACATATTTAGGTATTTTATATGCATGCGAGGTTGCACTAACTTTTCCGAGTGCAAACAACCCCTATGAATTTTTACGAATCTGATTGTGATGTGTTGCAGCGTTTTCCCTCGTATGTGTGATTGTCAGTGTGTGGAATTGATGCCAGTGGCCATGATTGTGACGGCAAAGCACAACCATAGTGGATTTAGTGGTGTTCAATGTGTAATAGCCATAGCTACGATGGTGTTGCCGGCAAATGGCAATCGCGGCCGCAGCAGCTGGTGGTGTCTGTTAGTGCTAATGCCATTTTAGTTTTTCGCATTGTTATTGAGTTTTCCACATTTCCTTTAACTTCATGCCTCAATTTTGTTGCAATTGACATGTTTTGCTTCTCCCTTTTGGTCGCTTCTATTTTTCTCCGTACGTTTTGTTTGTCAGCTCCTTCAGTAAAAGATTTTCATAGATTACATACATTTGTTTGTATGTATAAGTCTATCTATTGTTCTGGATTTCTGTAGCGCGTTGACGTTGGTAAAAATTTAGGCAGTAACCGCCAAAAAGTACGGAATCCAATTCCACCACCAAATGCATCCCTTTGACCCCGAAAGAAATTTCATACAAATGCTTCTAAATAGTTTTATTTCGGAAACATGTTTTTCCAAGCGTGAACTTCCTGTTAACGTATAGCATACATATGTATGTGGTGCATGTTTGGATACATCTCAGATTGCTCAGCCAAATGTGTTGGCGGAACTCGAATTTTCACAATTCCCTAGCGGTGAAATGTAAAAAGAATGATAGGGAGAAAGCGAAGAATTGATAGAATATAGTCATCGATTATATAAATGCATAAAGGTTAATTAAATTTTAGCTTTTAGTTCAGTATTATAGAAAAATTATTCTCACTTCCATTAATTTCATTGTAGAAGCATAAACTCACTTCTCTCACAAAACATCAAAGGTGAAATAGCATGTATCCTAACAAATAGCAGCATATAAATAGACCAAAAATATTCACTATCCATTTGTGCACATCTAGTTTACATGGACCTTACATATATGCTCGAATACAGTATTTAGGTGTACGTGTATATAACTCTTCTACATTACGCTTGCCATACCTTTCGTACTTCCTTTATTTAATTTTCTTAACAGTACTTGTAATTTACTGGCACTGCGGACATATGTTTTGCTTTTATACGGACTTGTTTTCTGTTCTTATTTCTGTTGGCTTGTTATTAAGCTTTAAAAGATTGAAAAAACCTAATTTTACTTAAATTTTTTATTGTACATATAATATTTGTACCATGGTGCCATTGCATAAACGGCGACGTATATAACACCAGTGTCACATCAGCATCGTTATAATTACAATCAAGGTTATTACTACCAACAAGAAAAGCGCAACATGTTTCCAGCTAATTTTATCAAAGTTGACACAACCGACACATGTGTATTTCCCAACAATCAACAACCAACAAGCTATGATGACAACCATCACATACAGCAACAAAGTGAATACAACAAACCTGATGAACATTGTCATGTGGCAACATGAGTCTGTGGTAAGCATGTCGGTCGCGCTAACCGCAGTGTGAAGGAGGTAACGGCCAATGTAAAATGTGAAATGTAAAATGTGAACTTAAATGAAATGTAATACCCAATGGAGTTATTATCATACGCCTGTGAAAGTGATGAACACATTTTTACTGGTTTTGAGAATGAATTTACATGACGTGCGATGTATACACCATTTGTAGCCGCATTTGCAACATATGTGCAACTGTAATTTTGCCACATTAAGCATCGAAATGGGAAGATGTAGACGCATGGGGGCCCTATGAAATTTCGTTTGGTATTTCTCTGTTAGATTTTCGTGTTTCATTTATCATGTTGCCGCGGTTGCTGTCACTGAGACGTTGATTAGCAACTGGACCAACAACCAAATCCACTACACCACAAAAACAGCTTTCTAATGTTCGCAATCTCACGTCGCCCATAGGCAAATTCATAGGCAAAAATGTGGAAGCCACTATGTGGTGTACGTAATTATCAAATTAGTGTTATGCCTCCATTAGGGACTAATGTGTTGGCTCAGTTTTATGAAGACGAATGTTAGTTGAACAAGTAAGGCTGAGTTAATTTCGGACGTAACACAGCATTAGACACCTTTGCAATTTGTAAGGCTCTAAATGGGTTTAAATATTCCGAGATGTCTGCCAAACTTAATTATAAAGGATCTTGAGTCGAAATTCAGTATTTCTTGTTAGATGAAGCAATGAACAATTTGTATTTGCTTTTGTTACAAATGCACTTTAAATCATTATACAAAACCACACAAGCCCACAAAGTTGTAGTCGATATATGGATTCTAAAGGAAGATATGCACCACTCTCGCGCAAAGTGAAAGAATGTTGTTGCATATTAAGGATGCATGTTTGTTTACCGGTTTATATATATATATATACCGGTTTATATATATATATATATTATTCTATTCGTTTAAAATAACATTTTTAGTAGTTGGGACTATAAGATTATATGTGAAGTGGACATCGTTTTTTACCGATCACTCGTTCATTTTAAGAATTTAGAATTTTGAATAAAGGAAAATAAAGAATTTCTAATTCTTAGAAAATGATAGGACGGGACTATTTTACTAAAATATTACGCAAAGTGGCTATTAATGAAAACGAGGTTTTGATGAATATTTCTATCTGTTTTTATTATGTAATTCCCATCCGATGGAGAGAACGCATTCGCGCATCGAACTGTTTGTGAAAGGTAAGGTTAGGCAAAGCGAATCCTAAATTAATGCTTTGTTTTCCATCGCATCTTTATGCAGGAAGAAGCCAACTGTTAAAGGTGAAGTAGAACAATATTCTTACCAGAGCCTGCTGTGCTGGAAAATCCTAATGTACCTGTTATACAGTAGACCGTGAACGCAAGTGACGTAAACTACGTCGGTGTAACAGTAAAATCTGTCCCGCCGAGGACAGTGAAAGTTTTCAAAGATATCATGTTGTGCATAACTAGAATGCAACAACATCAAAGGTGGGAGAAACTAAACAAATTTGGACTGCACTTGTATTTTAAATCGTATTTTCGCACTAGTATCAAAACAAAAATGTGAACAAAGTGCAAAAAAAATATAACCAACAGCGGAAAATATCTTCATATAGTATTTTTTCCACGCACACCTCTGACTTTGTCGACATCGGCGTTTTATGCAGCTGTTAAACCATGGATTAGTACATATGTGTACTTTAACTTTGTAGTGACACCGATAGAGTCAGACAACTATTCACAAAGCTATGAAGATTTAATTGCAAGCTGTAATTACTAGGTACAATTTTACGACAACCACTAAATAGCCAAAAAAATTTAATTATAATAAACCTTGTGTGTTTTGACCCAGCTTTTATGCCGTTTCAAGCGTTAGGTTGTTGTCATGCTATTGTTGCTATATATACTCATACTTCGTGTAATATTTTTTGTATGTGATTTGAGGTATTTGCTTAAAATTAAGTCGTAAATTTAACATGTAATTGTCATTATGAGCAATGCCAAGCACTTAATTTCATTGGAACGTTAATGAGGGTCAAATTCTATTAAGATCAGATCAGAGTTGGAAAAATGATTATACAATAAAATTATAATAAAATTACTTGTTCATTTAATAAAAAAGATAGAAGTTTAGCAGTAATTATTTTGAACATATAAATAACAATAATACAAATATTGTACAAAAACTACACTGGTCAACTACATCAAGAGTTATTAGTTTTTTGCCAAATTTTGGATATCAAAATCATTCTCTTCTGTACTTAAGATAATGCAGTATAGTCATATAATTACTAATAATTTTTGACCGATTATAGTATACTCGTAGTCAGAGAAACCTCTTATTAAGTTAATACAGTTATTTTTCGGTATCCCAAGTATCATTTAAAGTAAAAGAATTTAATTTTCTATGCAACAAATGCAGCCCCAAATTAAAAGAAAACAATTTAACAAATAATGGTATACATAACCAATCTACCAAAGAAAGAAATAAGGAAAATACAGGAGAAAAATAATAAGAAATATAATTTGATAACAGAGGATAAGTTTGCTCCTTAGTAAATAACTTAATTGCATCACATAAAGGCTGGGGAATCCCTATAAATCCTACCCTATGAGGACCTTTACGAATCTGGATATAACCGAACAACAGCAACAGAGATAGAGTTAACGAAGTATGAACAAATTGAACATATATTCTTTTTAAAATGCCTAACTATTTCTTCAGCATCTATTTTAGTAGTAGTGTTGCATTTTAAAAGTCTGGAAAATTCTGTTATATAGAGAAATAAGATTTATATTAAATGCATATATATATTAAATACCGATACTAGTTTTTAAAGTATTTCAACCAATGTCTTCGCGACTTTTTCAAACTGTCAATCGTTATTAGTATAACTCAGTCTGTAATATGTGATGTGACTTCAGCATTGAAATTCTTTCGTTGCTAAAGGTTATTTAAATTAAAAAGAAACCGTTTCATGTTAATAATACATATTGTAGGGTCATTAGAATTTACTTAAACTGCAGGGCAACGAAATGCGCTTACCAACCTCGAGAATATTAATTGCATGAATGAAGCATGAAAGCAAGAATATGATACTGTGTATATTGAAATAATCTGAATTAAATAGTACTCCATTACAAAGTTCAGTGCTAACTGATTATAGGTTAGTGATTCAAATTGATTACCTTTCTTCTAACACTTGGAAGAAACTTGGAAAAATTGTTTTTTTTTACATTCATACAAACTATATAAAAATCTGCAATTTCTTAAGACAACTCCTGCATTTTAAATGATTTACAACATACGTGTGAATATAATAACTTTGTGATAAATCCTGGTTACTATTGTTAGTAATTAGTTATAACCTCGTAAAAAAAATATAGAGTTTTGCAACAATTCTCTCTTATGATATTATTTTCTACAAAATTTCATAGTGTCCCGTTTCGAATGAGATTTTGTTGCTATACATTTGCATCTGTCGTCTATAGTGTGGCACTCCTCATACCCTACACAAAACAAACATGGGATATACTGAAGCTATCCCTATCGTCAATGTAAATGTTTAAGCAAATGTAAGCAGATATACTGAGGAGTCCTCCTTTGCCGGCTTAAATTTAAGGATAAGCCCTACTATATGTTTTGTAATCATTTTGGATCGAAAATATTTGGCAAATGTATTTATTTTTCATTAAAAACTTTTCTTTCGTATGTATTGTTTTTAGCAACCTGTGTAGGCAGACATATTCGGGATTAAGTGTAGCAGTGTGTGTAAGTGTAAGTATGTGGCAGAAAGTTTACTTTGATTTGATACGATGTATTTCACAACCGTCTTTCTATAATCCATGGAGCAGGCAATATTGAAAGAAATACCAACAACAGCACAAAAAGCTAGCCAAATAACTAGAAAATACACAGACGTGACAACGACGGCAGAATGGACAACGAGTCACAGAATTGTGTGCAGATTTCTATAAGCATTTTGTTAAGCGATATTTGTGACAATCAACATTAACGTTCTGACACTTTAACACCAATACAAATAACGTAGGTGGGAATTATGCATTGCTCTCGCCCACAAGCAGTCCATTCAACATTCCTTTCCCTTTCATTTGTTGGCGACGCGCACATCAAAGCGGGAATGTCATGTAAAAATAAATAATCTTTGACACTGAAGGGGATTTTCAAAATAGTTTAAAGAGGCATTTCTGCGGAAAGCAAAATATTTGCAATTATGCAAAATCTATTCATTTTGGGGTGATAAAAGTGAATATTGCTTTGTTAAGAATGACTGAATCAATTTTGATATTACTTGTTTTGAAATTGGATAATTGGGAAGGGCAGCATTGTACATCATATTGCTGTATCAATTTGAAAGGAATTTCATATATTAAGTCTTTTGTAATATCTTCTCAGCATACCATATAGAACATTGGGCACGTTCTTTTATATATCGTAATATATTAATATCAACCTTCCCATTTTTTCTAAGTGTTTTAAAAATACTTTTGTGTGTCACAGTATTTTAAAAATAATTTTGTCGCTAATTTCTTTTCGTTCCAAACTTATCTTCTTAAATATTAAAAATAAATAAATTCGGCCCAAACCTTCCATTAACGTAGGTTTCCTTTATAATGTTTATTTCTTAGAATATAATTAAAAACTAAGTATATTGGCATAAGTAATCTGGTACCAAAACATGTGCTCAATCAGACTTAGCATTTCCTCACTTGCTTTGGTGCACCTTTCAAAATATGTCACCCTATATTTATTTTTGATTTTTTATTTTTTTAAATTTGAGTGAGTATTTAATAATTGCTTCCGTTAGTACTTAATTTATTCAAGCTATCTTCTTTCATCATATCTTTCATAATGGGAAATATGTCTTTTATAGACAATTTTATTTTCCCTAAAGTTCATATTCCCTTAGTTCAGAAACTTTGAAATGCATCATAAAGTTTGGAATATAGTTATATATACATATATGCTTATAAAGGAGCCTCGGCGGGTGCTAAAGCTTTCCCATTGGCGGCTACTTGGCGTGTCACATAGCAATTTCCAAAGTCGTTATCTGAACTTTAGCAGAAATTTTTTGCTATTTGTACTACGATAATTGCTGGTACTGATCACTGCCAGCAAAATTTGTGTGTAACGATGTCATAATAACCTCAATTATTTTAAATTGATTTTAAACAGTCAGTCACAGTCACAACGTTGCTTATACACATACACTGCCAGAGTTATAACCGCAAAGGCTGTTGCGAGAATGTCAGTGGCACTGGTAAATGTGCAGCTCCAACGGTGTCACAGTAATAATCAACAACGCGCCGCAAATGACGCGTTAAACATACATGTACTCGTACAATATTTACAACCAACGAACCCACAATGACAATGTCACTCATATAGTTTTGATTGATATTTTTTCCCGCATCTACTGCACATTGGCGCTTTTTCCCTTAATATTGTTTTTGTAGATTTCTCCTGTCTCGTTGGTACAGCTTACTAGTTTCTACACTCTGCACGTTGCATAAGCTTTTTAGCTGCAAATATTTTCATTGTTTTTGTACCGACAAAAATATTCATAGAATGAAGTCGTCACTTGGAATTGCTCAATTATTAGGATTTGCCGCTGTGTCTGCCATAGCTGTAGTCGCAGTCTAAGCCTCTCTAATGTATATCACATATGACTAGAATGGATGATGTGAACGATGCTCTACGTTAGCGTCGGTGTAAACGCAAGTAATGGGTTACTACGACTGTGCGTGCGTGCATGTGACACTTTGACAAATCGGTATGGCAAAGCGACTTGTTGCCACTCCTCTTGATTCATAGAGAGCTCCTGCTTGTTTAGTTGTTTTATACTTATCCAGTTCATTTATTGTACTTATTGCACTAAAAACACTTGTTAGGAGCGGGGCGATGCATAAGCTGCCAATATTTTTAGCAAACATTAATTGATTTACAAGTCTTAATTTATGATCCCGTAAACGGTAAAAAACTTCAACTCGATTTTTGGCGCCTTCTAAACCAAATAAGGGGTCCCATATATAAAAGAAAAATTTTACATTTCAATCGAACTGGGAATTCAAATGGATGCAATTTTATCATGTAGTCATTGAAATTTGTCTTACATATTATATATAACATATTTTATATAATGACTTATTTTCCAAAGCTCAAGTAAATAAAATTAATAAAAGTAGGTCTTTTATCCAGTTTTAAATAACTTGAAACTATTGTAAAACTGTGCACTCGATCTGCTCAAGCACTATATACCCGACGTAGGTTAGACGTATGTAAACGGTAGTAAATATATTTATTTACCTTTCTTTCCCATCGATGTCCCATTGATATGTCCATTATATCGTAATTGTGTTGTAGTGTGAAATTAATAAAAGAAAGCACAGTGAAAGTACCATGAGTATATTAAATACCAAATTATATGAAAGTACGTGCAAATGCTTCAATATTTAATGAAAATAATGATGGAAATGTCTGTCAATATTTTTGCGTTTTATTTTATAGGACACAAATATTTTCTAAAACTTCTGCGGCGCCCGCTTATTACCTTAAACTAACATAAGTGCGATTCGAAATACATGAAAGTTCTGCACCACGTGTTATCTGCAGTTTGCACCATGTTTCTACAGCATTTAAGAGAGTTGGAAAGATATCAAAACGTGGTATAATGCTAAAGGTGTTCTTGAATTTCTTCATCTCTGCTCACACAAGTTTCGCGGTCAATTTTGTTATGTTGCTTAAGTTGCCATTACATTTTTCTTTTAAATGAACATCTTCGATCAAAACATGATGCTTTGCGAGCGGGGCCTTCTGCACTTTTGGCATTGGCATGCGCATCTGCCAATCAAAGCACACCAATGAAGTCACAATAGCTACACCTCTACATAATTCTTTCTTTCTCATTCTGTCAATCGTTGCCTTCGATGCACTTACTCGAGTGTGGATACAATGGACAACAAACGAACACATAAAAACACAGTGATGTATGAATTCACTACGAATCAATTGGTTGTATGCAATCCCAATGCGATCAATCACATCAACAATTGAAACGCTGTAGGCATCGTCAGATGTTTATCTCCACAATTGCCCAGTGCATTGTCAGTTGATATGACTGTCTTGTGGCGAAGTCGACTTGCAGTGATAAGTTGAGATCTAATACCCTGTGAAATGGTAAGCCGTCATTTTTGTATTGATTTGGTGAATAAATAATAAATCATAACTTTGCATCCATTTTATACAAGGCCTGCAACTCCCACTTATATAAATTTGTAATTAGATAAAAATTTGGGTCAACTTGCCATCTTGTTAAAAGAACTGCTTTGAACACCAACAAAATGCATTTCGTTTCGGTCTTTTTGGATTGACTTAGTCGAATTGAATTCATCGTATGTCATCTACCATCTGAAGAAAATTTCATCAACACTGCGTGATCAGTTTGCACAAATGTGTCAATTAGATTTATTATCACTTAGTTATCTTTAAGCTTTGCCTTGTCACGATTCTTTTTATTGCAGTCATGTATATGTATGTATACAAAAACGCAGTGATCACAGTGCCTGTCAGAATGTCCAACAGCCTCATTGAACATTTGACCGTATGTGTTTTTGTATCTGTCTATCTTATTGACTGACTAGGGCAGCTCTAGTATAGTCTGTCGATCGCTGTTTCAAACTTTACGCAGGCATATTACAAAAACGCTATGTGCACGTATAGTGGCACGTTTCGGCTCTTGTCTGGGCTGCTTGTTACTTGTCTGACAGTCAGTTTCGTGCGTGCATTACAAAATACTCTCTAACAGCAACACTAACGTAAGCTCTCTGTTCTAACTGTGGTTCTAGCTCTAACTATATCTACATGAACTTTGCCGTCCTCCACTCCAACTTAAGTGGCGATTGCAACGGACGCAAGATACAGTCTGCATCTTAGTGAACACATACAACAACATCAAATCCCAATAGTAATATGTACGAGCTCCCAGGGAGTAGAAGAACACCTGACACATTCAACGTAAGGGACATAATTAACGCCAATAGGAAATATAATTGCTACACTGCAGACCAGTCGATGATGATGGATTCATAATATATTTAAACCACGAAGAGAGTCATATAACTTTTATTTAATTATCAAAATCGTAAGTTTGACATCCTCGATGTCTTTGCGTGAAGCGTTAGTAAGAACAAAAAAGTCAATATTAAAAATATTTCCCAGATTCTTCTAGTATCATTGAAATATGCTTAACCGCTTATATAACAAGAATAAGTCGAGTGATATAGTAACCATATTTCTTAATGTAATACTGAAATGAAATATATGTTCTAAACGCTGTATAGAATTCGTCGATTCATATTTTGTAAATATATATTTAAATTAATATGCTTCAATCTAATTGTAATAATTCAGTAACATTTTTTTAGTTAATTTAATTAACTTTCAAAAATTTGTTTTCACGAAGAACTATTTATTTTATTTAATGAATAACCTGATGAGCGGTAGATCATTTCCTTCGATGTCCAATATGTTGTTGATGAATGCTTACCAAAAAATTAAACACTTTCTCGACAATTGAAAGTTTTTCCTACTGGCCCCATTGAAATGATTTCATCTGTGGCGTTGCAGTAGTGACGTGCTCTGCTCCCTTGACGCAATCATTTAGCAGAGAATGCGCGCTTACAATATCCCTACAAAAAACCACAACCCATCTCTGTAACGTCGGCATCGGGCATCGAGTGCACTTTTTAGCGATTGGCATTTTAGCAGCAACGAACTTGTTTTCTGGCGCTGTAGAGTTGCAGCAATGCACAAAGTACGAGTATTAACATAAAAGTGTATTAACTGTCAAATATTGACAGCACATACTGATTCTGATTGTGGCGAAGTGAACTTTTAGCAGGTGCAACAACACTTTGCTGAAACGTTACTTAACCGGCTATAGCCTATACGATGCGTACTCTGTTTCGCAAGCCTCATGCTGCTTTCTATATTCGTTCAATCGTTTTTTATGTCGCTTTTTACACGTTAACACTTTGTAATTTAATACAATTATGAAATAAAAGTGTGTCTCTGCTTTATATAACAAGAACATTAAGAAACCGATTGGGAAAAAGTTGTGTTGCCATTTAGAAATGCTAATGAATTCAATTAAATGCTCAAGCAAAGGGAATAAATGTATTGCGCAAGGAATAACAACTTCAGTGTGTGACAATAATCCAACAATAGTGTGAGAAATTCATGCCTTAGGACTTCTGTTCCTTCAAACAAAATAATTGTGTTTCATATAAAAAATACAAAAACAAATATTTTTTATTCACTCAAATGAAATCTTCAAATTCGCTTTAAAGGTTTAAGTCCCTTTTTAGTGCAATGCACTCGATTTAGATGGTGGAGCTATGATATAGTCAGAAAGAGTTGAAAACATTTATTACCATTTTGTCATAATTTTATTTCGTATATATTATATAATTTTTTTGATTTAAGGCCAGATATTTGCATCGTTTTCGAACAAGTGATAATATTGACAGCTCAGGTACATACTTTATAAATGAGAATATTTAAGACCAAAGTTTTTTGCCTTTGCGGATACCGTCTGCCTTAAGTGACTTATAGCTAACGAAGTAAAATATTTATATATTAAATGCCTTAATTTTAATATCAGTACCATTAAGAATGTATGCCAAAGTGGTATAAATAATCGTACACGGTAAATTTAATGCCTTAGATAATACAAGGAAATTGGGTAACTGTCATCATCTTTTTATACTCTCGCAGTATGTTGCAACAGAGTAGTTTTGTTAATCAAACGTTTGTAGCACCTAAAACTAGTCGAGATAGGTATGGAGTTATATATAATATTTCAAAATAATCAAGATGAACTTGAATTGAATTCGAGTTGAATTCCGAATAACTGTCTGTCCGTCCGTCCGTCTGTCCGCTAAAGCGAGAACTTGAGCAAAAATTGAGATTTTTTGATGAAAAGTATCGCACATGTTCATTGGAAGTCTGAGGAGGTTAGTGTTGCAGATAGGCGGAATCGGACCTTTGCCACGCCCACAAAATACCGTTAAAGGAAAACTTATGAAAAGCTGTAATTAAGATAAAACACAAATTAAGCACAGCACAAATTAAGATAAAACTAACATCTTCTGCGACATCTGCGGCTCAGAGATTTTTAGAAAGTGGTTATCGCCCCGCCCCCCTGATAGGAATAATGAACATATCTCACAAACCACTAAAGCTATATCAACCAAACATCCTCAGAAGAAGTGTTTCTAGTACCTCCTGATACAGTGTGAAAATTAGTGAAATTGGATGATAACCACGAAACATTAAATCTTACAGTGAATAGGTAAGGAAAAGACCCATAGGAATCCGTGTAAACATTGGGGCTTATGGCGGGCTTGGTATCCCCAGTTTTAGATGAAGTCTCTTATCTCAGGAACGGCTTGGCCTTTGTGGTCCAAATTTCGAGCACAGCATTACTTTACTGTCTTTATATTAGAGTGTGAAAGTGGGTGAAATCGGACAATACCACGCCATATAACGCAACTTTAAATTTAATCTGATTTTTTCACTTTGAAGTATATAACTGAAGCACCAATTAAGATTTCAGAATAAACCTTTGCACAAATAGTGCACTCAAGGTATGCATTCCCTCCCAAAAAATTGTGGAAATCGGAATATACCTATTAGAGAAGATACCAAATATATGGACCCCAGTGCCTATGGCTGACTTTTTACCAAAAATATTAGTAAATCTGTAAAATATGTTAATGAGATTCAGAGAACATCTTCCTTTGGTAACAATTTGCACTTGTGTCAAATATGGGTAAAATAGGGTTCCATACATCTAATATAAAAAATTTCGAACTTCCGATTGACTTTACACCTTGTATATCGTCCAATTCCAATATGTAAGATATCTTAACAAATTCAAATGAACGTGTAATCTAGAATATTACATAGCGTGGTAGCAAATACGAATGATATCGATCTACGACTTACCGCAGCCCCCATATACTACATATAATGACTATAGTTATTGTAGTGAACCCTGTGCCGAATATGTCTGTGAAATTTTGAGTTTTCTTAATAAAATTAAGTAGCAATATGTTCTCGAGCATACTTTACTTTAATGCCAGAAGTAAATGTTATCTGCTGAGACCTTCCTCTAGCCACAAATCACAATAGTGATTTCCGATTTTCCAGCTAACCTTAAATTGCTTATGTAGGTCAATATGTGCGATGTTGTAAAATAATTAAGTGTTTTCTTAACCATAATATGGTTTAGTGCCAAATATGAATGAAATAGGGCTGTTACCTGGATCTAAACCCCATGCCTCTAATATAATGATTTACGTCCCTATGGTTGACTTTTTCCTCATATACGCAGTATATTAAATTTCGTCCCTTTTGATTTAGTTTCTATCGCAAATATCTCCATAGAGAATGTCTCAAAAAAATTAAGTGAGAACTTTTCGGTTAGTATTATGTTACTCGGTAATAAAAAGCTGTTGTGCCTTCCCACAGGAGATAATATATATATATATATATATATATATAATAAAATGTATATAATAATATGTATATAATAATATAATATAATATATATATATATATATATATATAGATTATTTATCTATATATTGTTATTATGTTGTTATAATTTGTTATAGTCAGATTGACTTTATGTGTATATGACCTAAAGTAAAAGTTAATATAATGCCAAATATGATTGTAATCCATTCATACCTGAACTTATTTTCCGACCTTTGATCCTTGCACATTGCGAGGGTATAAATTTTTCAGTTATACCTGAACTCAACCCTTCCTTACTTGTTATATGATGGCATTATACATGTTACCCTATATTATACTCTAGCTATAATCGCAGGTGTCTTTTTCGACCACATGTTGAGAATGTTATCTTTTCTCATCCTTGTCGACCATTCAATTTGATCAAAAGAGGAATTTCAAAAATAATTTCAGTGCTGTTTCGTATCAAATACAAATATCTCATATGGGTGTTCATATGTGTTCATATGGATATATATGGATAAGAAAGTAAAAAATTTGTGTATATATATGCGCTGGGGTAAAGAGTTTGAAAATTTCTTAAAAATTATAAAAGAAGCGGAGTAAAAAGTTCATTTCTTCGCATTTTTTCGGCTATATAGAAACATATTTCTGTACCACCAACTCTGCATTAAAGTAAATAAATTTCAGCAGAGAACGATCTCGATTGGCTTGTAATAACTCTTAATAGATTTTGGATAATTCAAAAGTTCTCGTAATATTCATCACCCTTCCAAAGATGTCTTAGAGCTGATAAAACCCTTACTTTGTAGAATAACATCAATATGCACATAAAAGAAGAAAATGCGACTAAGATTAAGTTAAAAAAACAGTATGTACAACCACTATATCATATTGTTCATTAAAAAAGTTCCGCTTCAATTGTAGAAAAAAACGTCAATTTGAAAAGTTCAAAAAGCAATAATTTTGGTACTTATATAAGGAGAAATAATGTTAGTTCTACTTCCATTATATGGTGATGTGGATAACTTTCATATAACATCTGGATATTGTGGCTGGGCGCTACAGTTGATTATTTCTATAATTTTAATTACATACGTACAAAAATCTACGCATGTTAAATTTTTATGCTTTGCCTAATACGGTTAGATGACCAATTCTATAATATAACTATTACAGCATGACATGACATTTCATTGCAGTAAAAACTTGGCATCCCTCAGATTTAGCAATGACATAAACCCATCCAGCTGGATCAGCCCACATTTGCCACGGCCAGCACAAAAAAGAATTTGCCCAGCCCAAATTGTTACTGTGTTGGTAGTTGGTAAGAGCACACGGTCGATAATGACAACGTCGTACTATATTACAACGCTTAGTCAGTAAAATAACTGATAATAATTTGATTAGCTTAAATAAATAGAGAATTCAATGAAGAAAATGTAATATAATTTAATATTTCGCAAATAATACTTACCCATTGCAATTATAAACAATACATTGGCTCTTTGTAGTCTCTCTCACTCGCTCACTATCCATTGTTGACCACATTAGAGAGACGAAAAACCCCTTTTAGAAAAGAGATACCATCATACAATTGAAAAAATGACAATATAAATACAAGAAATTATTATTATATAGTAATATTATTCGCTGATATGCAGAATGTAAATACATAATAAATACATATGTTTATATAAATAGATAGATATAATAATAATATGTAGAATATTTAAAATATAGATATATATACTTATATATGATAATAATAAAAATCTTTTTTAAATATTCACCAACCTTTATTTTATTATTTGATATTACTAAAATTCCTAATTGCTAGCATCTCATTCAGTAAGAAACAATCGTTGGAAAGAATGTAGCAGAAAGATGGAATGATGTTGATTGAAGTACAATGAACGATTTCTCTCTCTCAGCTATCAGCCAACAGCCATTTTGATTTATGACTTCATGTACCGTTTGGCGAATGTGCGACACTCTTTGACGCCGCTCCGCTGTGTTCATATTGTTTTTGCTTTTCAGCGATACTGTAATTGGTGTATAAATGTTTGTTGTTTAGTAGTTGTGTGGGTTTTCATTTCGGCTATTGTTTTTCCTTTCATGCATTGGTGGGAGTACATGTATATTTGCGTATGCATATATACAGTGTACACATATATGTAGATACACTATTGCGCGATAAAATTAAATTAAACTGGATTCGATTGTGTGAAGTATAAATCACTATTAAAGGGAAAGCGGGCCAACGTGTAAGAACATAAAAGCTATTTAAAAACTGTATCTGTGAGCTAATAATGATCCGATTTATTGCTTTATTTAGTTTCAGAATATTCCTATACCATTCGAGAAAAATTTAGACCTCCCATAAATTAAATTAATATTTAATAGTAGACATTGTGAAGTAGTATTGTTTGTGGTACAAAAATAGCTTAAATATATTTTCTTAAGTAAATTATAAAACTTTACGGTTATATGACCAAGAAAAATTATTTTCAAACGACAAGCGATTAGCCAACCAAACGTGTTATAAAATGAAAAATTTAGTCCAGAAACTAAATATTATCACAAAATATTGCCAGTAGTCTGGAATATGATTAAAAAAAGACATACTAAAGAACCACACTAAGCTTTTTATTTGATATAGTACTCAGAAGTGGCACGATAACTATGCTAAATAAAGAAAGTTTTCTCTATTTTAGAACAAACCTTTTCTTTAACTGCTTTATTTGAAATTAGTATAAAAGATAATATATTCGCTCTTGTGGAAAGTTAGACAAAATTCGGCCTTGATTAAATATCATAAACTGATTGCTAATACGTCCACACTATAGAAAAATTAAAAAGATAGAGGCTTGCTTTTATACTTTCGCAACATGTGGCAACAGAGTATAATAGTTTTGTTTAGCTAACGGTTATTTGTAACACCTAAGACTAATCGAAATAGATATAGATTTATATATATCAAAATGGCCAGGATGAGGAGACGAGTTATGCAAACATAATGTAAAAATTATTTAATAATAATTAAAAAATATAAAATAATAAATTATAATATAATAAATAAATTAATTAATAATAAAAAATAAAATAATAATGTCGAGTAAAAATTATTTAGGTATCTTGATTAAACTTGGTACACGTGTTCATTGACACCCTCGGGAGGTTGGTATTACTGATAGATGAAGTCAGAAAATTGCCACGACCACAACATGCTGTTAAACGAAAACCAATAAAGTGCTATAACTAAGGCATAAATTGAGATCAAAACGCATTAAGGAGGGTTATCTGTGGTTTAACAAGTTTTAAAAAATGGGTAAAGCCCCGCCTCCTAATACGCTTAATGTACATATCTCATAAACCACTAAAGCTATATCAACCAAACTTAATTAGAACAAGTCTTTCTGGCATTTCATCATAAACTAGCAAAGTGAGTGAAATCGGATTATAACCACACCCACCTCCCATACAAAGATTATGTTGAAAACTACTAAAAGTGCGGTAACTCGCTGAAGAAAATCTTTAGAAACAATAAATCTTACAGTATAGATGGCACTAAAGGGATGCATAGGAATTGGTGTAAAAATTGAACAATGGCTATTGCACCGCCCCATTTAGGCAAAATCTCATATCTCAACAACGATGTAACCAATTTCAACCAAATTTAGTGCGTAAGATTTTAACATCTTAATGTTACGGGGTGAAAATGGGCGAAATCGGAATTCAACCACGTCTAATTCCCATATAACGCAATTTTAAATTCAATCTGATTCTTTCACTTTACACAAATATTACCCGCAAGGTATGCCATCTCATGTAAGATATTATGTAAGATATCTTAGCAAAATTAAATGAAAGTCAAATCTTTTATACTCTATAGTTTGGTGGCGAAAATGAGTGAAATTGAGCTACATATTACCCCAGCCCTTATTTACTACATATAATGATTATCGTTATTCTAGTAGACTTTTATGCCGAATATGTCTGTTAAATTGTGGAAATATGTTCCCGAGCATACTTTAGTTTAATGTCTAAAACAAATATTATCTGCTGAGACCTTCCCCTAGCCCCAAATCATAATAGTGATTCCGACTGTCCAGCTGGCCTTAAATCGTTTATGTAGATCAATATGTGCGATATTTTAAAGTAATTAAGCATTTTCTTAACTATGATATGGTTTAGTGTTAAATATGAATGAAACTTACCTTAGACCAAGGTACCCATACCCTTAATATAATGATTTACATACTTCTGGTTGACTTTTTCCTCATATACGCAGTATATTGAATTACGTCCCTTTAGAGGATGTCTCAAAAACATTAAGTCAGAACATTTCGATTAGCATTATGTTATTCGGTAATAAAAAGTATGTCTGTTGTACCTTCTCACAGGATATATATTAATATATATTATAATATATATTATATTATATAATATATAATATTATTAATAATATTATTATATATATTATAATAATTTATATAATTAATTATATATATATATATTATAATCAATATATAATAATATATATATATATATATATATATATATGATTTGTTGTAGTCAGATTGACTTTATGTATATATGACCTGAAGTAAAAGTTAATATAATGCCAAATATGATTGTAGTCCATTCAAAATGTCGTCGAATAATAAATGTTGAAATCTTACGCAACATTTCGTAATATAAAGCTTTGCCACCACCTGTAAATATTTCCCCGCCTTTGATTCTTGGAAATTGCGAGAATATAAAATTTTCGGTTACTCTCGAACTTGGCCATTCCTTACTTTTCTAAATCCGTTTATTTATTTCGAATGTCGATTTACAATTGGTAAGCAAAACGAAAAGGTTGTAAGTATAGGAAAAAAATATAAATATTTTCAGAATGTCTGAAGCTTCGAATAATTTGTTAACGTTAATAATCACGGTTTTCCTGAGTTCGTACCAAATGTCCAAATCGCACCAAAACAATCCAAATTATAATGTCCAAAATACATCCTCATTTCGGGTCTCAATTATTTCTCTCCACTCTACACAAGATACCAGTAATTTATTGCTATATGTGAGGGTGACATCTAGCCGTGGTTAGCAGAAACAGGTAGTTGGTTCATCGTAGCTTCTTACTATTTATCGGCAGTTGGCTTTTACTTTCAGCAGATGGCGCTGTGTGTCCCTCCTAAAATTATATAACGTTTTCCACAGTCCGATAAAGCTGACTTATTTAATAGCTTGCTAACGGGTGTTCGTCGATCATTCCTATGCAAAAGTAAGTAAACATCAAATGAGTAGAAACCATTTTTGACAGCCTTAACAAATACAATATATTGCTACTACTAGCTTACACTCAGATGAAACAATAAGAATAGAGACAACTTTTTGCATAAAATATGCCAGACGTGTTATCGTTCCACTTTCGCCTGACTGCGTTTTCGTACAGTGTCCCTGAATTATTGACACTAAGAGCGCTCTTATACATAGAATGACACACACAAATATACGTATGTACGCACATACCCGGGAAGGACATGACAATTGTTCAAAAAGCATATCTGTTCTTAATAATTGTGAACTTATACCAGTTTCCTTAGTACGTGAAGTATATACATGTTGACTTAATGTTTGTTAGAAACGCCTATACAAGGACTAATTAGATTTAAAGCAATCTTAATAAATTGATACATATTTTTTAAAAATTTGTTGTATATTTTGGAAAGCATATCACGGATTTGGAAGTAAATATTTTAAGGAACTCTATATAGCTATTTGGACCTAAATATTGTATTTATATATTTAATGCCCTTGATTGTGCCAGCACGAATTCTGATATTAATTTGGTTCGGCTTTTACATATTTGTTTCACCCATAGGTTTGTAAATTTTGGTAGTGGTAAAAGCTTCGACTTTCTTGGTGGCGGTTTTCTAATTTTAGATACGTGTCTTTAAACGATACTTGAATCTTGCTCGAGAAAGTTGAAAAATTCTAATTATAATTGATAATTCTGCTTATGGAAACCCAAGCATCTTACAAGACACTTTAAATTCTTTAAAGAAATATTTTTCTTTCACCTTACTTTTGGTGTGGTTTCCTTTTGTATAACATATCTATTGGAACATAGGTGCATGTCTGTAAGTGTATACAACTATAAGCACAATATATATAAACATATATATCGCTTAGGAAATCATACTTTATTCGTATATTTGGTCCGGGTGTCTATTGTTATGTACCCCACCTGCACCCACAATATATCAACAAATAGCCCTTCTAATGCCCGCTGCATGAAATAATTGAAACGGAAGCCTGTATTTGGCAGTTTAAGCCCACTCAGCGTACATATACACCTATACAATACATGCATTAAGTCATTGCAGAGAGGGAAAAGTGGGAGAATAGAAATGGCGGTGAGCAGTTTAGCTTTTATTGTAGGCGGCGACGGACCGGATATGAAATTATTTTGTTGATGACAAAAGCCAAAACAAACAATGGAACAGAGGAAGAATACGCCACAGCATGTGGCAGTAGCAATAGAATAGGACGTGGTAGTTTGAAAAGGATCGTCATAGTTGGTTGCACATCAAACCAGTACTGAGCGCATAGAATATTACAGTTTTGAACGGCGGTAAGGATAGACCAAAGAAATTTCAACTTCCAAGATAATATCGCTGTTGCTAAAACTAACCTATTTAAGGTGGAAAAAGTATTGTTATTTAATAAAAGGTATTTAATAAAAGGTTATTTAATAAAAGGAGGAACTTTTTCCGTACATTAAAATGATTCAGTTCTCGATGTTCAGCTTAATTTCCAAAAACTTTAAAAAATTATATAATACTACAAATATCCTATCTGTACAGTTGTTTCAGGAGTAATTTTTGTTTTCGTTAACGTTGTTTACAGATATAAGTATTTGTCTGTATACCAAACTGTTTTTTTCACTTAGCGTTATATAAGTCTATCTTTTTTCGAACCTTCACGTCTTAATACATACCATATTCTCCTATTGAAACTATAACACCGTGAACGCTAAATAGTCCAGAAAATCGATTACAAAAAATTTTATTAGAGTTTAAACACTCAATCGTTCCCGTACATGCTTGCTATGAACAATGCCATACATTTTGTTATGAACAACATTTTGCAGGCTTCAAAACAAGTATTCTTCCTTTTCCAAACCAATCCCCCACATTCCCTTTTATCAGCTTGTAACAATTTCCTTACACTAGTCGCTTAGCATAGTTCCATACATAGGTACATTTATTTTCTTGTAAATAAGTAGTGCATACCCACAGACAAAACGTCACATTCTAAATGGCTGAGTTTTTAGTGAGTTCGGAACCACTTCAGTATTATTATTCAGTCCGTTTACAGTTCCTGCAATTTCAAAAGTTTAATTTTGCAACTAGTGACTAATTACATTGTATAAAACCAGTCCATAATTTTGAAAATACTTCAACTGACATTGGTGTCAGTTTGCACACCGGTTATGTACGAAAATGAATCTTACCTTGAAGGATGTTGTTGCTTGTTTTTGTAATTAAGAATTTCATCATTTGAAAATTCGCTTCAATGAGCAAAATTTCAATCAGCTTTGGAATTTTTATAACAAAAGGGTTGTATGTTAACGTGAAATAGTTGTGAGTAATATTGAAAGACACGTGGACGTTTTGTAATAGAAAAAATTAAAATAAAAGTGGGAAAATGAAAAATGTATTAATTGTTTATATCCAGTGTTACTTAAATTCATTTAAATGAAATGGGGCTGCTCCAAACGAACATTATCGGAGTATAACCTGCGTACTACATGCCAAAAGTGGCCTAACTTCCAAGTTCTCTAATCTCATCCTAAATTCACACAGAATTTTTAGAGCAAATAGTCATATCCAAATATCCGACATTAGCCTCGTTGAACAGACGTAATAGAAAAAAACGCATCACAACACACAAAGAGTGTTTATCAGATTTTATATAATTTTAAAAATCATTTGAGGAGTAAACACGAAATTTTATCTATCCTGTGGATATAAAATTTTATTAACAACGAAGTATTAAAAGACGAAAAAGCATTTTTATCTCAAGTATTCGCTTATAAGTCACTAAATTAATTTGCATATCCCATTCAAGATAATACTTTTCATTGAATACCTTTTGCAACAGCTCTTTATGGAGGATCAAAACAATCGTTCACCAACAACTAAGTAATTGTAATTTTTCTCAAGATTAGGGCCCGTAATTTGTAAGGATCCCTTGATTAGCTGGATTGTCAAATTGCCTGTCGGTATGTCTAGTATGCCTTACAAAATAAAAGGCTTTGAAATACTAAGTGGGCTTTAAAAAATCCAAACAAAAAATCTGTATCCTTGTAATGGAGTTCCTAGAATATTCGCAACTGGAATACTGTCAAACTTCATGACATTTCACCCATCGTCCTCCAGTTATTGGTCTCAAAGTGGACTACCTCTGCTTCTTTTGTTACAATGGAAAAAATTAATACCGTGTTTTGATAAAACATTGTTTCCTGATGGGCAAAAAACGCCATTGATGCAAAGCAATTGGAACTGCCCCAGCATATTTAACGGTCAAATACTGGTTTGCTGAATTTCGTCGTAACCTTGCCAGCACAAATTGCAAGTTCGTTAAATTTTATAGGGTGATAGTAAAATGAAATTGAGTAAGATAGTTAACGTCATCGATCATCATTCATGATTTTTTACAAATGAAAAAGCTTTGAACCCGAAGACTGCCCCGCTTTTTGAGCATCGATCAAAACGACAAATACGTTTGAATTCCAAACGACAATCTGACATATCCGCCGTTTTGTAACAATCTTTCCCCAAGCGATGGAAAATAGAACAGTCGAGCTGCGAAGTTTTAACTAGTAGTTCTTGGGATTCATATTGAATTAATTTCATCGACTACCTCGAACATGTTAAAATAATGTATAATCAATACTACCGTCCGTTATTGGATCGTTTGGACGTCGAGGTCAAAGTTAGGCCAAATTGTTAAACCAACGATTCAGCCCATCTTCCTGAGAAAGATAAATTTATTTAAAGGATCAATAAAGTACACAGCTAAGATTACACTAACCTTTGCTTATAATTTCTCCGATAGAATTACATATTATATATTACCGAACCAACTTTAAGATACCGAACCACCCTTATTACTACTATATACAATACTTTTGAAATTACTAATTTTGTTATTCTTTTATCATTCCAGAGTTTCACTCCAAAACGAATCAAAATTGTACGAGTAGAAATTAAGACTACTATATCACAGTCTACAATTTATTTTTGGAGTTTTAATTTACTAAACATTGTTGGATAACATTAGGGTAAAGCTCTAAAATAGAAAAGTTAAGGCGATATTCGACTTGAAAAGCAGAATCGCAAATAATTTTTATACCTCAAACACTTTAAGCTAAGAACGAATTGTATACTGTACTTACATAGGTGTTCAGATTTAAGTAAGTATTTTATTAAAACATATGTTTAAATGCCAGTAATTAATCTTGTTATGTGCTTTCTCAAAAGGTTAGAATCTACAGTATTGTATATATACAAACATAAGTATCCATATAAGTTGTATAGCTGAAAACCAACTAGCTTCAAGCACCTGTACAGCTACACGAACTCTACAAGCGCAGACGCCGCTTCCAGAAATCGACTCCTTCAACCTCCTCCTCGATCAACAAAAGTAAATAAGCCCCTGAAGGCACTTTATATTCGGCAACCCGCTCCCCTCGGTCACGATTAACACCACCACCACGTTTACCACAGACACAATAGAATCTTTCAATATGACGATGAGTACAAATAATTGCGAAAGTATGGCATCATACTTTTCCAACTCCTATATGGGACCCGAAATGCACCATGGTCACTATCCTGGCAATGGTGTCACCGATCTCGATGCGCAACAAATGCATCACTATAGTCAGCATCCAAATAATCAGGGCAATATGCCCTACCCACGCTTCCCGCCCTACGACCGTATGCCCTACTATAACGGTCAGAGTATGGAACACCAAGGTTACTCTCGTCCCGACAGTCCTTCCAGTCAGGTGGGCTTGTCACAACAGCCGCAAGTAAATGGCAGTCCACTGCTTCAACAACAGCCACAATCCCAGCAGCAAGTAACGCAACAGCAGGCGCAACAGGTTACACAACAAGCACAGGCGACGCCTCAGCATCAGCAACATCCGCAAGTGACGCAACAGGTGTCCCATCCAGCCCAACAACAACAGCAACCTGTAGTCTATGCCAGTTGTAAGCTTCAAGCAGCCGTGGGCGGATTAGGAATGGTGCACGAAGGTGGCTCACCGCCTCTTGTCGATCAAATGGGCGCCCATCATATGAATGCACAGATGAGTTTACAACACCACATTGGACACCCACAGTCACAGGTGACTCTACTTATAATATTTGTATAAATATATATCGTATATCGTATTTGAACTCAGATAATACCTCGCACGAGTAGACAAATTTGGGAGAAATTTTAATGCCAGATCACAAATAAAACTTAAATGATATGAAATGCAACATAACACCTGTCTAGGTATATTTGTGTGCGTATATTTATGTACATATGATTTAATAGGAATGTTGTAAGCGCATGTCTTCAGGATCAGAACTAGATAATATATGTACCTTTATATTATATGTTCAGAAGAAATGAATTTTAAATTTTGAAGAGCCACAAGAATATATTTTTTGAAGCAGTAATTCTGCACAAACTCCTTACCGTGAACTAATCTCTAGTGATGTTCAATATTCCCGCATATATATAATTTATTAAATTAATACAAAATAGAATGTTTACTTTGTTGATGAAATCTAAATTTTTAATTAAAAGTATTCACGCCCAAAAATGAATCAAAATTTAACACAAATACAATTTCTATATCTTACAATATCGCAGTTGGGTTACAACGATGTCGGAGTTCCAGATGTTAATGAGGTAAGCGAAATCATAAACTTCGCTCAGTTAAAGTATAGCGAATAATTTGATATATGTTTGTTATACTCTCGCAACATGTTGCAATAGGTTTTGTTCACCTATCGATTGTTTGTAACACATAAAACTAATCAAGTTAGATATGGAATCATATAATATATATCAAAATGATGATAACGAGACGAGTTGATTTCCGGGTGGCTGTGTGTTCGTCCGTCTGCCGTGCAAGCGACAATTTGAGTAAAAAATTTAGATATCTTGATAAAACTTGGTACACATGTTTCTTGGCATTCTGAAGAAGTTAGTAATGCAGATGGGCGAAATCGGAACATTGTCACGCCCACAAAATTCCGTTAAACGAAAATCTATAAAATACTATAACTAAGCCACAAATTTTTTAAAAGTGGGTATAGCTGGGTCCCCTAATAGGTTTAATGCATATATTTCACATACCCCTAAAGCAACCAAACGTCCCATACAACGAAATTTTAAATTCAATTTGATTATTTCATTACAGTATACATCTCAAGCGTCAATAAAGATATCGGAATACAAATTTACACAAATAGTCCCCTCAAAGTATCCCATTTCCTACTCAAAAACTGAAAAATGGTAATTGAATTATACCTCTTTAAGCCCTGAGATGCCGAATATGTGGACCTCAGTACGCCTTAGTGGGTGCCTTTTTACCGAAAAAATCGGTCAATCTGCAAGATTTGTTAATGAAATTCACAGGGTATTTTTTGTTAATAATTTGCCATTATGTCAAAAATGCGTAAAATCGGGTTAATATTTCCCATAGCTTCCATACACCTAAAATAAAAATTGACGAACTTCCGGTTAACATTAGTATATATCGGTCAATCTGAGAGATATCTTAATATTTTATTTTTTGTAATAATATGTCCTGATGCCAAAAATTTACGAAATCGGAACAATACTTCCTCTGGCCCCCATATAGCTAATATGAGAATTTAAAAAAATTCCGGTTGGCTTTATAGCGTATATATCGACCAAAATGTAAGATATCTTAGCAACATTAAATTAATGTATAATCTTGAATATACTATAGTTTGATAGCAAAAATGAATGAAATCGATCTACGACTTACCCCAATATATATACTAAATATAATTTTTATCGTTATTCTAGTGAACTCTATGTGAATACGTCGGTAAAAAAATGGAAATACGTTCTCGAGTATTCTTTAGTTTAATACAGAAAGTATTCTGTATATAGTATCTTGATTTCCTCCAGCTGACTGGACCGTTTATGTAGGTCAATATGTATGATATTTTAAAGTAGTTATGAATATGAAATCGGTCTAGACCCTGGTATAAAATCCATACTTCTAATATAATGATTTACGTCTTTCTGGGTGACTATTTCCTCATGTACCCAATATATTGAATTAAACCACTTTGGTTGAGTTTATATCGCAAATATCTCCATAGAAGATGTCTCAATAAAATTAAATTAGAATATTTTGAATAACATTATGAGGTTCAATAATGAAAAATTTGGCTGTTTTACCTTTTCACAGCACTAATATCATGAATATGGGTGATTTGTCTTAGTCAGATTAAATTTATGAGCATAAGACCTAAAGTAAAAGTTAATATGATATCTAGTATGATTGCAATCCGTTCACAATTTCGTCGAATGATGAATGTTCAATTCTTACGCAAAATTTTTTATTGTAAAGTTTTGCCAACACCTGAAAGTATTTCCTTGCTTTTGATACTTGCAAATTTCGAGAGTACAAAATGTTCGGTTACACCCGAACTTAGCCATTTCTTACTTGTAGTTTTTAATTTCTGTTTTAGTTCCAATGAAAGAAAGTTCAGTTTCTAGATACATTTTTATTTGTGATTACAAAATATTTATAATATTATGTAATGCATATGTGTATATGTATGACAACTATTTACCTAAATTTTTTTTGTATTCCCATAAATGTTTATATTTGTTTTACAAAGAAATATAATGTTAATAAGTTTCAATATATTTGCATTCGAAGGTTCATCAAAATCACCATCAAATGAGTATGTATGGCCAACAACAGACTGGCATTCCACCCGTTGGCGGACCACCTCAAACCATGATGCATCAGGCTCAGGGACCACAACAAATGCATCAGGGACATCCTGGACAACATACACCACCATCACAAAATCCAAATTCGCAGTCATCAGGGATGCCATCGCCATTGTATCCCTGGATGCGCAGTCAATTTGGTAAGTGTCAAGGAAAGTGACTCAAAAATTCCATGAATGTATTAAGTGGAATTTTTTCTTACTCTCATTCAAGTAAAATGTTGTGAGTACTTGTAGTTGAGTTGAGTAGAATTGAGTAGTGTGTTGAATTAAAGTGTGCATGCAACGATCTCATTGTATAATGTGGTGGATATACATATCGTTTTGTTTATTTAGTCCATATAAATTTTCGTGATAGGCGTAAAAATATACCATAAATACATATATATGTTACCAATGAATACCACTTTAACGAAGGGATATACTCTCCCATACAATGCAGTAGAATGCTACACAATAGGCGGACACAGCAATCATACCAAACAACAATAACTTCAAACAGTTAGATAGAAGTGCAGTGGAACAAATTTTAGGTAAATTAAATCTGCAAACAAAAGTAAAATTTGCAAGTATTTAAATTCGCTGCCATTTGCGACGAAACATAAGCATTAAGGATGAAAGGATTTCTATAATTTCACGGCCTTGAAATACCCTCATTTGTATAGAGTTACATATAATATATTCATGAAGAACGGCTAAACATCTTGGATACAAATAAGAGTTTGACGCAATGGTATTTGTACCTGTTTATTTGGGAAACTAGACAAGGATTCTATAGAAGGACTTTAAACTATGGCTAGGTAGTGAAAATAACTTTCTTTTTCATCACTAGCACAGAATCACAGATTGTTGCACTTTCTGGGCGACTATATATTGATATTTGATTTAGTTCGTAAAAACTGTTGCGTAGGTAAGTTGTATATTCCTAAATGCCCGAGTGAATTCAAATGAAGTGCTGGAGAGAACTTTATGCAGTCTCACAATCATTGAAAAGCAGCGTTACTTGAATATTCCTTGAGTTTATTTTTTTACTTTTTGTAGTTCAGTTTGCAATCATCTGGACCGTGAGTAGCCGTATTGTTATGTATGTTTTTAAGCCAGATTGAGATGTAAAGCAAAATTGATTACCACCATTAGTTACACGTTATGTGCAATGAATGCCATCAATTTATTAACCCCTGGAACACGGTTTGCGTATTTGTTCAACTTCGTTGTCATGTATTTGCGAACGCTGTTATGCTTGTCGTTATTTCTGCATCCGATTCGGGCTATATGCTGTTTATACGTATATGAATTAGTTTGTTGGTTGTTTTTAAATTCATTCATGGCCTTTGCAAAGTTGTTGCCACTTTCGTGCGGTATGTTGTTGTACGCGACTCAATCATTGTTGACTTTCCAACCAACATTTGATTGGTCTTATTTTTTGAATTTTGTTCCTTTTTCATTTTGTTAACTGTTTGAATTTTCGTGCATTGCAACATCACCTTTAAATAAAAAGTTAACTTTTTTCTCTAAGCATCACAAAGACCTGGCAATTCGGTGTGATGTTGTTGTTCAAATGCGCAAAACAACTTGGTGCAATGGTATGAGCTGGTATCCACTGACCCTGCAGGTAACTAGAACCCTCGAAGTTTGAATTTTTCTGCAAATAATTTTCAACAATATTAAATATGTTTCAATTCGCCCATATTTATTTCCGTACTAAATTTTCATTGGAGATATTAACACCGCTATTGCGAAAACCACTGGATTATATTTGCCGGTACACTTAGGATAATAGGATTTAACTTTACGGAAGGCTATTGAAACTAGTGTACTTGAGAACACAGATAACAACCTTGAGTTTACATTTGTGGAAAGCACTGTTCAAAGTACTTGGCAGCATTGGTCAAATTTTTACAGAAATCCTAAATCGAAACATTAAAAAATGGAAAACAATGACGTTCATTAGAATTTTAAATCGTTTAGTAGATTTGCACGTTCGTCATGAAATTGCTATATTTCTGTACGTTAAATTACTATGTTTTTCAAGTTGATTAATATTGGCAATTTTAAAGAATCTGACAAATTATTTACTAACTATTAATTTATAATAATGCTGCATTTAGGAGCAATTATTATAATTATAAATATTAGTTTAAATAAGTTAATATTATTAATAGTTTAATAGATAGTGTAAATATTGAAAAAATATTTCACAACAAAAAAGCGCGAAAGTACAAATTATTTGAAAAATTCATGAGAGTACCAATTATTTGAAGATCAATTTTGAAAAATTATTCATTTAGAAACGTTCGTAAATAAATATAAAATAAAGTATGAAGATTTCTAATGCACCTAAACTCTAAAATTCGCAAAATATTGTAGGCAACTGCTCTTGAGCAGTTTCCTGATTTTGACGTTTCTGCCTACAATAAAAGGAGAAAAAGGAGGTGGAAAGAGAGGAGGATAACAAGGGTGGATAGTATTCAATAATATACACAAAATGGCTACGGCCGACTCAATTGGCTGCTGGAAATAGTCGATATCCCTTCGTAATGTAAATTTTGGTATATTGATGTCGAACAGCTCCTATACTTGCTATAGGGGTGTAAGATTATATCAGACTTTAAGTCCTGCATTTGAGTTTCCTTTCCGCCTGTAAAATGGATAACATCAGGGTGCGGTTCAATTAAAAATTTGTTGTTTGCTACTTGCTTCTTTTCTAATTTATTTTAAATACAAAATTAATAAGGTTTTTGAGGTAATTTAAAAGAGGTAAGGATTTTGAAAAATCCAGAATCCAGAAAAATCCAGAATTCCATACGGAACGGTTAAAAATGTGGCCAAACATTTCACAAATCCTAAATAATTTTGAAATGTTCCTTCGTAACTATTCAACTCCCATCCCAAGATCATAAAAATATTTAGCAACTAACCACCTATTGAGACTTAGAAACCTTATATTTATTTGGCCTCCAAGAAAGATCTAGAAGATACTTGCTTTTTATAAACTTTAATTATTCGTTTCTGATACTTATTGCTCTTAGAATCTAAGTACTCTATTACCGTCACTGCAATTAACGCTTTTATATTAAGATTTTGCCAAGACTTGATCCTTTGTACATTTAAAAAGTGAATTGGCGTCAACACAATTTTAAGTATAGAAGAAAATAACTAAATCAAATTTCAAATTGAATTTTATTCTTTCTGAACAAAAGCAGCTGTCCTATAATTTTTATTATACTTTGTGTTTAGCTGACTGCCAACTGAATTTGTGACTCATCTTAGTTTTGCAAGCTGTTGCATTCAACCGAAAATCTCCAAAAGATTTGCTATTTCTGCATATGCCAGCATCCAAGCGTACAATGCCAAAAGATGGTTGTTGGTTTTTCGGTTTTTATTTCTATGGTTCTGTTCTATCACGATTTCCGTACCGAGTTTGAAAATAAACAACTGCACCTTAAATTGTTTACTTCCTTTTCGAGATTTTGATATGGTGATACGTCGGGTAAAAGGTGCGAAAGTGTCTTTAATTAAGATGTAAAGCTTATGGCCACAACAACACCAACTTCGACAATGATAAAAAAGTTTTGCCATTGCCATTGTGTGCAGCACAGCAGATAAATGGTTGTGCTTTTTTTGATATTATGACCACAACCATCTCTTTACAAGGATGTATAATTTGGATACAGGGCAGTTCAAATGGCGACTGTTTGTGGTTTTGATATATAAATGTAATAGTTATTTCATTAGAAAAACATATATTTTTATAAACTATTCTGAAAATGTACCAGAAATATGAACCCTATGGACTTGGTATAATTATTTGGAAATTATATTTTTTAATTCTTAAAAATATATAAAGAGCGATTCTTCACCCAGTCAATTAGTATTATATTTATCATGTGACATTGTTTACTTTTTTGTTTTTTTGCACTTTGCAAATTGTTTCACTAATTTCCATCATTTGTGATAATTTTCTTATTAACATATCCATTTCTCCATATTAACAATCGAAATATTACATTTCACCACATTTAGATATATTTTGACACTGCAATAGTCCTATGCAAAGTATATGTTCTACATAAATACATGCCCACAATTTCTCAAATGCTTTTTCTGAAAAGTCGATGCAATGTTTGAGACATAAATTACAATAACATTCAAGTAGGATTTTGCAAGAAGTGTTTATTTTTATGTAATGTTCATTTCAGCCGCATTTTATGTATCTTGACATTGAGTGCCACTTACAAGTGAGTGCTCTTGTTCGAAAGTAATTAATTTATAATTATGGAATATTTTTCTGTCCGGATTCAAAACCGTGATCTACCGCTTGGTAGTCATACTCTTAATACCCCAAAAGTTATTGGTATAAACAGAAACCTGCGGAAGAATACAATAGCTTTAAAACGAAATTAAGTTAAATTCCCGAAAATATTAAAGCTTATACCTAATAAAAACTGTTTTATTCGTTTACTGATAATTTTCGACATTTGATATTATATATTAGTTCTCAATTAGAGTGATGATGAAAAAATTGTTAACCCATAAAATGAACTAGGAATGCGCGTACATATGTACATATGTTTATGTACTTAGCGAACAGAAACTAGTTAAAAATAGTAAAGAGAATTCAACAAAAAAAAACAACAAGAAAGGAAATTCGGGTGTAACTGAACATTTTATACTCTCGCAATATGCGAGAATCAAAGGCGAGGAAATACTTTCAGGTTCTGGCATGACTTTATATTAAAAATCGTTACGGAAGAATTCAACATTCATTATTCGACGAAATTGTCAATGGATTGCAATCATATTTGGTATCTTACTAAATTATATAATTATGTTTTATTATGTTATGAAGCTTCATTACCACTTTTTGCTTCGGGTCCGAAATATTTATGTTATATTAAAATCAACGCAATTAACTCAACTGATATATGTGATATAAACTCAACCAAAAGGCCTAAACTTAATATATTGGGTATATTAGGAAAATGTCAACCAGAGGATCGGAAATCAGCATATTGGGGATAAGGCGTTTAGACCAAGTTCTAGACCGATTTCATTCATATTGATGTCGAAACCTCGTTATGTTTAAGAAAACATTTCCACTTAGTTGTAGTAAAATGTCACATATATTGACCAACATAAACAGTTTAAAGTCAGCTGTAAAGTCAGAAACCCCTATATCGGGTATATTGTAGTTGGGGAAGGTCGGGACTGATGCAACAACTTTTGGCATTACACAAGTATATACGAGAATATGTTTCCATGAAATTTTATGAAGATAACTCACATATCGATCGATATATTCGGCATAAAGTCTACTGTAATAACGAAAATCATTATATGGATTATGAGGGAGCCTGGGGCAATTCGTTGAACAATTTTACACATTTTCGGCATTAAACTATAACATATACAATACTATACGTTTGCTTAATTTTGCTAACGGGATGTTTGAAATTCTTACATTAGGTACGCGGGGTGGGGGGGGGCGGGGTTCTGGGGTAGTATTTATCCGATTTTATCCATTTTTAATATCACGACATATTATTATCAGAAAAAGATCCTGTCTGACTTTCATTAAGAAATCTTACAGATTGTCTGACTGATTTCCTGATATTTTCTTTAAAATGTCAGTCGTTGACACTGGGTCCACAAATTCGGTATCTGGAGGCTGGAAAAGTTATATCTCGATTTCGACATATTTTACATCGACATGAGATGGAATACCATGAAGACACTATGAAAAGTGTGTGTGTGTAAAGTTTTGCTCCGATATTTTTTGTGATGTAAGGGAAGTAAGCGTGGTTGGATTCCAATTTTTCCATTTTCCCAATTTCGTATACAACACAAGGATGCAAATATAATGTTATATACTAAATTTGGTTAAAATTGGTATAATACTTCCTGAAATATAAGATTTCACCTAAAGCGGGGCGGTGAAACACACGTTCGATGAAACATCGTTCAAATTTTCCACCGTTTTCCTTTGAAGCTCTTATATACCATCTCGGCTGTGAAATGTAATGTTTCTGACGTATTTATTTAGCGAGTTATCGCATCTGTAGTAGTTTTCAACGTAACTGTTACATGGGGAACGGGCGTGATTATAATCCGATTTATTATCCACTTATTTTCCTTTATTCTCAGCAAGTTTGGCGTATGTAGCTTTAAAGGTTTATGAGATATGCACATTAAGCATAATTTACATATGTTAACCCCTAATTAGGAGCCGGAGCCATTCTCTCTGTTAAAAAATTTTCCATCCGCAGGCGCCCCTCTCTGCTATGATTTATATCTACTATAATTTATGCTTTTATATCTTATTATGATGGACAGTTATCACTCGGAATTCAACACGTCCCGTCATCGTGTTCATTTATATATATATATATATATAACTCTATATCTATCTCGATTAGTTTTAGGTGTTACATACAAGAGTTAGGTGAAAAAATTATAATAATCTGTTATAACATGTTGCGAGACTTTGAAAAATTATTTGGTATGCAAAATAAAATTTAAAAAAAATTGGTGAATAAAGTACCAAAACATCTAGAAAGTATTTTACATAACATGGGACTACACAAAGTATTCAAAATACTTGAAAAAATGTATCCGTTCACTAAGCTGCTTTTCATGAAGTAATAAGTACACGAAAAATAAACATGTACTAATTTCAGCCGATTATATAGAAATTTCGGGTGGGGGTTCGTCTATGAAATTAGTACTTTTGTAATAGAGGAACTTTTAATTTGAAGCAAATGTGAATTATGAGTATTCTAAAGAACTTTAAAAAGAACAAATTTTGTCATTACGGTCTACAAAAGAAATAAGGCCTGTCGCCTGCCAATGCTTTAAGGCTTTCGATAGAATAATCCCTTTTGATTTTATTTCCTTAAACGTAAATTTGAAAATCAAAATTTTTCAACAGTGTCGCTAATGTTAACAAAAAAATAAATGCTTTGTTACGTAATCGCAAAATAATTCCCATTGTAAGTGATGGGAGGAAGAATCTCAAATGGTCGACCATGATAAAAATCTCCAAGTAAAATATTTAATATACTTATTGTTACAAAATAATCGACCGTTAAACAAACTTTGCAATTTCATGGATGTTACTGCACTTCATTCTCAGCATTCCACTTTTCTAAAATAGTTTGAAGCTTCCAATGTCTAATGGCCCTAAAGTCTTTTATTTACCAACTACTCCAAAAGCATTTTCCTAGATCCCTACACCGCACTTCATGCTAGTATATGCATTACTTTGTATTCTTATTATGTTTCAAATAAGTTACAAAGTTCATATAACAAAAAAGTTAAACAAAGGAATATATTAAACGGAAAACAATGATCACCTCCGACGGGTAACATTTACCCAGACTAAGGATGAGCATGGCACATTGCTATTTGTGCAACTCTTATGTCTTCAAATCCGTTGCTTTCTTCTTTCACTTAAACTTTTCAACGATTTTCATCCACATGCCACCACCCGTGTTTTCTTGCGAATACTTCGTCAATGTTGCACTTTTTCGCTTACTTTACTATACACATTTAATTTTTTTCCTTTTTTGTGTTTCTGAAGGTTTGTTCGTATATTGAGCATTTTGTTAAGTTGAGGATTTTCGTAAACTGTTTTTCGAGACGCCAGTTCTATGGTGTCTCTCGTGTGCCTGGGGCAAGAACAGCATAGCAAAACGTGCTGCAAAACAGGACAGCTCAGACAGGAACTACTTAAGTGGGCGATTTCGAGCTTATAAATGCTGTCTGATAACCTTATACTGACGCGGAAAAGTCAAGCAAATAAACTTGACTGTAACTGAGATGTATAAGTGCATGTGATGGCGAATCTTACAAATACTTATATTATTTTCTGAACGCTAGAGGAACAGACACTTTGCTTACGATAAGTGTAATCATGTAATTTTTATAAATTTATAATTCAGTTTATAAAAACAACATAAGGTGTTTTTCTTTTTTCAGTTTGAACCGATGAAAGTAATCGATCTTAAATATACTTTCTTTTACTATTTTAACATTCAAATGTAACTGATAAAAAAGTTCATTCTAATTTTGTATAGAAATTGTCGGAACCTATTTCGACTATGCAATACCTGTTATATGCAGAATTTAAAATTATCATTGATAGTCATTTTGCTGACTTTCTATACAATAAAACGAAAAAAGCAATCATACCATCCAAGATCCAATAGTTCCTTTTGACGCTATCAATGAATTCTCAACTTATTAATGACTGTCAGGTCGGTGCAAAAGAAAGCAAATGCTGAGAAAGCCTAAACACCAAAATCGTGATAATATTATACACATGGAAATGCACAACACATGTACCACAAGTATATGTAAAAAAAAGAAAACTGTCAACAATGTGTCCGAAAGTTTGTCACATCTTTTTCTATTTTGTTTTATTTCTTGTCAGTGCAAGTTTTTGCGTTTTTATTTCCTTTTAACACTTAAGTGTGCGGATCAGAAGATAATTTGCAAAATGCGTGAAGAATTTTTTAAATAAATTCACTACGCAACTACCAATGATAGCGTCGACTACTGACCGTTAGCCATTTGACCAATGTTTGTTTAGAAGTAGGCGAAATCCGCAATAACATCGAAGAAAGCTGTCAAAAAAATTCAGTCGTGCTAAAATCACATCGAAATCTGCTAAGGGTGGTGCTGAAATGCTCAGACAGAGATATGGATTTTGGGGTGTAGAAGATAGCTACGGCCACGGTTGCCGTGTTTGATGGCTTTTCAGCGAAACTGGTTATTATTATGTATAAAGGGCGGTTACTATTTCACTAGTTATTTGGAGGGTTTTAACTGAGAATAGTTCGAAGATACCACAGATATTCACATTTTCGCAAAGGTATTGCGCAGTACGTTAGCAAACTGATATATTTGAAAGCTACTCTGCAGACTTGGAAACACTAAAACTACTCTAAAATACTTTGGAAAGTTTTTAGAAAGAAGAAGTCGAAAAATAAAAAGAAAGCACACTCAGTTTCTCAAAAGAAATTGTTTTATTCAAATATTGTTAAATTTTATGATTACATATTCCTGTGCTAAAGTTGTTAGAATAACCGAATTGGCTATTGTACTATAGATAAAACAGGATAAATATGTACACTATAATGTTCACCACATTTTCCATTCTAGATGAACAACCTCTTTGAAAAATCAAATAAATTTGCGTATACAAACATATGTGCGTTTATGTAGTGGGTAGTTTTTAAGCTTCATTCATATTTTATATTTTAACTAGTTACAATTACATTTTTTAACTCACTACTTTTTGATTATTTTCGAGTTACTTTCTTTTTTCAAGTGGCGGCTGTCAATTCACCTACAGTACATACATAAGCTATGGAGAAGCAACCACCACAATAACCATTTAGCAATTTAGTTCTTTTGCGAAACACAAAATTCATCTAATATCCTTTGGGAATTTTGCGGTTATTGTGGGTAATTTTTTTATTTTTGTTCCACCTTATACGGAGCTGAGGGTAGTGAGTGATGGCCTCGTGGGTACGCACTACTGTTCGAATGTGTGGACATATATATATACACAAATGTACATACATATATATTTTGCATACTTTTCTCGTTCATAAGTTTTTTTATAAATGTACATATGTACGTCTATTTATGTATGTACAATTGTCGTTTTGCTATTTTGTTTACTTTCATTATGTAAGCTCTGACAAATTACTAGAAAGAAGTTCAGCTGATACGAAACGAAATAAGCCATTGCTGCAGGACTCTGGCTAATGTCACTTAGAGTTCTTACTAATAATCTTTCTTAAAATACATAATTGACAATTCAGTATCTGTTGAAGTCTAGCATGAAATTGACTTTTGATAATTTATACTTCAATAGACATATATCCAATTTTCAGTTTTTCTATGAGTAATTTTTGGTACAGTGAACCTTCTGTATTGCTTACGTTCCGAAAACGTATGAGAAATAATTTATTATAATTACAAGTCGGTGACCCAGCTGCAAAAAAATCGGAAGAATGTATTGACGAATATGATTTTCCTGCACCTCTTATAACATTTCTCTAAACGAAATGTTAACCAAATAAGAAACAAACCAGAACAACCGCACCACTAAAAAAAAGCAACAAAGCAAGAGATGAGTATGGCTGCTGAACTTCAAAAAACAATGAAACTCCCCATCTGAAATTGCAGAATATTACACTATTCCTTTATTTCCAAACTGACACTTCTGTCACTGCCCTTGGGATTCTCATCTGTTCCCTTTGCTTTTCAAAATGGTGTTATCGCAATCCGGTGTAGAACGTACAACCAACGCTAAGTACACTAAAGTTGGAAAATGCAAAATTTTTTGATGACGACTTGACAGCATTGACGGCGGCGCTGGAATACATGTATCTCCCCCACTGGGCACTGTGGGTGAACTTTGCTTGTCGCTGCAAACTCAACCATATTGTATCCAGAATTGTTGATTGTATGAGCGAATCAAGTGTGTATGTGTGTGCGCTTAGATTGGGGAATGGCATAAATTTCTTGCGGACATCAAATCTCCAGTTGCAATGCAATTTTTTTCCTTTTCATTAACAAAGAAAAAATTGTTATTCATAAATGTATTTTTTCATTAAGGTGAATGCTTTTAACGTTTTTCTTAATTTTGGATAGTATTTGCATAATTAAAAATTTGGTTAAAACCAAAAAGATACAAAATTACTTATGTGCTTTTTGCAGCAAGCATTAAAAACTTTCTCTTCCATTTTCTTTTATTGTTTTTATTAATAAATATTAGCACTTAAATTCTTATCCAACAGGTCATTTTTAATTTCGTCTCCCTGCCGCTTACTTTAACGCAGGGGTTCTCTTTCGACTTTAGTATCAAGTTTTGCATCGTTCCTAAGCACTTAAGCGGTTTAACAGCCAGATAAAGTAGAAAAAACTGAAATTAAAAACAAAGCAAAGTGAATAACGATGAACCATCGAAGAAAATTAAAATATTTAGTAAGTGGACAGGGCATTGCCTAACTCAAAACATTTACCCCACTTTTCTCGCTTCACCCTTCACCTTTTACCCTTTATAATGAGCACTAAAAAATAAAAAATGTAGGCTTTCAAAACATTGGATTTCAGAAATAGCTGAATGAATGTTTATGAAATACAGATATTGGCTGGAATATAACATAGCATCATTTTCAAACTATTTTAGTCTACGTGCGGCTCTCCCTGGTTTAATATGTGGTTATGAAGGCAACACAAAAACTAAATTCACTTTACAAATAAACACAGAGCTTTCGAAGTATTGTCTATCACTCGTGGACATATTCATACACATATGTATATATAAGAAATATTGTAAGCAAATGCCACTAGGTAATAAAAGGAAATTCCGTAAAAAATGCTGTTTTAATTCAAGGTTGATTTGTTCATATGTATTTTTTCTTTCGTTTTTTTTTTTTCTTCAAAACAAGTCTCGGGCATATGAACTCCATATATGCATCTGCAAACGCGCTTTTGTGTAGACTTCTACTGTAAAGTAGGACCCATATCAAAACATTTGACAGCTGACTAAAACACACCATGCGGAGCCATGTTCCTTCTTCCATGTCCAATATCCCGTTGTGTAGTTCGGTTCCTTGCTTTTTGTTGAACTCAGCAAGAATTTCATACGACTACGTTATTTCCACAAACAACATCTTTGTCTATTAACCGCTCACTTTTGTTTATTATATGTGTTTTCATAAGAAATAGAATAGTTTATTACTCTTACTTATCTTACTTATTTTTTAGTTGGTGACAGTGTAGGTACATGCAGGAATACAGTTCTTACGTAATAAGTTATTAAAACTAAATTTATTCCGATATAGTCGTATGGCTTCATAACCACATATTCAAGCAGCGAGATCCTAATACATTCAACTCGTACAATAAAATTAATTTCTCAAATATGGAAATATTTAGAACATAACTTTTAAGTAATATAAACTTCGAGGAACGGTTTGTTTTACAAAATAGGGAACACTGAATTCAGTTAGTGTAAGATTTCGTTTTTCTTCGGATTCCATTACCTTTTTACAGTTGTAAATTGAAACTTGAAATCGTTCTACGACTATCTCTCTCTTTTCTATCCCTAGACGGCCAACTAAGTTACATCTGTAGGCCGCTGTTTTGCTGCGTCATTCAATGATGAGTTGTCACTTTTTTATATAGACTTGATGACATTAAAAATACCACACGCAGGCATACTTTTTGCTACACAGAATTAATAAATTTACAAACATAAATAACTTTATGATCATTCAGCTATCTACTAATAATTCATACGTTTGTATATAATATATTAAAATGTTTGTATGCAATATGTACAGCTTGCTTGCAGATATCATTAACAAGCGCAATGCTCCTCGTATAGATTTTAGTAATTTCCGTAATTAAAAAACATTTTCGCTTTAAAGTTTTTTATCACAATTTTTTCTAGACAATTTTCTTTGAATGTTTTGAGCGTAAGGAGTACATTTTACGCTAGCGCATTGCTGCAAAGTCGCCACTAATTGTAATTGTAATTTGACCACCATAAATGTCAATTTTGCACACCTCACAAGATGTGTGACGCACTTCGTTCTTGTTTAGGCATACATAATATGTATATAAAGTAGAGAAGTATATACGTATAAATATATAGAAGAAAAGTATATAATTTAAATAAAATTAAGCAATATACTATGTTTCAATATGTACATTTCTGTGTATATATATAACGATAATGTTCAATAAAAATTAATTAATTTTTTTTAAAGGAATATTGAATAGCATACATATGCCTTTCATTTGCTTAGAGTATATAGTCTGAGATCAAAGGTGAATTTGTCCGATTTAACTACACTTATATAATATATGCGTATATACATATACGCACAAATTAGCGTAAGCTGAGCAATTAAAATCGAATCAAGCTTCTATTTGTAATTGTTTAGCTTTATGCATGAATGCAGTAATTACGTGAAATCAAAATATTATTAAATTACACTTAATTGCTTTGTGTGTTACAAAAAATACTATATATGTATGTAAAGCTATTTGAAGATTTACACCGGAGAAAGTTATTCCCTAAACACATTCACAAATTAAATTTACTTCTCAAATGGCCTCAAATCTTTGTAGTGACTCAAGAAATTTATATATATATATATAACATGCTTTTCTACTCTATCCAAAAAATTTCACCTAAATGGCAATTTTAGATAATTCCACGGAATAATGACATACTCCCAATTCTACAAAAACTTTCGGAAAAAATTAAAAACAACAGTTAAGTAAATTACCGAAGCGGAGTACTATTGGCATTCTAAATGTCGTAAAACTCAAAAAATAAGCCAACTATAATTTTGAGTATTATAATTGTCAATGCCATTTAGGTAAATGGAAATGGATATTAATGTGTCTGCACGCGCGACACTCCACGAACCGATGCGTAAAAATTATGAAGCGAAATGGTAACCGGATCCATGAAGACGAGAAAATAAGTCAACAATAGTAAAAATCTTACGTTCACAAGATTGACATTGCCAAAGCACAATGGGGGCATGAGTAATTTAAATTTTCTCAATAAATTTTATAATTTTTCTGTTTTTTGTTTTTGTTTTCTCTTCTTGTCGAAGTTTACCATTTTTTCTCAAAAACCTTTCATGTGGATTTCAAGAATCAGTATTAACTACATTTTCGTAATTCGAGGTGAGACGCTTAATCGCTTCTAATTGTTAAGTGAAAATTATATATATTTGAGATTATCTTGAAAATCTAACCTTTCGGTAAACTAAAACCCCCAATATCATTTAGCAACAAAGTCCCTACGGATAAGTTTCTATATACTAAAATGTTTTTGTCATGATTGCTTAAAATTGATTCAAAAGAGACTAGTATATTCTATATACCTCGAAATAACAACAACCCCCTCAGGGAATACTGGTGATTCGTAGTCTTTTCACTAAAATGTTATTATAATTGTATAACATCATACATACATAAGTATGTACTATATGTAAAAATTTGTAAGTGGATACAGAAACTACCAAGTCTATAACTCCAAGCAGTTTTAGTTAATTATCATCAATTTCAGGTGAAGACTACGTCGGACTAAGTTTTTGGTTTACTTTGTTTGCCATTTATTGAAAATGATGAAAGCGACGAATTAGCATCCTTAGCTTAGCCTTCCATTGAAGTGTTGAAATAATGTGTTATATTCGCTTTGAGTGGAAAGAAGGACCAGCATAGGGAGATGTATAAGTTATGTTCCAGGTGTAAAGACCTCTTCAGACACCTTTTATGGTTCTCTAGATTTTGTAATGCCAAGTATAAAGTTTATGAATTCTAACGACATATAGGATTTTAATATAATTTTTTCTCTTTGAACTACATATATTTAAAAATAAATACAATATGTATGATATCCTTAAACGAACTTTCTTTTGCTGCTTAATTTATATAAATATATAATAGTAACCGTAACCGAATTTTTATAATATCAATGCAAAGCAATGAGCAATACCATCCCTGAAATATTAGTATCTACTGTTTGTAAGCAGAGACCGCTACCGAGTTTAAAGCCTCAATATTTCATCCTCCAAAATAATTATGGCCAACATTCGGTGCATGCGCATAGCTATTGCCTCCGGTCTCCATTTTTTGTTCATACCATCTTTCGGACATTTCGTCAGAAGACCGATCGTGATGGCGCCTATATTCAGTGTTGCTATATTTTGCTCTTTCCCGCCTTTTAGCTGCTCAGTAATAAATGTGATTAAACCGATAAGGTGTGCCGTTATATTGTAGCAACGCCACTGGCTGGTGGTTGTAATAAACACGCAGAATGTAGTTCCTGTATAGGAAAATTATTAAAATCGCATTAGTGCACACATACAATAACAATTAGCGTAAATATTAATGGTGCCGCTCTTAGTCAGATATCAGAGATAGGTATAATACTTAGTCATAACAAAAATTACATTATAGACACTCAACAAAGGGAATGACCGTGCAGCAAAGTTACAATGAACAACTTCTGAAAGAGCCAAGTGTATAAGTACATACACGTTCACGCACCTCACGCACCTCGCGCACGCATTTGTAGTAGGGCAATTTTTTGATATTGAAGTAAACATACTGCAATTAAATTGCGATTAAGCCACCATTTTACTTGAATATTTCATTATTACTGTTGAGCTCTTGTTGCTCTTACTTTTGTCGATGATGTATTTGTCGTTTATTATGATACCGGTTCGGTACCGATCTGTAATACTTGTAGCTTTTTAGTAATTAAATCCGCTTGTGTTTTCCCTACTTGAAGGAAATCATTAATATATCATAATTTCCTTTCTCATATAACCAAGCCACAGTATAGTTAAAAGTCAAACAATCAATCTTCAATATATTATTATTACACTGAATACATATGTATTAAATTTAAACCCAATACTTTCTGAAATATTTCTGTATAAATTAAATAGTTATGTAAGCATATTAAAGAGAGTTTAAAACTATGTCCTAGGATAAGTGAAAATAAATTCAGAAGTTTATTTACATTCATAGAATTTAAGAGGTATAGATCAGATTACGCTTAGGCATTAAATTCGATTGTTATTATAAAAATACAGAAAAGGAACAATGGAACGCTTCAATTCATGCAGCTAAAACAAAATTGTTATTTTTGTAAATATGTTGGGTTTTCCGAATCATAAAGCACTCAGTGATATGCACTTTATTTAAAAGTATTGACATTTCTATAGAATAAAATCGTCTCGGGAAGGATATGGTTTAGACAATTTTTTAGTGAATATACTTCGTCCCCTCAAATTAATTTACTAGTGAGATGTTTATTCGAGTCATCGAGTACCCGGACAAAGGACTACCAGATATTACTATAAACAAGAAAAGCAATAAATGTGACTTTGTTATTTCATATATAAGAATTTAACATATAACATGCATATTTATATGCAAGTGTCATCGCATTTTAAATAATTCATGCTTTTGTTTGATCGTGATTGCCCGAAAGTGTCCATTTATGCCTTCTAAACTCACAGAGTCGTTACTCCTGGCATCCTTCCAATCAAAATATTCGGAGAGCTGGCAAAGAACTTATACACTGAGCACTGTATGCATCCCATCATGATTGATCGCACTTGTCTGTGGTTTAAGCTAAGTGCATTCATTTCTTGAAGAGCGATACACACTAGACAACACGCATATATGTATATGTATATATGGGTATATGTAGACACATTGTATTCTTTAAATGCTTTTGATTTTCTTGTTGGGTATACATATACACGCATATATGTATGTGTATATAGACGCATATAGATATGTATGTAGACACATTGTACTCTTTAAATACTTTTGATTTTCTTGTTGGGTACTATGTTTTAAAATATAGCGCTGTTGGTTTCGAGAATGAAAAAAGATATATTTTCATTTTGCGGTGCATAATTAGTTAACTCATAGTCACTAGTGTCATTCGCCTCTACCCAACTTTCAGCTTTTAACCTGTAGCATTACATAGTGCAGCTGGCGTTTACACATACACTTTCATACTTAGATAAAAGGAATATACTCCTTGAAGGTCTGGCAAATAGACATAGAATCGACTGGCCGAAATTTCGTGCCTGTCCCAACATGAAACGTATACCTAGAAAACATTTCAATACGATTTTACAGTAATCACATAAAAAAACGAAGAAGTGCAATTGTAAAATGCGAGTTCGCACCGTGATATACTGACAATTACAAATCGTCTGATTTGGTAAGGTCGCTCTTTGATCTTTTCCTTTACATGTTCAGAGCTCGAAAGTTGTCGTCCAGCCGATGTTGCATTCCATACACCATCGCACTAAAATAATTTTCTACACATGCATTTCATTTGCATTGTATATGTATCTTCTTTTATGGCTAATAATTTTGGTGTTAGTTTTTAAGTATGAAATTGGACTTTGGATTGGTAGTTGTTTAAAATAAAGTATTGTGTAATGTGATTGTTATTGTGATCAGTCATATATTCAAAATGCCGTTTTTAATAATATTTAATATTTATATTATTTTTCTTAACTCCACAGAACGCAAACGTGGCCGCCAAACGTATACCCGTTACCAAACGTTGGAGCTGGAGAAAGAGTTTCATTTCAATCGTTACCTTACAAGGCGGCGACGAATCGAGATCGCTCATGCGCTATGTCTCACAGAGCGACAAATAAAGATTTGGTTCCAGAACCGACGAATGAAATGGAAAAAGGAGAATAAAACAAAAGGAGAACCAGGATCTGGAGGGGAAGGTGATGAGATCACACCACCCAACAGTCCGCAATAAGACGCTGATAACAAGGGAAAAGAAAGAAAGAGTCGCTCTTAATCGGTACCACTATGAGACATGGCAACACGCACAAATAAATAAGTGTACATTGGTTGTCCTTCACATTGCTAAGGGATCGATGTTTAAAAACGACAATTCATATACATCTAATGTTAGTAAATTGGGTAATGCAGATCATCCGGAGCTAACTAGAGATATGTAATATTATTGGCTTTTTATATCGGGCTGTTATATTAATAACTACTACAATTTCGTAGTCTAATGTTGCTAAAGTTTTAATTTTATTCTACATTTGACCAAATTGTAAACAAAGTGGAATCGATTATCGAAAGTTGAATAAATATTGGAATTAAAATAGAAAAACATATGATACACTGAAATATTTTTATATAATTTTTGCAAAGCCGTAAACCTAATTAGTTAATTCTTAAAGGGCATTTGTTATTATTTAATTAACCCTGCATTATGATGATTTGCAATGCATACATTAACCTAGTATAGTACATAACCGGCATGCAAAAAGTACGTAGGGTGTTATTACGTGGAGCAATAATTACATAAATTAATTAACTAAATGGGTAAATTATTTAGCAATGAAGTAATGTAACTATATAAATAAACTCAACAAAACCAACTCATGTGACCTCAACTTTAAATAAGTTATTGATTAAAAATAAAGTATATACAAATAAAAATAATAGTAAAACAAATTATTAAAAAGTAAATGTAACCAGTATATTAAACAAATGGGGAAAGCTAATAAAAAATTCCAAACTATAAATGAAATAAAAACTAAACTTATATGGAATACTCTTACGTAAAGCATAAAAAATACTTTTTAGGCATTTTCAGCTGTAATTAGAATAAAATATTAACAGATACATACATACGTAATTGAAAGGGTCTAAATATATAATAATAAATTATACGTAATTTATCGTTTGCACAGTAAAGTTGATATATATATATCAACTTTAGAGAGTATATATATATATATATATATATATATTTATATATATTTATATATTTATATTTATATATATATATATATATATATATATATATATATATATATATAAATGTTAATGTATATATGTATAGATGTAAATGTGGAATAGAAGAATTGGGGAAGAAAATATAAAGTTGCACTTTATATCTCCTCAAAGAGATTCAATTTGCTAAATTGTATAACCAACTACAGACAAACCAGAGTTCCATATTCCCTTTTAATTTCAAAACAAGGATTTTCTGGCGATTTTATTTTCTGAAAGTGCAATATTGCGTTCAATTTGAAATGTTAAAATTTTATTGTGTTATATTGAAATCGGTTTAGTACAAACAATAAACAGGGCAAATACTCTTCGAAACAGTAATATATCGAACAATTTTTTCTCATTTTACAACAATTGTTGGCAATATTTTGAGCAAACCAATAAGACACCTTACATACAAACGTAAGCTCGATAGCCTATACTAAAAGCTTTATATTTCTCTTTATATTTATATTCCTGAATGACACGATTTAATGAAGAAGCGTATTTTGATTTTTGAATAGCTACAAGTCTAATGTGAATAAATTCGCATAAAATATTCGATGTAAGTAAATTTAAGGGATAATTCCTTTGACCATACTTCAACGGAATACTTGGTTTGTAATTTGAATCACAGCCCAAATGAAATGCATATGTAAATATGCAAACTTGTGTAATTAATCACATATATGTGTATATTCCAATACACATGCATATAAAAGTAAGAATCGTTACCAAATTAATGCTGACATGAATTTTATTAACAAATATCTTAATAAATTTGATGATTCAAATTTTGTGTATTATTTCTCCAACAAAAATAAGTAAATAAATAAATGAAGACATAAAACCGAATAATTTCAATCAATAAATAAATTGGCAACATATAATGACTTTAGAAGTTTTAAATTTTAGAAGTTTTTTGAAGAATTGAGGTTTAACCACTTCACCTGTAACAGACGCATATGAATTAAAACCAAGTAGTAAATATTGGTGCATTAAAAGGGAATGAAAAAATAAATTCACAACTTTCAATGTTTGTATTATTGGACATATTTTTAGCTTGACTTAAGAGAGGATATTACGTATAACGAAATTGATGAAAAAGTTTACATTCACTGAATTATATAAAGGATTGGTACTTTGTATTTATCGAAAAAGTCACTAGTAATGATATTAAGATTATAAAAGTAATACTACTATTTGTATACTTTCAAAACATAAAAAACATATGTAAACTAAAATGAAATTTAAAAAATAAAATCACAATGGTTAAAAATAAAATATGATGTGAATTAGTAAAATTGATAGCTGTAACAGAATAACAATATTAACCCTGACCGACAGAAATACATGAAAACATGAGCATATTTTGTAATTATAAGTACTTATAGATGAGAAAATTATCCGCAAATTATTTCATCAAACCTAAAATAAACCAAAGCCAAAGTCAGCAAAGAATCGGAAGTAGACATGTAGTGTATAAATATTAGAAGTTGTACTCATCCATACAATATTTGATCTTTAGTTATTATTCATGCAGCTCCGTGTCTGTATGTATGAGTTGTAACCTGTATGTATAAATGATTCAAGAATTAATGTACGCATGCATTGTAACGGGTTCGCATAAAATATATTTGACGAATCATGTCTCACATTAACAAATACATATTTGACTCATATACCCAAAGCTGAAAGTCTTAGTTAAAATCGGAAATATCTATTCAAATGAAATGAATTCATTGTGATCATTTAAGTAGAAATTTTGTATGGATTACATTCGTATGTAAGTTAAATCATATTTGATCGCTAAACAGATATACCAGTTATCAGAATAAAGTTTGCAACATTGCTGAATATTTCTGTTCTGTTCAGCAATAACTTGTGTGAATTAGGAATAAAATACATTCAGAATTAACACTTGCGCCTAAAAAATTTAAAAGATTCAAAAATACGTAAAACTTGCGCCTATCTGGGAATACAGAGATTGTATTAAACAAATAATATCTATATAAAGATATTGCAATATTGCATGCAACCAAGCGATAAAAATTTATTTGCTATACCATGTCTATGTTTACATAGCTAAATGTGAAAACAAAGAACTTAAATATAATAATTGTATTATGAAGTGAACATTAGAAATTAGCTGAAAAATATATAAAGTGTGCAAGTCATTAATTATTTGTTGTAAATATTACTTTTAGTCTAAAGGAAAGAATTGAAGAAGCAAAGATACACATTAAAATAATATATAAAATTGATATTTTGTTTCTATTTATAAAATTTATAATAAAATAGTATTTACATATTTAAAGAAATAAATATTGACTATAAGATTATTTACAGTGAAGTAGAGGGAGTACTGGTGGGTTTTTTTTAACTAATAACGAAAGAAATATCGCGGTTTAGTCAATTTGTGCTTAAAAAGATTTCCATTTAAGATTTATATCTGACCTCAAGAATATTACTCCAGCGTATTTCAAATTTGTGTGTTTGTAAATTTACCGTTTTTGACTGTTGGGGTATGCCATTGAAAAACTAAATTACAGAAAAAAAAAGAACTTCCTGACAATTCAGCAAAGAAGTTTTAACTGAAAATGCAATTGACAATGACTTTAAAATGTGTGAAAATTTTTGTTTTTCTTTGTTGTGTTATGTGTCTGTATTATAATGAAAAAATTTGTTATTTATGTCAAGTTTCTTTCAATAAAATTTTAAAATACTTATGGTAATCCACTATGCATTTAGAAAAAAAAAATGTGTACAAGATAATTTCAATAAATAAATGATCATTTACCATTTAAATTTTTTGTGAATATATTTGAGGTAAAACAAGAGTGAAATCTTAGACAAATGAGACCATATTCTTACTCACAAACATATTTGAATGATAACGGCCCTGTGGTTTGGGGCGGTTCAGAAGAATACAGCCACAGCTTTGTCCACGGCTTGTCGTATGAGGCGACTAAATGGACTTCCCTATCAAGAGCAGACATATACATAATTATCCAGGAATAAATTTTTGATATGTTCTGTTATAATAAGTACTGTTCACCGAACCGTTGATATACAATTATAAATATAGAAATATGGAATGTTTTTGCTGATGATTTGATTTAAAAGCAACACTAATTAGGTTTATACATTTCAGTAAAGATTTTATTAAGTCATATTTATAACCCTAACATTGCCAATTGATCTCCAGATAGCTTTTTGGCGTTTTATGTGAAAAAACGTAGCTTAGTAGCTTTACATAACATATACATAGCTTTGCATTATATAAGTAATACTTTCACTATTATATTTTTCTTTGTTGTAAAGATACACCTATCATGAAGGTGCTTATTTAATGAAAATCAACAGTCGACGGGAATGAAACTCCTTCTCGTTTTATTATAAGGAAAATAAATTAGCAAACGGAGGGAGTTTATGACGATGGCCGTGATAGCCAAAAATGGACAATATCATTTCGCAAAATTTAGGTTCGATCCCAGTTACTGCTTCTCTCAAAAATATGAAACAGCTTTCACTCTCTGCAGGTAATGGTAAAATTTCCCGTGTCGTCTTGTTATGGAAAAGTTTTCACAAAATTAGACTAACAACAAGGCGTTACAAATAGTAACAAAATCTATGGATGGATTTATTAGCAAATATATAGTAAACAAGTATGCAAGAGCTAAGTTCAGGTGTAACCGAACATTTTATACTCTCGCAATGTGCAAGGATTAATGCATAACTTTATATTAAAAAATGTTGCGGAAGAATTCAACATTCATTATTCGAAGAAATTGCCAATAGATTGGAATCATATTTGGTATCTTATTACAGGCCATAGGCCACAGGCCATAGGCTCATGAACTTTCACTATTATATTTTGCTTCGTGTTCGAGATATTTATTATATTTATATTATTTATATATATTTATGTTAAAATCTACCAAATTAACTCAAAAGTGATATATGCGATATAAACTCAACCAAAGTGGTTTAATAAATATATTAGATACATGAGGAAAAAGTCAACCAGAGAAAAGGAAATCATTATATTAGGAGTAAGCGGCTTAGACCATAGTCTAGACCGATTTCTTTCATATTTAGCGCGAAATCACATTGTGTTTAAGAAAACATATCCACTTAATTTCATTAAAATAGCATACATATTGCCCAACATAAACGGTTTAAAGTTAGATGGAAAGTCAGGAATTCTTATATCGAGCATTTTTGGGATAGAGGAGGATGTACACTGATCACATTAACTCTTTTCATTATTCAAGTACGAGTATATTAGGGAACATGTTTTCACTCAATTTTGTGAAGGCAACTCACACGGTGGCTGACATATTCGGCATAAAATCTGGTAGAATAACGAAAATAATTCTATGTAGTATATGCGAGATGCGATAATTCGTAGACCGATCTCACACATTTTCGACATTAAACTATAGTATATCCAATATTACTCGTTCAATTAATTATGCTAAGATATCTTACATATTGACCGAAATATATGGTATGAAGTCTACCCAGAGAAAATCCGTATATTAGGTATATGGGGGCCAGGGGTAGTATTTACCTGATTTTCACAATTTTTTATAACAAAGTACACTATTATCATGGAAAGATAACCTTCCAATTTCATTGCAATATCTTACAGATTTACCGATATTTTCGGTAAGAAGTCAGATAGAGGCACTGATGTTCAAGTATTGGGTATCTGGTGGCTTGAAAAGTTATAATCCGATTTTAACTATTTTTACGCATGAGATGGCATATCGTGAAGGTACTATTGGTGAAAAACTTTATTCCAATATCTTAATTGATCTTCGATTTATCTACATTAAAGTGAAATGATTAGATGAAATGTGAAATTGTATTAATTGAGAAGTGAGCGTGGTTTTTATGCGCTTCGGCCATTTTCACAATGTGACATAAAAATGCAAATATAATGTCACATGCCAATCACATTGTTAAAATCGGTTAAGGCATTCTTGAGCTATGAGATTTCACCTAAAAGTGGGCTGTGCTAGGCTCATCACCAAAATTTTGTACAGATTATTATGCAGCACTTCCGTATCATATTTCCTGTAAGATATAGAGTCTATGACGTGTTCCTTCAGCGAGTTAACGTACTTTTAGTAGTTTTAAACATAACCATTGTATGGGATGTGAGCGTGGTTATTATCCGATTTCACTCATTTTCTCAGTATATGAGGAGATGTTAGAAAAATTTTCTCGGAGCAAATTTGATTGCTATAGCTTTAACGGTTTCCGATAAATATATATTAAACCTATTTGGCGGCGAGGTAATTCCCCCTTTTACAAAAATTTTTGCCCACAGATGCCCCGCCCCACTAGGATCCTCTATACGAAATAACACGTTTATATCTTAATTAACTGCTTACTTATTGTTACTTAGTTGTTGGCGTTTTGTGGGCATGGCAGATATCCAATTATGCCCATCTACAATACCAACCTTCTAATAGTGCCGATGAGCACATGTACCAAATTTCAAAATATTAAGACATTAATTAATTATTAATTAAGATTAATAAAATTAAGATATCTTAATTTTTACTCAAGTTATCGCTTGCACGATTCATCATCTTTTCATCCTGATCATTTATATATATATATATGTCTATATCTAACTTGATTAGTTCTAGGTGTTACAAACAACCGTTAGGTGAACAAAACTAACATACTCTCTAGCAACATGTTGCGAGAGTATAATAATAATTGCGGATCAATCATTTTCAATCCTCACCAAAAGTTAATATTTACAGTGCAAAATAACTAAACGTTGCTTAAATATAAAATTGGTACGGACCATACCATAAATAATTTACAATTGATCGAGTTTTCCATATTCTTTATAATTATTATTTGATTCTAAAATATTATGTCACTGAAAAGATCACCTTATATACCGTACTAATGCAACGGTTAAATATCTAAGTTGTTTGCTGATATTAAATAAATAATTTAGTTTTTGTTTTAAATTTCTGAATAGTACATTTCTCATTTCGGGTTGCACTGTTTTCTTAATTGTTCGAAATATTTTGAAAAATGCAAAACTCCAAATTAAAATCTGTTAAAATTGAAGTAAATGTGTATGTCAAATTCAAAAGTTTGAGTAATATAAAACCTACACTAGTAGTTGTAATGTTGGAAAAAATAATATACAAGCGAAAGCTAGGTTAAATATAATATTCAAAAAATGTGTAAGCGAGTTAGTATTTGTATGTGAGCTTCAATATAATTAAATTTAATTCAAATATTACAACAAATACATTCCACATACTGTTTGCCTTATTATATTTGCCTTAATTTTATAAGTTTATTTCGATTCCTTAGCTTAAGACAACCTGACACATCACTAATTTATACTTACTCGTCCATACGTTTTCCTTTACACTGTTTCAAAAAACTCTAAAAATTTATTTGTGTCGTGGGATTGCGAAGTTCTCTTGGCAAATGACAATGTCATTGTGTTCAAAGAGTGCCGTGGTTACTGTGACATTTCTTTTTTCTGATCTCTGCCCCTATCTTTCCAGATAATCGCAATAGACGACATTGTAGGCATTCAATCGGATGCACAGACACCTAGCGCCACCATTCATCAGTTGTCATTAGCGGTGTTGCTGGCATCAAAGAAAACGTCATAGGTGTCACAGCCACTATCTCTCATTTACATGCTACGTATATTCACACGTATGTATGTTGTCTAAAGTGTGATTTTATGCTTATTTCTCAACAAACCTTATACATAAATATTTGAACTTACGATTTATTTTGAGAACTTAAGATATTGTTAAATCAGTTTCTTAAAATATCGCACACACATAGAGCTTTCTTAAATATTTGCATGCATACATATTCATATGTGTATTTGGATACTCATAAAGATTTCGACTTTTGCTTTTCGGTCTGTTGAAATTAATTAAAAGCTCTTGTTTAAATAAATGAAGTGTATCAAATAGAAATTTAATTATAGAAGAATTAGTGAGGCAACTTAAAACACTTGACTTTAAATTATTTGAATTGCGAAAGCATTTGTGAACATCTACTTGTTTATAGAACAGACATATATCTCCTGCATATACATATACGCATACGCATATATATATATACATACTGGAAACTTGCCATTTTTTAAAGTAAACAGCATATTTGTTTATAATTGGAGTGAGTGGGACCAGATTAGCTCGATACTTCATAACATAAATATTGTTCTTACAATGCGTTCCAATTAGTTGCAAAAATTTCATTTTACTTATACCTTCTATTTTGTAAGTGCGCATAAATATATATTATTTATCTATAACACATATGTAATTGATATATACAGATTGTCAATTAAGTGTTTGCAAAATGAAAAACAATATGAACATATGGTTTTAGGCTTAGTTTTGAATAACAGAAATAAGTGGTTCTAGTTTTTTTTTATCACGATACTATAGGTGAATGTATCCTCAATCTATTTAATCCACAAAATTTTTAAAATCAAAACAAAAACTTAAAAAAAACAACAAAATGTACAATACATCAACTCAAATATTGTGTTGTCAATTAGCTCTTTGCAAAAAGCCAACACAAGTCGCTAAGGGAGACGAGACAATATAACGGAACAACGAGCGGAACTTTTTTCGACGACATGACGAAAGTTAAACGTTTTCCGGCGAATGGACAAATTGTTCTTACTTTGTTTAACTCTTTGAGAAGTGTACATTATCAATAAATTATAATTTTCAAAATGCCTGGGAAGCGAATTGATGAAAATCTCATTCAGTTTATTTATTTTAACTACCACGAAGGAACGTCACCTGAAAACGTATGTGAAATGCTCTCAATTAAGCTTAGAACAACTTATAATATATTTAACCGTGCTGAAAAATAAAATCGCCAAAAAGCTCTCCGAAGGCAGAGCTTCGAAGCTGATAGGCGCCACCAATCAAAAATATTTAAAAAGATTAACAATAATCCCATAATATGTCTGTGACAGTTGGTATCTTTATTGGAAGACGAATGTGGAAGTCAGTGTGCTACGAAACCGCCAGACAGGCTCTAAAAGTCCTTAAATACTTATCGAAAATGGCCAGGAAAAAACTTTGCTTTCTACATTGAATATTCAAAGGCGCATGAAAATTTTAACTGTCCATGTCAATAAACCACCAGATTATTGGGATGATGTTATATTTTGGGACGAGACCAAAATTATGATGTACTACCACGATGGACCAAGCAAGGATTGAAGAAGGCAAAACCTCGGTCTTATATAATTGTAGTAAAGTTATCGACACGCCTGCTCAGAGCCCTGACTTTAACCCCACTGACAATTTGTGGATACTTTTGAAAAAAAGAGTAGCTAACAGAAGCCCAACAAACAGAACCGCTTTAATCAATGCTATTTAGGAGGAGTGGAACAGAACACCTCTAGTTTTTAACCTAGAAAGCTTAACTCACTCAATTTGCATCAATGAAAAGGACTGATATACTAAAAATTCTGTTAAAATGTTAAAATTAGTACATATTTATAGCTTCGTTTAAAACGTATGTTTGAACTTTGCAAAAAATTAATTGGCAGCACAATATTTGATTTAATATACATTTGTTGATTTTATACTCTCGCAACAACTATTGCAACAGATTATAACAGTTTTGTTCAGCTAACCGTTGTTTGAAACACCTAAAACTAATTGATATAGATATGGAGATATATGTAATATATCGAAATGATCAAGTTGACGAGTTGAATTCCGGATGGCTTTCTGTCCGTACAAGCTGTGATTTTCGTAAAAATTGGGATATTTTGATCAAACTTGACTCACTTATTCCTTGGCACACTGAAATGTTTGGTATTGCATATAACCTATAGAGTGCTATAACTTAATCATAAAGTAAGATAGAAGACTGTAAACTGGTGCAGGGCATCAAAATAGTGAGGGAAATCTGTGGTATAAAATTTTTTTAAAAGTGGTTATGACCCGGCCCCTTATTGGTTTAACATACATATCTCACAAACCACTTAAATTATATGAACCAAACTTGCTGAGAACAAGTCTTTCTAGCACCTCCTTTATATAGTGTGAAAATAGGCAAAAACAGATAAAAACCAAGCCCACCCCCCATATAACGGTTATGTTAAAAACTACTACAAGTGCGATGACTCACTAAAGAAAAAGGTCAGAAGCTTTGAATTTCAAAGTTAGATGGTACGGAAGGGTTGCATATGAACCAGTGTAAAAAGTAGGCAATGGGTGACAATGGTGCATTATTTGCATTATTATGTTACAGCACAAATGGGCGAAATCGGATTACAACCTCGTTTATTTCCCATATAACACAAAATTAAAATTCATCTGATCCTTTTACATTGCCTATAAATCAAGGAACAAGAAGATATCAGAATAAAACTTTGCACAAGTATTGCCAGCTTTTGTCTTGCCATCAATGCCATCTCACTTCCAAAATTTTCACTTTTCAAGCCTTTAGATTCCGAATATATGCACGTCAGTGCTTATGGCCGACTTTTTACCGCAACTATCGGTCAAACTAGAAGATATATTATTAAAATTCATAAAGCATCTTCTCCTGATACGAATGTACTCCTGTTTCAAAAATTCGGGAGAATATCTCTTCAAGTCCCCATATATCGGTCAATCTAAAAGATATCTTAAAGAAATTCAGAGAGCATGTTTCCCTAATAATATTGTGCCGATGTGTTAAAAATCAGGTAAATAATTCCCCTAACCCCCGATGATTTTCAAATTTGAATTTGGCCTTATGCCGTATATAACGGGCAATTGTAAGATATTGTAGCAAAATCAAATTAACGTATAATATTGATGGATATGCTATAGTTTGGTGGAGAAAATACGGGATATCGATCTAAAAATTACTTCAGCACCCATATACTGCATATCAATTTTTCGTATTTCTAGTGGACTTTACGCTGAATATGTCGGCTAAATTCTGAGCTACTTTAGAAAAAATTGGCGGAAATATGGTCTCGATCACATTTAGTTTAATGCCAAAAGTAAATGTTATCTGCTTAGCCCTTTCCTAGCCCCAATATATACAATACAGTAATTCCGAATTTCCAACTGAATTAAAACCATTTATATAGGTCAATATGACCTATATATATTAAATATTTCAACCTATATATATTCAAAATATATATTCAATATTTTATTGAATTTGACTGTTTTCTTAACCATAACATCATTTAGTGTTTCATTTGAATGAGATCAGTGTACACCTTGGTCTAAACCCCATATCTCTAATGGAATTTACCCAACTACCCAATATATTCAATTTCGTCTCTTTCGTCGTCTTAATGGAAGATCTTTCAACAAAATTAATGGAGAATATTCCGATTGGTACTATGTCATTCGTTGGCAAAAATTATGGCACTAATGTGATAAAAATGTACTTAGCCCTTCCCTACTTGTTTGAAATAAAGTTTTGTCAACATCTGAAAATATTTCCCCGCCATTGCGCATCGCAAATTTCAAGAGTTTAAAATCTTCGGTTACACTCGAATTTAGCCCTTCCTTTCTTGTTTTAAGTTTATGTTTTAACTTTTGAAATAGTTGAACATTAAACAGATTAAAGATTCATTCACTTATAGTATTATGAAAAAATAAAACTCTAAATTTTTATTTCTGTTATTCAAAACTAAGCCTAAAACTAAATGTTCATGTCGTTTTTCATTCTGCAAACAATTAATTGACAAACTTTATATTTATATTATCTCAATTTGTTACGCAATGTCCATGAGTTTGTCCTAAAAACTTGTAACTCACTTTAATAATGTATAGTTTTTTTACTACATATACTAAAAAGAGGCCTAAAGCAATATTTATTAACGATTTGGATGGAAAGTTTTTGCTGAAAGCAATTATTTTGGATTAAATTTAAAATTTTGCTTAAAAAATTCCTTTTAATTTTTAAGGTACTTTTTGAGTAATGTGGCCTTTGACTTAAGTCTTTTAAACGAGTTACATCTTATAATGCCATAGAATACTAGTTCTATGAGTTAATATTTGCTTCACATTTAAGTAATTTTTTTTAAACTTATACTATCGAATGATCTATTAAATGTAAATCTAAAATAAATAAAACGAAATGGTTAAATATTTTGAGTGGTAATAATTTATCCTAGCACAAATAATCATTGAAAGCATTTTACAAACATTTATTTAATTCCTATTATATTTATTTTACTATTTCACTTTTATATGCTACAAGTAACCAAACAGAGTCCTTTTAGAACCTAGAATTCAAACATGTAGAATAAATTGAAAGGGCATTTAGTTTAATATATTGATTACCATATCTAATCACCGTCGTATGGCATCGCCATATTTTAAGCAATAAGACAACATTAGTTAGGAATGACAACCGTCAAACACTTCACTTCATCTCAAAGTTGTTATACTCATAGGTATGTATATAGACATAAGTTAATGGAAGAATTAAACACGGCTATACGATTTTACCTACATGTATTTAAAAAATATTTGCCCTTTAACGAGGGTCTTTACGGAAGTGTACATTCTTAATAAATACAATACATTATTTTATTAAAGTATGACAACCACCATAAGGTTATAAACCAATTATATACTTATTATATAAGTATTAGTATGATATATCAAATAATATAAATTCAGTAAACAAAGATGATTTTTGTTCTGAGGTGATGGGTAGACTACACCATCTACCTTTTAATCTTCTGTAGATCTAAATAAGTTATTTAACTATCAACCTTTACAAACAACTTAATTTAAATTTGAGCTCAGTAATTGATAATAAGAGAAACACAATAAAACCATTAGCAAATTAATTTCTTTAGAGTTGTGCCTTCAGAGAAAATTAGACAGAAAGTGACCTTAAACCATTAATTACATACAAAAATGTTTCGATAGAGAAATGATGGAAGTACGTCTAAAGCTGACAGCAAAAGAAATAAAGGAATTAGAAAAGGAGTACTAACAGTTATGGGTGTTAAACCACTTAGTCTCCCGATCCTCATCTTTTTTATGACCAACATCCATTAAATATGTCGTTGTTCAATAATATTGTAATTATGTAATCTTCATAGGAAGCTAAATCCTATATAACTTGTAATATTGGAATACTTATTTATATCTATGTAAACATCGTAATTGACAGATAGAAAAGAAAGCACATATTATTGGTATATTAAAATGGCACTAATATGGAAAGTAGGAATCAACTACAGAAGTCAGAAAAACTGAAATGTATATTATATGTATATCAAACGTATGAACTTATTTTAAATAATAAAGCCTTTTATGGAACCTCAACGTAGTGAAATAAAACTTAAAATAGGGCAGTGGGCTAAAGTCCAGGCAAGTAATATTACCTATATAATTAAATATATATATGTATAGCCATTTTAAGTAAATAAGTATATTTGAGACGTTCGGAGACATTTACATACACATAAATACGTGTGCTAGTGTCTCTGATTTTTGGGATCATTTTTGGGTTCTAAAAAAGAGGAAGTCTCGATTCCGAAAAACCATGACAAATTACATATTTAATATTAGAAACAATTGTCAACTATGCGACGCTAATGTGATAGAAGGTAAAGTAATTCAAGCCGATTCAAAAAATTTGGGATATAATAAATAAATTTATACGAAAATGGAAACTGCTAACAACCAAAATGTGCTGCCATACAAGCACAATTACTGTGAACATTAGAACCATTAATGTTTCCGTATAAAAAACAACGATTACTTTCCCTTTCCGAAGTCAACCGCTCTCTGTATCCTAATTCTGCTTTATAGCCTAGACTATCGCAAGTACATTACCACATTACCACAGAAATGCATGAGTTGGATGTAGCCTTGATGTCATCCACTCAAATGAACCTATAATGTATTATTAACTCCAAAAACGCAGTTTGAAGAGTATATAAGCAACACTTACAATAGATGTTAGCGCTGGCATCAACATTGCAGCCTAGTAATTGGTATTGTGGAATAAACATTGGAAATAAGGTATCCGACAAAAATCGTTTAATTGTTTTATGTGAGGGATGTATTACTCTGTTCGAGTTCGAACATTCAAAATCGAATTACGCTTCTAATTCGATCGAGTTGAGAGAGAGAGAAAAGTCTTTTGTGTAAAAAACTGGTCTATAATTGCAATAGTGTGAGTGTTCGAAACTAACACCACTGCAGTTTATCCGGCTCCTGATTCAGTTCCCAGGTATACCACTACATTCAAACAAAATCCACTAACACATGCAAATGCCTAAAACTAAAACAATTACTTCCTCCAACATCACCAGGTGAGCGTAGGGCTCGTGCTCAACATCGCTATTCGAAAATAAGCAAAATTGTGGCAGGTAAACACTCATATTCAGGTGACGACAGCGGCGGTGTTCGCACCGTTAGTTCGCATGCGCATCTTGTAATTACTTTGCTTGGTTTAACAACGGCGCAGTGCTAACAGTGCTACATTGTAATCCATAGCAAACACTGTTCACATGCTACTTTCATTACAAATTTCCTATGTGTTGCCTGAACCGGCTGTAAGCCCCAAAATATACGCAATAATCTAGCCGGACTGCGCTCTCCAATGGATAAATATGTTACCGCATCAGCAGCCTGCCTTAATGCAAATAGCTCTACTCCCTCGATTCACTTGTTCACTTCTTCATGCGAACAAATATCAACAACAACTGCATAGCGCTCATTGAGCAAGTGGCTTCCGTGGCTCCGCCTACAATTTTCGAATTACTTGACTGAATTTCAATATGGCCGGCAGTCGTTTATACCGACAGCGCTTCGTTATACTACTATCCCATTGCTGAGACATCACATTTTCCATCACCCGTCGACCAGCCATCGTTATCGTCAAGCGCTCTTGACCTTACCGCATCGTGCGAGCATTTCGATTTTTTCGAAATTTGAATTCGTTTGTGGGAATATCGGTGGTACGCGCAAATTTTTACAATTAACACAACGAGTTCTGGACAATATTAAATATTTTGCTTTTTACGTCGGATCATTTCATATTGAAAGCAATGAAAATTTAAATCAAATTACAAAGCATGCATTTATGATTCGTTATTTTGCTGGAGTGAAATTGAGGTTAAAGTTATAAGTTCTAGTGGAATATTTAATTCATATCATAATATATAATCAATTTTTTATAATATAAGATTACGTTTTATTTACATAAAATTACACATAACAGAGTATGTATGCTATAGTACAAATATGAAGTAAATTTTTATTAAATTATTCAGAATGCTCCATGCTCCACATCAATTTTCCTACAAAAAGATATGAATTTTTTGATTTTAAATGTGTTGAAGATTATTACTCTCTAAATTTTTTTCATATTTACCTAAATATGATATATTGAATACGTTATTGACAAATTTGTGTTAATTGATTCCGTAATAAAGAGAGTAAAATATTAATAATAATATTTATTTTAAAATAAAAAATTAATAACTGTTGTTTACGTTACAAAATTGTCTAGTTAAATGTTGTTGCTTTTAACTAATTTATTTATTTTACATTAATGCTAAACTCGTAATAATTTGTTTTACTAAGATATTTGATATGCGTTAGCAACGAACAAAAAATAAAAAAATTTGTTCAAAGAAAAAGTTAGAAAATGTCAGTTGCAAGAAAAGAAGAATTTAAATAAAAGTCAACATTTCCTCAAATATATAACACAAATTTGTTTTATTGTCATCGAAAATGCTTGAAAATGGAAGCTATATATTTCTTTCTTTCGGAACCAAGCAGAGTTTTATTGATTGTGGTAAAATAAATGGTAGCAGTTGATTTAATCGCTTTTTAATGATTATATAAATAAAATAGTAATTTCAGCCTATCTATCTTAAGGGTGCCCTTCTGATTGATGTTCTCTAATTTTCATTATTACATATCATATATACTGCTTGATATTTTCGGTAAAAAATCAAGTATGGGCGCTGAAGTCCACATATTTGGTACCTGGGGTTGTGCAAAAGATTTAAAATAAGATTTCATCGAAAGAACACATCATTTTATGCGCCGTATTCGGTGGAACTTGGTCAATTAGTTCCTGGCAACTGAATTCCATCTGGAAGTGGACGATACACATCCCATTGTCTGGTGTTTACACTAATGCCTTTGAAGCCCCTCAATACAATTTTGACTGTAAAACTTATTACTTCCGACATATTTACTTAGTGAGTTATCGCACTTTTAGTAGCTTTCAGCATGACCGCTATATAAGGGTTAGCTTAGTCATATTCCGTTTTCACCTTTTTCATACTGTATGAGGAGGTGATAGAAGAACTTGTTCTCATAAAGTTTGGTTGATATAGCTGTAGTGGTTTGTGAGATATGTACATTAAACCTCTTAGCAACGGCCACTTTTTAAAGAAATTAAACCTGGTACTTCGACTCCCAGCTTTCTTATCTTAATTTGTGGCGTAATTATAGCACTTTATAGGTTTTCGCTTAACGGCATTTTGTGAGCGTTGCATTGGTCCGATTTCAGCCATCTGCAATAACATTCTCATAGTGCCAAGGAACACGTGTACCAAGTTTCATCAAGATATCTGAATTTT